>NW_024121210.1:38851257-39243130 GCF_016745375.1 Pimephales promelas | reverse complement strand
TTTTTCCAATTTTCATGCTGATCTAAAAGATCAGGTAATTGGATAACCTTTACGACTTCCAAACAAACCTATGCAGAACAAAGTTATAACACACCTCTTCTCAACAAGCCGCATGATTTGAGAAATAATTCATGTCTCTAACATATAGGATATGTCTATGTTTATTGCTTACGGATGTTACCTTAGCAAATGCCACTAATCAGGCTAACAATAGGTGGGTATGCCCTTTTTTGAAGTCTTGGTTTTGATTTTGGGTTTACATACTTGAATGTTCAAAAAACACCTTATTTTTCTCATAATTTACATTATTGTAGCAGCCTCCAATGCACTATTGTCGCAAATTTGTCGTTCAACCATGGTTGATTGGAGTAATAACTTCTTTTGTTGAATATTTTGAGATCAGATTAATGCTATTAAGAATTAATTTTTTTGCTGTAAATTATGAACATGTCATCTGAGGATTGATTCCCATTTTTCTCAGATATTTTGCTTAATCATTGGCTCATTCTCACATAGTAGATTACGTTCGCACATGCGCACGCTTCAAAAACGCCGCTTTAAATCTCTATAGACTGCGCTGAATGTCAGTTTGCTTATTTGGCTCAAGATAAGGATTTATTGAGTCCACATCATGCAAACTAGAAACTGCTTCTAACTACAGATCGAGAGCTGTCGTTCCAAACACACAACTTTGCAGTGCTGTTTCGCGAATGTTTGGAACTATGTATTCGGGAAACACAGACTCGTTGAACTATGATGATAAGACGGAAATAAAAAACACACCCGTTTGAAGCTCCACCTTCTGAAAGCACACTGTGCTCTGATTGGTCAGATGGATCAGTGTGTTGTCGAGCACTTTGAGTTTGTTTGGGAAATGTCCCGCCCCATTCCGTAACCTCCAGTTTCAACACCAACTAACTAACTCAACCCCGCCCCTTAATTCTGCATATTAATTATTTAAATGAGGAATATTGTGGCGTGTTCATTCTTGGGAGAAACTCAAGACTACAATGGAGGCGTTTCAGGAGTTCAGAAACACTGACACTGATATAGAGAAGAACTCAAAGCTTTTCATGTTAAAATAGCAACACTATACACTAAAGAAAGTAACTACTGTTCTGCATTTGAACTTCCAGTGGCCCCAAAGAGTATTTGGTTACATACAGTAAATCACACTTATAAGTCTCATAATGTTTACATTAGATAAAATATCAAACAATTTGCCATTTATTTTAAAGAAGGGAGCAGGAACATTTCACAAAAGAGGTTTCGAATTATAAAACAATATCCAAAGTAAAGACAGTATTGTGTGACTTTGGGTATGTTTGTGGTTAGCAGATCTTGTTCATATTTAATGTGATTCTCCACATGTGGTTCCTCTACTAGGATGTCTGTGTGACTGTGAACTTCAGGAGAATTCACTTCATACATTCACTAAAAACACCAGTTGATGCAAAGACATTGAAACAAAATAGAATGAATTTCAGGCTTTATAACTGAGACTGAAGTGTCCAAATACCTTTTGTGGTCACTGTGTGTACAAACGTCTTCACGTCAAAGACTTCAGGTGACATACTTCAATGTGACACCCCATCAATCTTAGAAGAAATGGTTCTATTTAGAACCAGAAATGGTTCCATCCCCGCTTCATATATGGAACTCCAAAATGGTTCTGTATAGAACCATTTTTTTGGTAAACGGTTCTATTGGCCCAAGTATGGAACCCCAGGGTTCTATATAGAACCCAAAGGAACCCTTTTTTTAAGAGTGTATAGAACCTTTTAGGGGTTCTAAATACGTAGCGCTGATAGAACCTTTTAAGGTTCTATATAGAACCTTTTCTTCTAAGAGTGATATGATTAAATTACTATGTATTAGTATGTGCCCGAAGACAAATATGCACGTTTTTAAGTGAATGTAAAATAAAAGGTTCCAGTTGTAAGACACACACACACACACACACACACAACACAACAAATCTGCCTTATAATATTATAGTCTATCAATTTTCTCATGTTTTTCATGAACCTATAAACCAAAAATGATCTGAAATGACACTTCTTCGTCTCCAAAAAACGAACCTAAGATCCCTATAAGGCCAAAAATGGTTCTTTCAACAGAATTAACAATGCCAGCCCAGCAGGATCTACACATTATCAATTTCTGCACCAAAATAAAAACTTTTATTCTGTAGTTCTTCAGGAAACCAATGTAATGTAATATACTCATTGAAATAACCTATACATGTAACATCAAGACTCATAGACTCTTAAAAATAAAGTTTTCACAGCAATGCAACTGAAGAGCTATTGCGTGCTCCCCAAAGAATCTTTCAGGGACAAAATCTTAAAATAACCATTTTTATCTTGATGTGAAGAACATTTTAATAATGAAACTAAATCAACTTTTTCCATTACAAAGATCCTTCAGTGCAATGCAAAGACTCGTGAAACCATAGATCCCAATAAAGAAAATGCATTTTTAAGAGTGTATCAACTCAATACCTTTATAAAAGCAGAGGTTTATTTGCTAAAGCTAACAACAACTGAGAAACAACAACTTAAACAGGATCACATCATTATACGTCAAGGCGTCTTTAAAAGAGAGCTCCATACATTTTTAAGTGATGTTACGTTTCAAGACAACCTGATTCAACCGCTACCACAACAAGGAAATACGATCCCTCAACGATGACAATATCAACTTGCGTGTTGGAAGAGATACAGATATCAACGTGCCTGAGACCAGATAAAGAAACTCACCCGTGTGCCTTCACCGATGCCCAATGAGCCAGAAGAAACACTTGCTGTCGTCTACAGGAGGCTGTCGGACATCTACACGCATTGGCTTGTTGTTACTCCAAGGAAGAGAATGTGAATGAATTCTTGTGTCTTGCATGCGTAGTTAGCAGCCCAATGTGTGGTTACATGTTGGTTTACAATGATGACACTGATTGTAAGTGCAGCCCAAGCCAATGATGTGTCACATACACACCCACCACCCCCTTCCAAACCAGCAGATCTGGCTCCAACTCGCCGGAGGAGAAGACGAGGCTGTGTGCAGCTCAGCTCAGGAACAACCTACTAAACCATTGACAATGAGCTCTAATTCCACACGGCGCTCATTCACTCCATTGTTTGTGCAAGCTAAAGCAGCGCCACACCTCTCTGAGGTTTAACCGGCCTGCAACGCTTTTCAAATGGCATTTGGATCACATGCCTCGTCGATGAGGATCCAGGAGCCAGAAAACAGTTCGGTTTAGGCCACCGGACACAGCTTGACACAGTGAGAGAGTTATTGAGCTTGCTTTTGTGGTCAATGTCATTTGAATGGCCGCTTCCACATTCAGAGTTCTCAAAGACCAAGGGGCAGACTTCACCTGAGCCGTCAAACCTACGCTGAAGACTTTCACCTGAGAAAACGGAGGAATTTCATCACATATCAGGAATAGAAGAGCAGAAAACAATGACAAATTCAAGGCTTATGAAATAATAAACTCAACTCACTGATGCATCTAAACCAACCAAGGATGAGTTGATTCAGAATTGATAAACGGCTTATAATCCGTGAGTGTGAACTTGAGTGAGCTACACATGGAGTTAAACTGGAATTGAACTGAAATATCAATTAGCTCAGTTTATTTTTTTTTCCTAATTAATATTTCTTCTGTTTACTATGGAAGCTTGTTTCCGCCACTGAATAAAAAAGAAAAAAAATTATTGCGACTTATTTTTAATCACACAATTGTGTGTTATAAAGTCAGAACTGCGAGATATTAAGTCAGATTTGCGAGATATAAAGTCAGAATTGCGTGATATAAAGTCGCAATTGCGAGATATAAAGTCAGAATTGCGTGATATAAAGTCGCAATTGCGAGATATAAAGTCAGAATTGCGAGATATAAAGTCAGAATTGCGAGATATAAAGTCAGAATTGTGAGATATAAAGTCAGAATTGCGAGATATAAAGTCAGAATTGTGTGTTATAAAGTCGCAATTGCGTATATAAAGTCAGAATTGATTGATATAAAGTCAGAATTGCGAGATATAAAGTCAGAATTGCGAGATATAAAGTCAGAATTGCGGATATAAAGTCAGAATCGTGTGTTATAAAGACAGAATGGTAAGATATAAAGTCAGAATTGCGAGATATAAAGTCAGAATTGTGAGATATAAAGTCAGAATTGTGAGATATAAAGTCAGAATTGTGAGATATAAAGTCAGAATTGTGAGATATAAAGTCAGAATTGCGAGATATAAAGTCAGAATTGTGAGATATAAAGTCAGAATTGTGAGATATAAAGTCAGAATTGTGAGATATAAAGTCAGAATTGTGAGATATAAAGTCAGAATTGCTAGATAATAAAAAATATTAGCCTAATTTCCCAGAATGGTATACATGTAATTTATATATAATTTACTTTATATCTAAAGTAAATTTCAGCATTTTGGGAAATGAAAATTCCCTTGTAGTCAATAAAAATGAAAGTTCTATAATAAAATAATTAATAAACAGTTTAAATTTCTATGCATAATTTCAAACGCTGGTTTTTAAAGTCACGATGAAACAGATTCTTTTTTTTCCATAGTAAGAGTCATTTTTACAGAAAACTGAAATGCATTATTAAAAACTACACTTACGTTACAGCAGTATGTCTTTGAATTTCATTCCATCTTGTCAAATTACAATTACAATTCTATATCCTTCCTGAATGTCTTCTCATTTTTCATCTGAACGGCACACGATCCTGACGCACAAGTTACAACAAACACTCATCATTTGCCAGTGACCTTTGCGCATGAACCCTGGAGTCATAAAGGATAGACAAAGCAACAAAAAATAACCTCCACGATGGGGGCGGATTCTAGATTCGTAAAATTGTCCAAATGTAATGTGTTTCACACCTCAATGCATTTGCACATTTGCACTGAATCCCATGTAATAGGGCCACAAACAGCACAAAATAACACTGTGCACTGCCTACTATTTGCCTTGTCACAAAACCCATTATATTGATGCAGATCGGCCTAATCTAGTAACAACATGAGTGTGGCCTGTCAGACAATATCAGCATCTCGTCTTAGCTCAAAGGTATTGCGGTATTCAAGTGTATAATCTGGCCAAATAAGGATTTTGCAAACAAATAAAGGGATGCAGCAAAAAGGAACGGATCCTTAATGAAATGTTCAGCACGCTATGATTGTGATCAATGCAAACCATTATGCAAAACAGGCTGGATGTGTCAGTGTTTAAGCAACCCAGCTGGGGTGAACAGTACAATGTGCATCCCATATGTAAATGTTGTATATTCAAAGAGGAAAAGATGAATTAAGAAAATAAAACACAGTGCTATGGATTTTAAGCTACTGAACCCCATGCATTTCATGTCAGAAACGAGCTAGATTGACAGTTTGCAACAAGGAAATAGGATATAAACAGCTGCCTGGGGGAAAAAAAAACCCTTTGAGAGTCGACGTGAACTTGTGCTGACGCGTTCATGCTTATCCCAAAGAAAACACAATGACGGGGGTGTTGTTTTTACGTGTCTGTAGCTCACAAAGGGTTGGGAAAGGCGTGAGAAAACGTGGTATGTGCCATGTACCATCGACAGAGTTACTTCCACTCCAAGGCCTCGTCCACACGGACACGGGTAAAAAATATGGCGTGACGTCACCCATAGACTTTCTGAAGAAGAGTTCTGAGGCTGTTTATGGCGGCGCCATCATAGAAAATCTTGGGAAATACAAAATACAAATGTTCAGAAAGGACACAGAGGTGGTATGATGTGTTGTGTCAGATCATGGCCGAGACGTCAAATTCCATTCAAATTCCAGCCCGTTAACAGCTGTCAATCAAAGTTAACCGCCTTTATTTGTCATACATTTTATTCATCTAAATACGATCTAAACTAACGAGTTAGAAAAAAATTCACCCGACCCCTCACAGTTGTCAGGGACTCGGAACCAGTGGTTAAAGTGGGATTTGTCAGGTGGGGGAACCCTCAAATTTTGTGTAGGTGCAACAGAGAAAAATGACTCACCGTGGCGTGGGACAACATATTGAGTATCGTGGTATAGCAATACTTTTTGGGTGTCGCTGTGGCACCAAGTAGCCTGTCACTTATTTGCTTGATATTTTAATGGTTTTATTTTGGCCCATCTACACTGATTTAATGACAATACTATGTTATAATTGCCTAACACTGGGACAAAAGGTGGGGTTCGGGGCCTTCCCCGAGAAAATTTTGATACTACGCTTACGAACGGCCGAACCGCGTAAAAAAGTCACGGTTATAAAAATACCCGTGTCCGTGTGGAACTCAAGTCAATCCTCAACAAATTCAATAAAAACAAAATTTTCCAAGAGCCAAATGGTTCAAAGATATAACGGAAGTTAGGGATGGGGCCGATCCGATCCAGTATCGGTATCGGGACCGATACCAGCGTAATTCACGTATCGGATTTTTCCGATCCAACCTGCGGAGAAATCCGATATTTATGATCCATGTCTGCGCTTTAACGTTGTCAGCTGGCTGCAAACTGTGGAATGGATATTCTGAACGGAGGTGCAGCTCAATCATAGACTGTAAAAAATAGGGCTCAATGAGACACACAGACCCCCACTCAGGAAATCCATTCCGCAGTTTGCAGCCAGCTAGCAGGATAGGATTGAGCTACCAACATGTTCGCTGTGTGGAAATACTTCACACTGGAAACACCGCAGCAGAGCAAGACCGCAAAATGCAATGTTTGCAAAGCCGTATTAATTAAACTATTTGTCTGTGATGCATGTTTGCAATTCGCAGTCCAGAAGAGAAAGAGAGAGATCTCTCACGCAGTCCCACAGCACGCACAACACGACAGCCCTGCTTAATGAGTGACGACAGAGGAAACGTAGCCTGGTTATATCTATGATATTAGTCTGATTTCCAAAGATTAAAGAATATATTGAGGTAAAAAAACATTAAAAACAATAGCCGCATTCTGTCTAGCCAACTATCTTCCCATCGCGGCGGTGCGCTGTCATTTCTCCTTAATACTAAAACTTAAAGACAGAATCAGCACGATCTGTGATTGTTGTAAAATGCAGGCTCTGCTGTTGCTAAATTGCGGGACACTTTTAATAATAAAGAGAGCTATTAAAAGCACAAAATTTGCGCAAGAAATGCTGTTCCCAATGCGCGCGCGCTCCGAAACAGACTGCAACAAGACAAGCAAATTATAATCTGGGCTTCATATGCGCGTCTAAACGATCAAATGTAGCCTGCACAAGAAAAATGTCAAACCGACCGGCTTGGAGATTAACACTTAAACCGTTTATGTCTAAAATGAACGTAGTTATGGAAGTAGTTGGGAGAAAATATGGTGCATCAGTAGACTATGAAATCTGAACTCGTTCTTAAAGGGGCAGCAGTATAAATGTGACGATTGCGACATTACTGAGAGTCAAACAACAAAAGGCAAAGAGAAAATCACTCACAGCTCTTGAATGAATTACTTCAGCTCTAATAAGCATAAATCTATCTATGGTAAGCTTTGCAGTGCTATTTTACTTTTGATTACTTTATTATAATTCTTTTTAGACCATACCTGAATAATGTTAGTAGACCTTCCTGAAATTAAAGCCTGTAGTAGGCCTGTATAATGTGTATCTTTGTTTAATTGTCTATCTATTGTTTAATATATATACTGACATACATACGCACATATCATCCTACCTGTAGAGAGGAGTTTATTTCAACATCATATAAAATCAACAATAATGATAAATAATATTAAAGCAAACACAGCTCTGGTATCGGAAAAGTATCGGTATCGGCCGATATCCAAAGTCGGGTATCGGGATCGGATCGGAAGTGAAAAAATGTGGATCGGTGCATCCCTAACGGAAGTACAGTCTAATGTCAAAAGCAATTATTCTTAACACAATTCTCATTCACACAAAAAATGCCTTTGGAGGGGATTTCTATCTACTATCTAAAACCAATTTAATAGTTTAAGAATCCGTTAAAAGATGGTTAAGTTGTAATCTGAAATATTGTTTTTATGGCCTTACCCTTGATGGCTTCTCAATCTCAAGACAATATAATGCGATAGCCACAGGTAAACCAAAAATTATTCAGACACCAGATTTAATGTTTATATTTTTTTTACTAGTGTGTGCAGGACACTATAGTTCATTTATGTAAGTGAGGAGAGCAAAACAAAGTAAACTGTGACATATTATACACAAAAATTCTTCATAAAGTGACTAACAGTGACATTTATAAACAATTTGGTACAGGTAAATATCCACTGAGCTCTGCTCATATTTTATTACCATTTTCTAAACTATTGCGAATAAACTGTGATAATGTGAGAAATGTTGAGGGTGTCTGAATAATACATTTTGGTTTGACTGTATTTTGGTTGCAAAATTCAAGAGTCTCTTTGCTAAAGCATTTTTGTTTTGAATGGATGACGTGACCAAAGAACTATTTCCTGCGTCCCACCCAAACAATCTCAATCATCATGGCTGCCGTCCACGTAAAAGTTCACCAGGAACATAATGAAAGGGATCATGTTAATTTTGCATCATTCAATTATCTTTCATTAAGTCCAATTACAATGTTAGTCAAGGTTTCTTACATCAAAAATGGTCATAATTAGTTTTTCATCACAATTCTCCACCCTCTGGAAACACGTACAGACGTCATGAAATGAAATTTGACATGCATCTATTCTCGTTCAAGCAATTAAACCAGCATTTTAATATGCTGACTCGGTCAACTAAGGCCCCGTCCACACTGCTGCGTTTTCGTTTAAAAACGGAGACCTTTTGCTACGTTTGCACCTCCCGTCCACACTAAAACAGGAAAAACGAAGACCTAAAACGGAGAAGTTTAGAAACGCTGCAGCTGCATTTTGCGTTTTGAATCTCCGGAGGGCGTTGTAGTGTGGACGAGACAAAACGGAGGAGTTTACAAACGATGACGCAGAGGCTCACGCTCGGCTCTATGATTGGGTGTCATCAGTCATGACGTATCTTTCCCTGATTCGCCAACCACTGTTTACACCGGCGCGCGCATGCCCAGTGTTGGTGAATGGTCACGTGATCCACGTTTTCAGTCGTTTTAGTGTGGACGGAGATAAATTCTAATACGCAGGTAAAACGCTAGTGTGGACGGAGATCGTTTTCGTTTTAATTCTCCGTTTTTAAACGAAAACGCAGTAGTGTGGACGGGGCCTAAGTCATTGTCGACTGACAACTGCAGTGTCTCATTCCATTACCTAGTCCCCTAGTGGTGATCTATTAAACATCAGGGCCCTCGTTCCCAGCAGTGCAAATCAACAATAAGGATTTTTTTGTCTGAAGGCCCAGATTGGATGCAACTTCAACAAAACCTAATCTGCAGTGTTTCCCCTACCATTGCAAAACAATCCCCACCCGCCTGAAAAAATAACAAAATATATTTTAAAAAATATTTTAAAAAACAGAAGCGTGAGCTCCATTTTGTAACTATGATTTTTGCGATGCAGAAAATGCGAACAAAATCACAGAATCCAGTCATAAAAATGGAATTTACAGTAGAACGTGGAATTTACTGTAGAACACAGAATTTACTGTAGAACACGGAATTTACTGTAGAACACGGAATTTACTGTAGAACACGGAATTTCACCCTTTTTTTGATAAATAATTAAAAAACAGTTCAGTAGGCCTAAACTTGAAATTAAATTGCGATTTAGACTAGTGTGTGTGAATATTAAACCGCAAAAAGACAAGCTTGTGAAGCATATATGAGGACACGAATGCTTAAACTTCATCTCCAGACTCTAGATCTGCTCTGGAAGTCACTTCGGGAGCATTTAACCACTTCATTTAAGAAAAACTATCATCGTGCCATAAACACAAACTCTCACTTATATTATTGTTGTACAGTAGAATTTAGATATGTCTCAATGTAATAATAATATGAACACTAATACAAATAACAAATATACTAATACAAATAAATGATGATCAAAACTTTATTGGTTTTCCTGTTTTAAGGAACATTTTTTCTTCCATGTTTTAATTTTAAGAGTAAAGCTCATTATGCAACACGTTGCTTGACAGTTTAATTTCATATGATTAAAATAAATTAAATGTCTTCATTTGATTTCCAGAGAAAACAAAACAGAATTTGTGTGAGAAAAAAATGTATGTAACTAAGTTTAATAATTGTATAAGTTTTATGATAATTAGATATGCTTTTTGGTTACATATAGCTAGTTTATACTCAGAAATGGACCATGAACATATTTAGACAGTTTATGAACCTTGTTTTGTTTTCAGACATAACTTTCGACTTTTAATATAACTTTTTAAAAAAAAAACTTTAGTACAAACATTACAGTCACTCATTAACTGTAGGATGCACCCTCTGAATTGACACAAAGCTACTTTACTATCCCATGAAGCCTCAGGAGAGGACTTGTGAGTGGCGGTGAAGCAACGCAACTGATACTGGTAGGTCACGTGACACGGGCATCACAGCAAATAGTTACTATAGAAATACATATCTAAGGTAGTTAACGTTAAAATTATACTACACACATCCATAGTAGGGTAGAACGTACCTTTTAGCGGCATTGAAGTAATTCCTTATTCAAAATAAGTACTAACTCTAGAGAGTATGCTATCAGACAGCCATAGTCGCACACTTCAGGAGTTTGACGGCTGTTTAGCCGATTTCTATGCACACACACACACACACACATCATCATCATCATCATCATCATCATCATGACATCTGAAATGATTGAAACTGCTTCACATGTGAATTGATTAACATCTCTTACTCACGAACTTACTGTGGGGTCCAATATAGTTTTTAATATATCCCATCTTTCAAAATCATCCTCTTATAGCGTCATTATAATGGAGCAGTTAACCTAAACCATTCGCGCTAAAACCACACACAATTCAAACTGAAAAAGGGCGGTACTTACATGCCCGGAAGTTGTCTGCAATTGGTCAGATCTAAATAATAATTTTATTTGAACTCTTCGCTGTCAATTTTCAAGCTAAATGTACATTTAAAAAAAATCTCTCGGTATCAATATTTAGGTGTATTTTTCATAATGTTGCTTCACGCATCAGTTTGTAAGTTCACTTAATATCCACAAAATATGTAACTGCACTGACTATATGGGATATCGGATGAGATCAAAACTTGAACTGAATTTATCTAAATAACTATTGTATTCAGTAGAGCTAGCTGGTGAATTGATTTTGTTTTAACTTCACCGTTATTGAATTGAACTGAGATGAATAATTTGAATTTTTCTTTTTCATCATCATGCTATGTTTACTACAGCTTTGAAACCAAGCGCAAAAAAAATAAAAAAATAAATAAAGGTGGCTTTCAGAAACATTTGCACTTGTATTCCGCTTTCCAATCTTTAAATTAATAGACAAAACACAAATGGGTCAAATGAGAGAATGTTTGAATCGCCACCTTGAGGAAAAACAACAACCTTCATTTTATTAGGAAATAGTTATTATAACGTTCTGATATCGCAGCCTGACTCCGGAAATATTTCTGAAGCAGCTCATTTTTTAATTAAATGTTATTTTTATTTTTAATCCTGCTGAAAACCATCAGCTCTCAAATCTCACTAGCGCCTACGTCATGTTTGACGTCATTGACAGCAAACGTCGCTTGCGTTTGCAAAAGCATTCAAGACTTTTGCACATTGCACAATCTAATCTTCTGATGTAGACTAGCTAACGGGTGTTGTTAAGCAGATTCACAATCACAGCCATAGCTAGCATGCATTCATCCAGATAGTCTGAGTAGTGAATCTGATGTCTTTGTAGGCTACATTTCTTTCATCAGCACTAATGGTAAATTATCTGAATGAGAAATAACACTATAAAAATCCTCACTACAATAGCTCGTTGCATAACTGCGACTACTTTTTCATGATGCATATGTGGGACATTATATTCACAGACCACATGAATGTTACAATGTCGGCCTTCTTCAATAAAGGGTCAGTTAACCCCAAAATGGCATACTTATTAACTGAAATAGTGCTCATTTTGCATACAGACAGCATCGATTGTTGCACAGCACAGAAAATCTTGTTTGTCAGACAGAATCATTGGACTTAGTGTGAAGACTGGCTGGCAAAACTCCAGTTTGAAGCAAATATTGATCAATCTAATACTCTCTCTGAACATGGTCTGATACTGTATGCAGTGTTGTTGTGCAGGTCACGCAACAAGTTCAGTGCCAGTTCACAGAAACATCATATCCTTTTGAAATCATCTGTGCTTTTCATAATGTGTGCGTAGCAAACTAGCTGGCAGCAAAAGTATGGCATTTGAACAAAGGATTTTAATATCACTTCCATTTGCTGACTCATTTATTTAATATTGCTGTGAACATGTAGAATTCAAGATGATTAAATCAAGCATAATACACATTTTTTGTTAATAAGAATCATTTGGGTTCTATAATAGAAACCAATTATCTTTATACAAAAACGATTTATTATGTAAGTTTCTATGAAAAATAAATGAATGTTCAGTGATTCTGTAACACTTCATATTAGGGTCCAATTCTCATGATTAACTAGTTGCTTATTAGCATGCATATTACTAGGATATATTGTCTGTTTATTTTAATGCCTTATTCTGCATGATCATATATCCCTTAATCCACTCAACACCTACCTTAATAACTATTAATAAGCAGTAATTAGAAGTTTATTGAGGCATAGTTAATAGTGTTCCTTGTACTAAAGTGTTACCATTTATTCTATATTCAGTGTCATTTTTGAAGGTGATCTTGATCAATGTGTAACTTTTGCACTTATATTGTGAATTCACATTTCTATCAGTTGCGTTAAATGTTGATGTGTTTGCATATGAAGAGTTCAGATGCAAAAGCCTCTAAATGCCATTTGAAATTTTCTTCTTTAATGACGATTTTTATCAAACTTGTATATTTAAGTTCAGTAATTTCACTTAAATAACAATTAATAGGGAATTATCGTTGCCATTTAAGTGAAATCACTGAACTTAAATATACAAGCTTGATAAAAATGATCATTCTAGAAGAAAATTTCAAATGGCACTTAGAGGCTTTTGCATCTGAACTCTTCATATTATATCACTAATATAGCCTTTATAATTTTTATGATAATGCTTATTTCAAAGCCATTTATTTGAACCTATATGAAAATATTGATATTTCCTCACTGTTAAAGCAAAACTAAACCTCAGTAAAAGTGATTCCATGTGTGCAGTTTCCACATAAAACCTTTTGACCTTTAGATGAACCTAATAGAACTTTTTGTGCGTTTCAGATCTTAGCGAACTGTTTCTTCTGAGCGTCTGCGCTAGTGTACTCTCATGCTACGCTATATTTAAACTCTTTCAGAAGCCAACATCTCTCTCTTGTCTCCGGCTGGGCTGAAACTGGATGGAGCCCAGAGGCTTCAGATATTGATCACCAGCTAAAAAGGAAAGTGACCTTCAAAAACTCTATCTTCAACTTGCCGGATGATTCACTGGCTTTGAACGGGCCGCTTAAAGAGATGTAATTAATGCGGAAACCTGCATGCCGGCAGCATTTGATTACCTGGAATAGACCAGGGGAGCCCGAGGCCAGCTGGGACATTTCTGCAGGATCAAGGGCTGTTTCAACTCTGACACATCCAATTCACAGCATGCATGCATGTTTACGTCAGGCGACAGGCTCGTGAAGGGAAAAAATGTATTGTTGTGAAATTGCATGAGAAATTATGTTCATATGCGAGTATAATTACCACCGGTTTCATTAGATTTATTTGCAGCTAAATTGCATCTCCTGTTAGACATAATTAGAACCGTGTGGATGTTGCAGGCATTGTGTTTCTGACATGTGTATGTGCGCAGCATGAAGAAATAAGCTATTAGGGTTTGTGGCTGTAGAAATGCTTGTCTGTGTTTCAGATGTGTATTAAAAAAAAGAGAGAAGCTGCAGTTTCATGTGTTTATATGAGATCATACACTGTTGTGCACAAAAGACTGAACCATGTTGAACGTGTCATTGGAATGACCTTCTGAAAGGTGCACACACACAGAGAGAGAGAGAGAGAGAGAGAGAGAGAATGATTAGAAGGTAATACAATAGTTTAAAAACACTGAAATGGAAAACAAATAAATATTTTTAATTTATTATTATTAATCATAATATTTTTCTATTTCCATAAAATACAGCAACTGTGCTGTGGTGTTCTTGCCAGTTTTCTAAGAGATGAATATTAGTGCACTTCTGCTGACCTCTGGAGGAAGAAAGCTGAAGTACGCTTCAGGACACAAATACAGTTTAAAGGGATAGTTCACTTTGAAATTAATTTTTGGTATGTTTTATCTTACCTCAAGGACATCCAAGATGTAGGTGTCTTTGTTTCCGCAGTAGTTTCAATTTTGATATTTTTAGGTCAAACCGTTCTTGTCTGTCAGTTATATAATGGAGGTCTATGGTCACCACCTCAAAGAGCATGCACAGAGAAGTCCAAATTAAACGACTCGTAAATGCAAGTACACATTGATGGCCTAAGACACGAAATGAGTGTTTTGTGTGAGAAAACGAACAGTATTTATATCAGCCCTCAGATCGATTGGACGTGGCTGTGATTACAAGAGGTAAAACGATATAAATGCTGTTAGTTTTCTCACACAAACCACTCGTTTCGTGTCTTAGGCCATCAATGTGTACTTACATTTACGAGTCATTAAATCATGTTTAATTTGGACTTCTCTGTGCATGCTCTTTGAGGTGGTGACCATAGACCTCCATTATATGACTGACAGACAAGAACGGTTTGACCGAAAAATGTCAAAACAAAGACACCTACATATTGGATCCCCTTGAGGTAATCTAAAACATACCAAAAATTAATTTCAAAGTGAACTATCCCTTTAAAACCTCCATGTAAATGTATGTTAAAAGTCTCGATGAAATTGAGGTATACATTAGACATCGAAACACAATTATTCCTCAATGTTTCCTTTTACTGCCATTGCAGTAAATTAGTCGTGCCATATTTATCCTTTACAGGATAATGTTAGCATGTCTGTCAGCAACATGCTGAAATAAAATGCGCATGGATAACATCATTTAATTATATATATTTATTTTCTGATCAATATTTGTGATCACAGTGCAGACGTCCAAATCAGTAACAATAACTCCAGAATTTGCACAGAATCAAAACACTTGAGACACACAACATTGAAAACAGTGTTATGGAAAGAAACACTGAATTAGATGATAAATTCTTCCATCACTGCACTTCAAGTTTGCAATGCATTAGTTTACAAACACATAAAGACATGTAAAAGCTGCCTGGCTGAATCAAGCTTACAGTAAATATCAGGGAAGCCTTAAATGGTGTGTTTTGAATGATATACTTCCAGTACCGTGAGTCGATCACAATCAGATATAAATAATCAAGTGATACAATGTAAAAGGTTTTCTTTAGTGTTATGTGATGTGTAGAGCCCGACCGATAAAGGATTTTGAAGGCCGATACCGATACAAATATTTTTGGGTTTTAAAATCCGATATTCCGATATATCGGCCGATATTTTTTTTTTATTAAAGAAATATATAAAATGTATATATATATTAAGCAGAAAAGGTTTGTTGTGGTTTCCAAGCTCATTAATGTTAACGTTAGCGGTCTTCCACTGATGGTATTGGTATTAGCTAGCTTTGTGGTTAGCTAGTCTATGATGAGCCATAATTTAGCAATAGATGACATCATACTGCAAGTTGTAAAACATACATTTTCAATATAACAGGCCAAGGAGAGATGAATGAAGCGTGTTTCGTCCGTTTTTATTTTATTTTTTTAATATTCATTTATCGGCCATTATGACTGCCGGTACCGACATCATGGAAAATGCCTAATATCGGCCGATATATCGGTCTGGCTCTACTGATGTGTTCATAAACTTGACTGACACACTACAACTAAAACTACTTTACAACCAGATAAACACAAAGGAACCAAAGAAACGTGGAAAACACGACAGAGAACGAATTAAAAAGTATAAAAATAAAGCCTGTATCAGTAGTTTTAGTGACTCGGAGATCTACCTGACAGCATTCATAACTCTAATCTAAGTATAAAAGAAGTTTTCTGGTGACCAGCACAAATGTCCTCAGGATGATTATCATTGACAACATGATGAACCAGAACTGAGAAGCGAACAGCTGTCCCGCCACACCTGCAGCCAAACTAATTACAGCTCCGCAAAAATAGAACGCAACTAATTGTAAATGTTACAGGTTATTAAAATCAAGCCGATAAAAACAACAGTTTCTGGTTATAATAACAAGCTATTTTATAGATAAATCTGGTAACACTTTAGCTTAGTGTTCAATTCTCACTATTAACTAGTTGCTTACGTACACTTTAAATGAAGGGGCTGTGCATAAGATCATAAACGTGAACCGATACATCATAACCAGTCAATGTCTTGGTAATGACAACTTGATATTACCAAGACGACATAAAATGTCATAAAACATGACATAGCAGATTCATTATCAAACTTAAGAAAGCACTTAGTTTTATGGGTTAACATCACATTAAAGTGTCATGAGGCCCTTATAACTGTCATGAATATTTTTCTAATTTGTCATTAAAATGTTATAATGGCCTCATGACAGTCAATGTCAAAACCAACCACATGACTAATGTTAACCGATAAAGCTAAGTGGTTTCAAAAGTTTGATAATGAATCATGTTTATGACAGGTTTTGTTGTCTTGTAATATGGCAAAGACACTGACAGGTTATGATGTATTGGTTTATGTCAAGGTGTCATAACAAAGACATCTCAAACAATGTCATATTTGCATTAAAAATGTCATAATTGAGCGAATGACACTTAATGACAGTTAAAACCTCCTTCATATTCATAACATGTGTCATGTCAGTCTTATGCACACCCCTTCAAGTAAAGTGCTATCGTTGCTTATTAGCATGCATATTACTAGGATACTGGCTGTTTATTAGTACTTATAAAGCACATATTAATGCCTTATTCTGCATGATCATAATCTACATCCCTAAACGTAACAACTACCTTAATAACTATTAATAAGCAGTCATTAGGTTATTATAGGTTATTGAGAATGAGAATTGGACCCTAAACTGAGGTGTGACCATAAATCTTTATTTATTATTATTATTTTCATGCCCATTTTTAAAGCAAGACACTACAGGCGATATCATACTTTCCCCAGTTAGTCACAATACATTAGGACAATTGTTCTGTATAGTCTGAAATGTAATGTTTAAATACAGTATGGAAATGAGGCGAGATCTATTAAATATGGACTAATTTGCACACAAAAACAGAAATCTAAACACTGGATAAAGCAGGTTCAGAATTCTTCTCTCATATTAGACTTTTTACAAGCTTTATACTGTTAAACTATTTTTGACCTTGTTTAAATAAAATGTTAGATCAGTGAATCATTTTGAGAAAACATCTTCAAAGATATGTTTTATAATTGAAATCTACAGACGCAAAGAGATGGAGTGTTATAAATAAACACTTGGACTTTTTCAGACTTCCACTAGTCTGAAAGAAGACAAGTTATGGACGCACAATAAAATTTGCCTGTAGTGTCTCGCGTTAAACGGCTCTAATGCACAGCATTATACTTTCATCAATCAGCTGATCGCTGACGAGGTGAACCCGGTGTCATGTGGATTTAGGATGTCATAGCACCACCTGTAATGTTCAGTAACATCTCTCCTTGATAGTGACACACGAGACTCAGGCCCGAAAGCTCCAGCTCCTCTGGAAGGGCTGGAAGGGTTTCTTCAGCGTCAGGAACATCAGCTGAGGTTTGAGTCTCTGCGGCCTCTCTGGGAAAAGCACCGCCTCACTCTCAGCGGTGGGAAAGCGTCTTCGGTAGATGTCGGGATGAGATCTCTGGAACTGACAGGGGAGAAATCACATGGGAAAATAAACAGTGCATCTCAGATTTCACAACATGAAGACATGAACGGATTAGATTAGCCTTTAGAAAAGCCATTATTCCATAGAGGTTATAACAATTGAGGTTATAACTGATGGCATGTGCTTCTGGGAAGCCACCTGTTCCACTATTTCAGCAGAACTCGTATTGAAACTACATTATACCCATCCACTCCCATGATGCACTGCATGAAAAAGTAGTATGGATGGATGACCTACTTCTTCCGTTGAGATTCTGAAGTGTGCATATACGATTGAGACTTTACCATCCCATGAGGCCACGGGAGAGGATTTATACTGGAAGGTCACATGATAATGACAGCATGATAAATGCTTGATATCTTTGCATAGCCTTATTGGATTGTTGTTGTTTCGCTCAGTAAAGCTGTTCAATACAGTCTTAACTCTTGTGCATCCTTGTCCTTTTCAGTTTTTTTGTTTGTTTTTTTATCACTTTGTCTGTGTTAAAGCTAACGGCAAAGAAATTGGCACAGGTGTGTATTTTTATTGGAATTTTACTATTTCACCGTCATTTACTTAAAAAAATATTTTTTGCATTAGGTACAAAAAATACTCCCTCTCAGCCCCTTTTGGACAAAAATGTCCCCAACTGGATAAATTATGCAACAATATTTGTGTGGGTGTGTTGATATGGATGTCAGAGTGTGGTTAGTATGTGTGTTATAAAAAAATATGTGTGTGTGTGCGCATGTAATACTGAGAGAGAAAAACTGCAAATTCAAATCCAATCACTGTGAGCTCCAGTGGGGTTTTGCTGGCACCCAATGGGGGAAATATGTTACTACGCCCAAACAAACTGTTATTGAAAGCTCATTTTTTGAGATATCATCCTCAAATTTGAAACACAACCTATTAAGATTTATGGCTTTGATTTTATTGCAGTTTTGAGTTCAACCTGATTTATAAAATATATATTTTATGTAAAATATATATTTTTTAATAATTTTCATAAACTTATACCTATACAACTTTTTTTTGGATTTACTTTTTTTTTTTTTTACTTCAGCAATAATCTGCAAAGGGTCTTCTTAAGTCTGTGCTCCAAAGCGTCACATTTTTATGACCGTTTTTTGACATGGACATTTTTGTCCTCTTTTTACCTATGTGTAACTTTTTTTAATTGATGCACAAGGGTTAAACCTTTTGTCTTTTTGTCCGACTTAAATACTTTTCTGGTTCCAATAAATGTTTGTAATGTTGTTTTGCACCCTGTATCTAGTTGCTTTGCTTCAAAGATTATAATGCTTTAACCAAGTTTCCTAGAATCCTTATGTGAAAAATGAATGAGCAAAAATACTTCCAGAACCAACGGCGCTGAAAATGTGTTTTGGCACTAATGCATTTTATCCTTTTAATGGATGAGCATTAGGCTGCATGCATATGCAAAGCAGTCAAATAAAAACTGAAGTATATTAATAGATCCCCTTTAAGCCTAAAGACTTCTGCTCTACTAGAACAGGTTTTCCTGCTTGAATGTTGATTATTCTCCTCATATTCTCCATTGTTGCGGCTCTTCTCTTCCCAGTCTGTCAGTAACGCTCTGTTCACTTCCTGTCTCTCCTTCTGAAAGCACACTGTGCTCTGATTGGTCGGCTGGATCAGTGTGTTGTGATTGGTCGAGTGTGTTTGGGAAATGTCCCGCCACTTAACATAACCACCAGTTTAACACACTACAAACTAACTCAACCAGGCCCCGCCCCTTTATTCTGCATATTAATTATTATAATTTGGAATATTGTGACGTGTTCGTTCCCAGAAGAAACTCAAGACTACAATGGAGGCGTTTCAGGAGTTCAGTGTTCAGGAGTTCAGGACTTTGTGAACATGTAAAAAAGCACCTTCGAATCTATTACTGTAAATACATTGCACAATTTTTCAGTAGTAATGCGCAGCATGCCACAGATATTAAACGAATGGCAAAAGAATCCTTTCTAACCTGCTTGAGCTTCTTCTTCTTGTCTTTAATGGACATGTTCTTGTCTTGTATGATGCTCTCCAGCAGCTCCACGATGGCCCCCTGAGACACTGAAACCCTCTGGTGCTCAAACTCCTCTCTGCTGATCTGACGACAGAACGAGTGAGGCGGAGACGCCACCGAGGAGTCCGTGTCCGCACCCGCGTACTTTATCTGGAAGAAACCAAAGCATGTGAGGAAATCAGAATTTGGGGTTACAAAGAGATGGCCATCACAAAGCTTATTTGTTCTATTAAAAAAAAGCTTCTCAACAACAAGGGTTAGGTCACCCAAAAATAAAAATGATGTCATTAATGACTCTCCCTCATGTCGCCCCAAGCCCGTCAGACCTCGTTCATCTTCAGAACACAGTTTAAGATATTTTAGATTTAGTCCGAGAGCTTTCTCTCCCTCCATTGGAAATGTGTGTATGGTGTACTGTCCTTGTCCAGAAAGGTAATAAAGACATCATCAAAGTAGTCATGTGACATCAGTGGGTCAGTTACAATGTTTTGAAGCATCGGAAATACATTTTGGTCCAAAAATAACAAAAACTACGAGTAACTGAACTAGTTAATGTAGAAAGTTAACTTTACCAACACTGGTTCACTGTAACTTATGTTAACAGACAACTTTTGACTTTTAAAATGTATTATTAAATGTAAAAATTGACTAAGATTAATAAATGCTGTGGAAGTATTGTTCATTGTTAGTTCAGGCTGACTAATGCAGACAATGTTAACAAATCAAACCTAATAGTAATGTGTGACTGTGCAATTCTTTTATATATCTAACCAAGTATAACCTGATATAACCAAGGATTTGCACGTAAAATAATATCAAAACAATAATATCACAGTCTACTATGCACAATCCAATTAAATCTTAATGAATAAAATGTATCTGCAGTAATAAGTAATTAATTAATCTATTTGAATTACGTTTCCCCAGAAAAATTAAAGTAAGGGATTACTCTTAATTTTTCATGACGTAATTGCATTAAATACTCTATAGACTATAAAACAATTCTATATAAAACCATTTTACATCAAATGTTAAAAAGTATGTTAATGTAACCTTCTCCCTATAAATACTTTGGTCAGTTCAAGAATAATTTATGCAATTTTATGATTTATTTGATAGAATTAAAAGAGCAGTTTCTAGTCTTTCCTTGTATTGTTCAGCTGTTTGAGGCTGATATGGGATTTAGAAAGTCATTAGGAATAAGTAATGCAATAGAGAGAGTTATTACTACAGTGTTGAAGATATAATTAGCAGTAACGAATTAATTCCCATTTCTCTCAGAAATACACTAAAGAAGTTGTTAAATATGCCGTTTCATATTTTCAGACAGTTATGAAGCATGTAATGAATGACGTGGGCCGCTGACCTGAGCTCTTCTAAGGTGGGACAGATGCTCCTCGACAGATTTTCGCAGGTTGGACGGCACCTTCAGCACACTGTCATGGTTATCAATCATAAACGTGACCAGCTTTGTGGCCAACAGCTCATCCAAGTCCACCTCATCCGCAGATCCCAGAATGCACCGCGAGAAGGTCTGGACCATCTGTAGAGCGCCCACAAGAGACAGACTGTGTGAAAAATGCTTGACTGAATAAGAAATTAACTGTAACGGTTAAGGATTATCAACTATTTCCCAGAAAGCGATTTTGCGTTTAACCCTCTGATGGTCTCCCTTTATGAGTCACGTCCTGGGCCATCCCGGTCAGAAGTGACCGGAGGCCTAAAAATGAAACTTCATCCATCCCAGTATAACCATTGAAATTTATTTTTGTTCTATAATATTTATTCTTTTTAATTTAGTATTTTGAGACAATTTGATTGAATTTATTAATATTTATGCAATATGTATTGTCTATTTTGTCAATGGAAATATATATACATATTTTTCTATATATATATATATATATATATATATTTTTTTTTTTTTTTTTTTTTTTTATTAATGCAGTATTTTTGTTTAAT
The DNA here is from genome assembly GCF_016745375.1 of Pimephales promelas. Next base: position 39,221,149 of record NW_024121210.1, on the reverse strand, counting down.
ATAGAGTCTAGGCCTTCAGAAAAAAATATTTTTTGAAGAAAATTAGCACCATCTGGTTACAGTATAGAGAAAAAGCGTAGAATCATGGTGTAACCACTAGATGGCATGTACAGCTCTCTATGGAGAGGCATGTGAATTCCCCAGCTGTTTATGACTGTTTAACACTTTTTTTTTTGGTGGATTTGAATATATAATTGAAACAATCTTAAAAACTATTTCTTATTAAAAAATTGTAAAAAAAAAAATAAAGAAATAAATAAATAAAAATTGTGTTTTTGTCAATTTCCTATTCATTTCCTATGGGGGTCATTTTTGACCAAAGACCAAAATCGCGACTAATTTTTTTACGACCACTTAGCATGCTCTGATCATGAACTCAATTTTTTTGTGTGTTCACATACATAATGGCAGAAATGTCACCAAGTTTCGTAACACTCGGATGAAGCTGTGATTTTTAAAAATTCAAAACAGATTTTTTGTAGTCTGAATTTATTGGTGTGTATGTGTAAAAAATGTTTGTATGTGTGGGTGGGTGTACATTTTTTGCACTCTTGATGTTGTAGAGTGTCACCCCTTTACTGCGGTATACTTCTTTTAAGAATCGTGGCCGATTTGTGGATTGTACAAACAAAAATTCAGAGAAAATTTTTGTAAATTCCCCATTCATTCCTATGGGGGTCATTTCTGACGAAGACCACGAGTGTGACTATTTTTTTTACGACCACTTAGCATGCTCGGATCATGACCTCAATTTTTTTTTTTTTTCACATACCAAATGCCAAAAAAGTCACCAAGTATCATAACCTTTCGATGAAGCTGTGATTTTTAACAATTCAAAACAGAAAATTATTCGGTCAGAAGTGACCTAGGGCCATCAGAGGGTTAAAAGACGTCTAATAGCGTCCAAACACAGTCCAGACAGAATTTGGGCTGTCAGTGAAAATGTAATAGACGTCTAAACCATCGTCCAAGAATAGACTAGTCATCAATTAGATAAAGAAATGAAATGAGTGAAAAAATGAAACCGAACACCTTGTACTGACATGATATCACACATCTCACGAGTTATTTCGGCAAAAACAACATGCAACCAAATTCAAGGTTATTTTGTCTAGACGTGTGTTCCTCACAGCCGGCTATATTGGGTCTACAGTTAACCTAGACGCTGAAATGCATGCTGAGTTGCCAAATAATATCCAGAGCATGTATGTGAGGAGGTGAGTGAGTTACCAGAGTCCGCGCTCCTATGGTGTCGTTCAGAGGGGGGAGAGAGGGGTTGGCGCAGACTTTAGCCATCAGACGCATTAACAGCTGTAGTTTACGACGGTTGGCCGGAGGCAACAGGAGACAGCAGATCTGCAACGCTTCGACCACAACCGGCTGCCTCTGCAGGAGACCTGCGCGGAGAACACACACACACACACACACACTCACTCAGAGCCTAGTTGATGCCAATCCTTACATTAACAATAACATTACAAGTGCTCATCGGATGCAAAATTCACTTTTATATTGTGTTTGCGTGTTAAATGTATGTGTCCATTCACTCCTTTTTCTTTTATCCTCAAAAAACCTAAACACTCTCAATAATCAGGCCGTTTGGATTGCTTATGCTCCACCCACGACCACTGACTGACTGTCCCGTATTAGCATATTTTCTGTATTAGCATATTTCCGCCCTCAGCTCTTTGTATACTGTCCGCCAAGACAGCACTTTACGTGTCTTTTGTCACACGCCCCACAGAAGAGAGGATCAGCAGCTGCTCATTATCATTTAAAGAGACATGCACTGAAACGGGTCGCTGTGAACAGAGCTGTTTTTGAGGAGGTGTTGATTTACACAACCATTAAAGGAGTAGCTCACTTTTTAAAAAACGTTTGCTGATAATTTACTCGCCCCCGTGTCATCCAAGATGTCCATGTCTTTCTTTCTTCAGTCGAAAAGAAATGAAGGTTTTTGATGAAAACATTCCAGGATTTTCTCCATATAATGGACTTCAATGGGGTCCAAACGGTTCAAGGTCCAAATGAGAGTTTCAGTGCAAACTGCAAATGGCTTTAAACGATTCCAGATGATGAATAAGGGTCTTATCAAGTGAAACGATCGCTCATTTAAAAAAAAATAAATAAAGTTTAAGTTTTATAAGCTCAAATGCTCGCCCTGCTCTGTTCTGTGATGCGCGTTCGTGACTCTCCTGTTCAAACTCGTTCATCAAAATGAAAAAATCTTTTCCCGAGTCATTTGGTTCATTCCACAAACGAAACGAACGAATTGACTTGGAAAAAGATTAGTTCATTTTAGTTCAAGATTAGTTTGAACAGGAGAGTCACAAACGCGCGTCACAGAACAGAGCAAGGCAAGCATTTGAGCTTATAAAACTTAAACTTTGTTTTTTTTTTAAAGGATCGGTCGTTTCGCATGATAAGACCTTTATTCATCGTCTGGTGTCGTTTAAAGCCCTTTGAAGCTGCACTGAAACTGTCTTTTGGACCTTGAACCGTTTGGTCCCCATTGAAGTCCATTATATGGAGATAAATCCTGGTATGTTTTCATCAAAAACCTTTTTTTTTCTTTAAAAGTGAACTACTCCTTTAAGAGCAGCAAGTGATTTTTTTTGTATTTTATTTGATTACCATTAGAAACACACAGCAGGGATATTAACACACAGTTGTGTTCCCTTTAAGACATAATGCACAGATCCGAAATACTGATACTGCTACTTATGCGTTGTATTTCTCAATCATATAAGTTCACTTAAGGCATAACAGACGATGTCTGCTAGGAAACATATCAAGACGGGCATGTTGACATAATTTTTGTGTAAATTTGTTTCCGTTCAAGTGCAAGACTTGAAGGAGAACTCAATATTTGCAGGCTGTCTGAGACGTGTGTGCGCTTTGGATGAGTGCACACACACACACACACTCTTCTCACAGCGCATGTAAGTTCTCTTTCTTGCTCAGTTGCTCTTGAATGTTTAAATTGGCAGGGCTTAAATGAGTTTATTTTAAACACAGATATCAACGTGTGCAGTTCAGGTCTCGTCTGTGCTCGCACTCGGGTGATGACCGTGTAAACGACCAGATTATGCGTCATCAGATTTGATTTTTTGATGTTTCGATTTTTACAGAGAACTGTAACACCCCTACTACGTATTAGTTTTCAACTAGCTATTTCAATAGGTATTTCAATAGCTGATACACTGAATCTATCTGATATCTATCTATCCATCTATCTATCTATATATTTATCTATATATATATAAGGATTCTTCAACTATGGTACTCTTTGAGCTAGACAGTTTCAGAAAATAAAAACATTTCTACAAACAGTTTTTTAGTATCAGTCGGTTTCTCAATCTGTCTAGAAACCTTCCCTTAAGTTGGGTGCGATGATTTGTATTGAATAATATATATATATATATATATATATATATAGGCATTTTTATTTGACAGCCCAAGAAAACGCCAAAGTTCTCTTATTTACCAACAATATTGTAGCAATAATAAATAATAAAATATTTCTTACTACCCTAACTTAATTAATTGTATGTTTTTTGTTTTTACATTAACGTTTTAGTATTATAGCCCAAAATAATTTGCTGTTTAGCACGAACAATGTCATTTCCACCACAACCTGTCTTTACCACCACAATGAACACTGTGGTGGTAATGACATTTCCCCCCTTTTCCTCTAAAATATCATGCTATGTTAGCCTGTTAATATTAGTTTTACAGTTAGCATTAAATATACACAAATTACACATTATTAAATTAATTTGATCCAGTTATTTTTACGTCCATGTGAAATATGAGCCATTTGGAAATGACGGCCATTAAACATATTGTCAGTTTTAGTCATATTTACCTTGATTTTTCTTCTTTTCGTTACCCCCTAAAGAGCTCACCCTTTCACCCAGCCATGTGTTCACTGTGGAGTTTCTGTTGCTATGGTTACTAGGTATTCAAACTTAAAACAATGATCCCAGGATTCTATTTTGTACAGTGTGGTGTAAATGACAGTGAACCCAAGGGACAAGGGTTCTGCTTATGAAAAATATAAAAAAAAATGTGAATAAATATTGCAATATATTATGTATAATTGAAATAGACATTATTTTATAATTTGTACTTAAAATCTACATTATTTAAATATTTAATTTAGAATTAAGCGAGGTTGAAGGTACAAAGTCTGGCTTAGGGACAGGGGCAAAACAGTAAAAATCATGCATAAAATGCCTCATATTACATAATAAAAATAACGATGGAGCCATAATACATTTTTTATAAGTTCCCCTTAGGGTGAAGTAAGTCTGACAAAAACAAAAAAGAAGAAATGTTTTTTAGATTTTATTATTTCACCCAGGGACAAGAAAAGTACCGTAGTTAAAGAATCACCCATATATATATTTATCAAAATCTTGAATAGAAAACTAAACAAAATAACATGTAAATTACTAGAGGTTCTGACCAAATGTTATTTGCTGTGGTCCATTTAAAAATGTTTAATTTTGAATGAATTAATTTTTTTTTTATTGTGTTAAATGAATTATTTCCAGTAATGAATGAATGAATGAATGAATGATTCAACTATAAATAAATGTGTTGAGTCACTTGTGTAATGATGAAATTTAGATAATCGATATTTAAAGTTGATTTGCTCTATTTTGACGACATCAGTGTTTATATCAGAAATATAAACTTTCATCTCAGTACTTCACACACTACCATATAAAGGTTTGGGGTTGGTAATATTCTTTCTAGCGGTTGATTAAATGGCACTGATCATGTGAATAGCTTGTGCATCACTCACCCAAAATGCTGACAAATATCTCATACAGATGGAAGGTCAAGAGTGGTTCTTTCAGTCTCTGAAAATGTTCTGCAACTGTCCTGAAGACGTCTCTCTCAAACCCTGGATACATGGGCTGCCTGGCGTCATTGCCATTGGGCCCTGAAGATGAAGCAAATTCAGAGATGTGTAAAAATCATAAACGGGTTGTAAAAATACATGCATACAGACATATTTAGTTCCATATTAATATGCCAACCTACAGGTGAAACTCGAAAAATTTGAATATCGTGCAAAAGTTGTATAGCTTATGAAAACCCCAAATACAAAACCTCAGAAAATTAGAATATCAAATGAAATCAATCAAAAACAGGATTTTAAATACAGAAATGTCAGCCATCTAAAAAGTATAATCATACATTCATATATTGTTATACTTTCACTTTTTAATTTGAATTACTGAAATACATGAACTTTTGCACCATATTCGAATTTTTCGACTTTCATCTGTATATATAGGCTAATGAACTAGATCACTTAAATAACTTAAATAATAGCTTTTTTGATTATTTATTGAACAGTAGTGTCATTGAGTTGAATCAGTATGACAGCAGGTCATCATCAGTCACTCACAGTTTGCCAGGCATTTCATTGCAGATAAAACCCAATGAGGCACGTCTTCTACAGATGCAATTATCAGAAACAAAACAGAGAAAGAGATCTGTCAGAAATTAGCTATAAAATCATTTAATGTGTTAAAATATAACCCGTGCTCACCTGTTTTGTTCTTCAGGACCACAATGCCCTGCTTATTAACACCAAATACGTTGTGAACGATGTGCTTCGGGTTCAGAAGTTTGGCATCTAGAACCCCGTCGAGAGACTGGAGACCCAAAACCGTCTGTAAACTGATAAAGAGAGTTATCTATAAGCAGTGTTGGGAGTAACGCATTACAAAAGTAATACATTACTGTAACATATTACTTTTTGCTGTAATGCAGTAGTGTAAGGCATTACTAATCAATTTTCAGTAATATTTTACTCGTTACATGTTCAGTGAGGCTTGTATTACAATTGTATTACAGTGTATTGTCTGCTTTTACTTCTTAAAGGCAACAGACTATGTGAAAGTTTTAAAGCAGTCTTTTAGTGCCAGTTCAAAGCGGTCGCGTCTGTAACATTGTTTTTTCCTCTAAAATAAAATGAATATTTTAAGTTCTATGGAGACTGGAGAGCCAACCCTTCCTCATCCGATTTGCGCTGTGTAATTAACAGAATTACAAAAAAATCGATTTTACCTCCTATTTTTTTGTCACGCATGAATGTGCATCTTTTCCCTAATATTAAAAATAAAACATAGACTGATATTTGTCTAATGTCTGGAGTCCTTTAAGGAAGTAGCCTATATACGTTTCAATACATGAATTTTCGGAGAATTTTTATTTCAAGTTTTGACTGCAAATGTCATGTCCATAATGCTGGACTTCCCCAATTTTAAATAATTTATCCTCAACTAGTTTTGTGGTGTAGGTCTACGTATTTTATAATGTTAACTTCAAATAATACTAATAGCCTAATTTAAAGATAAGGCAGCATTGGATCTGGACGGTAAGGAGAATAACGCTGGAGTTGGAAGAGGTGTGTCGCGATTCTGTCGGTTCGTGGATCTGAGTCGTGTGGCGAATCGCGATTTCGGTTTCATATTGCTTATCGTTACAGCCCAAAAGTTAAGTTCTACTTAGTTATTTTGGTGAAAGTAACTCAAAAGTAATACATGAGTAATGTAACGCATTACAATTCTGGGACAGTAATATTGTAAGGTAATGAATTACTTTTAAATAACAGTAACAAGTAATACCTAATGTATTACAGTTTGGAAGTAACTTGCACAACACTGTCTATAAGGGCACGTCTCATATGTAGTCCTGCCATTGACTTAGCTAAGTCACTATTTGTGTTAATTGGCTGCTTTGGCTCGCACTCAAAGAAGTGATTTGGAAATGTTGCGGAGACGCTGAAAAAACTTTGTATGGACCAGTGTACTTTTAAAAGTAATGCATGGCAATATTGGTTATTATTACATGGCTCTGTGGAATACTTGATTCTGATTGGTCAACAGTTATTCCCAGATAACAGCCGCTCAAAACAGAAGTCACTGAAGTCGGCTGTGCTCTGATTCAATGATTCACTCCGCGCTTGCTCACTTGCATTGAAGTAATAGCGAATATTAAAAAGCATTTGGTTAACAGAAATGACACTGTTATTATCCAGCATCCTACATGTTCTGAGTCCTTTATTGATCTGTCCACCTAAACACATTTTTGGTAAAAAAAAAAAAAAAAAAAAAAAGGCTGTGAAAATTGATTCCCTATTTTCGTTTTCGAAACATGTGTTGGATGGTCCGATCGAATGTGCAATCAGTTTTCGAACATGAAGTGCCACCCATAATGCTTACTGTGTTAGTGTCATTGACTTCCATATCTGGTCCACGTGTTTAGGGGTTAATTCGGTCCTCCGGACTAACCGGCATTCAGGAACCTCACCAATGGCGATGCTGTGCCTCTTATTCCACGACTCACAATTCTGAGATCAAAATATTTTTTAAATAATTAAAAATAACACAACTTATGCTCAGGTTTAACATTGTAAATAGCACCAGAAAGAATACATTTTTAAGACAATACAGCATCCACGGGCGAATAGATGTTCTCTCACCATAAGAGGCTTCATGGGGATCTTCTCCGGCACTGTAATCTCCTCATAGTCGTCCCAGCGTGGGATTCTGGGAACTGAGCCGTGATCTCTTACAGGAGGACGCACAGGGACAGGCTTCAGAGGTGATTGTGGAGGAAATCTGACAAATTTAAAGCATTTATTATGAATTATTTTGAAATACCAATCTAATTTTTTTATTATTATAATGCAACATTTGAAAAATTTGGGGTCGGTAAGATTTTTCTTGAGCATCAGATCCTCATATTAGAGTGATTTCTGAAGGGTCATGTGACACTGAATACTGGAGCAATGATGCTGAAAATTCAGCTTTGATCACAGGAATAAATTACACTTTACTATGAATTCACACAGATAACAGTTATTTTAAATTGTAATAATATTTCACTATTTTTACTGTATTTTTTATCACATAAATGAGAATTCTTTTTTTTTTTTTTTAATTAAAAACCTTACAGGCACCAAATTTAGCATATTTAAAAACAAATAAATTTTTATAGCGCTTTATGCAATACAGAGCAGTTTCAAAGCAGCTTCACGTTAATACAGATGAAACTCGAAAAATTAGAATATTGTGCAAAAGTTCATTTATTTCAGAAATTCAACTTAAAAGGTGAAACTAATATATTATATAGACTCATTACATAACATGCAAAGTGATTATATTTCAACAAGCCTTTATTTGTTATAATTGTGATGATTTATATGAAACCCTTTTCCACAATATTCTAATTTTGAATTTGGGGTTTTCATAAGCTGAAATTAGTTTCACCTTTTAAGTTGAATTACTGAAATAAATGAACAAATTTTTCGAGTTTCACCAGTAAACAGCTAAATAAAATCAATAATGAAAGATTCTTTAAAGTCACCTGTATAGATGCCCGTTGTCCTCCAAGTCCTCTTTACCAAACCGTCCTTTGACGTCCTCGATGACGTGATTTCTGAGGAATTTTCGTAGTAACTGGAGCGTTTGGTAGCGCGTCACCTCCGGCCCGAAGTTCTGGTTTTGTCTGAGCAGGTCATGGAGAAAGTCGACAGCCTCCGCTCCGGTGAAGCTGTGATCGTAACTCCTGAAATGAGCCCAGTGACGTCTGACTGGCATTCCACCACGGAAGAGCTTGATGGTCTCATTCCACTGGAGAGGAGACAACAGAAGACATTTCAGAAGGACTGACTGCCACCATGTGTTGAGGGCGGTGGGACATTTACATTGAAACAATGTTGTAGTATTTACAGGGTTTCTGCAGAGCTTTTAAAATTACATTTTGGACGACCAGCACAAATCAAATTAATACCGCATGTCTTTACAGATCAAACCCATACAATCCCAAAATAAATTGGGTATGTCAAATTCATTCACATATTAAACTAGGGATGCACCGATTATGAACCTTTTGGCTGATAATTCTTTATGTTTGAAAGCCGATATATCGGCCGATAAATCTAAATCCAAATTCCTATTAGGGATCGACCGATATGTAATTTTTAGTGCCGATACCGATACCGATTTTTTCCCCCATCAGCCTTAGCCGATAACCGATACGGGCTGCCGATTTTCTTGAGCCGATATTTGGAGCCGATACATTTTGCTCCCTCAATTTACATCATAAAAATGACATGATGTTAACAAATGTTACAGGTCTCAATTTAATAAAAGTAACATTTAATTAACTTAAAAAAAATAATATTTAACAAATAGTAAAAACATATGAGGTAGAACAAGAACAAATAGATAACCAATTTTTAACAAATATTAAAAACATGAGGTAGAACAAAAAAAAGTTCAGTGCTGAAAATAAATATTTAAGCATAAATTATATTATTTTTGAGAGCCTGATTACAAAAACATAAGTTGCACCATTGAAAGCCATGTCACAAGCACACAATTATAATGTTCTGATTGTAATGTTATGTAGCTTGAGCTGCACATGTTGCACTGAACTATATTTTCCTTTTTTTAAGCAATTCCAATCATATTTCAAGCAATTTAAAACCATGTTGAACAGTCTGAAGAGTCTCAGCTGAAGGAAAATAATACATTATTTATCAGCTTTAAGATATCGGACAAATTTTTTCATTGGGCCGATAACAATAACATTAAAAATGAACATATATCTACCGATATGGTGGCCGATATATCGTGTATCCCTATATTCAACAGCAAAAGAGGATAAGTCTGCAAGTTTAAAAACCCAAGACATGTTTTAATCAATACACATGAAGTAGAGGTCCATTGATATTGTATTTTGCTGATACAAAAATAATGTTCTTAACCAGTGATTATAGTTTATAAAGTTATAAATGTGGATATTTTTCTTAACACATGCATGGCTTTGCTTCAGAAGGCATTTATTAACCCCTGGAGTCGTATGGATGACTGTTATGAAGGATGGATTTGCTTTTTTTGGGTTTCAAAATCTTAAGCCCCATTCACTCCCATTATTATAAAGCTTGGAAGAACCAGGATATTTTTTATTATAAGGTTAAATCTGATTGTGTTAAGCTGAAAGAAAGTCGTAAATACACCTAGGCTCAGTGGATCATTTTAATTTTTGGGTGAGTTATTCCTTTAAGGATCTCGGGTTTTCTGAAATGTTATGTTTAAATATGAGGCATTATCTAATTAAATATGTAACGTTACCGGTAGTAATTTACATAAATTCCCAAAACAGAAATCTGAACAGTGGATAAAGCCGGATTCAAAATTCTTGTTTCATTTTGGTGACATTATTAGCGTTTAAGGTTTTTATAGAAAACTACAGACGCAAATAGATTAACCAAGTGGTTAAAATAAACACTTAAGGTGCATATAAGTTAGGACGTTCTTACCACCGGTCTGAAAGAAGACTAAGATAGCTAATAATACAAAATAATCCAAAGTGCATTAAAGAAATCAAAGATTTTGCCTATTAGGCCTACTTATGTGCGTGTTTTAGTATTATTGTAATATTTATTTGGCCAAACTGTTTAAAGAGACACCAAATCAGTTCACGTGAAGCGTTAAAAGTAAACGAGTGGACGGAAAGAGTTTCAAAAATAGTTCTTACCAATTTCGTCGCCCTATAAGGCCCAGGTCCAATCATTTTACCATCCATTTAAGTCCTGATAGGTTTTAATAGATTATGTGCTTATTATCCATTTACTGTGTTTATGTCTGTAAACATCTTCTCCACGCCAGTTACCTCACTTTTGAAAAACCGAAACGTTCCTGAACATAATTTGATTGGCACACGAAATCAGCCACGTGATGCTGCCTAACCAAATAAGGGCATTCGCTTAACCGGGCTGCCAAAGTGCAGTATGGGAGGTGTAGTTTAACTGCTCGGTAAAAAAAATAAAAAATAAAAAATAAAAAATAAAAAAAAACCTGTAATGAAATCGCAAGACAGAGATAGTAACAAATAATTTATTTTGTTTCAATATAAAACACTTCAATTTCTTTCACAAAATTGATTTTAAAAGACAAAAAACAAGGAAAAATTCAGATATTGTTCTGGTCTTCCCATTTCCTCAGATCAGTAGAATATAAAAGCATAACAGGTAATACCTACACATCAATTTCATATTTTTTTTTTTTAAAAGATCACATTAAGAAAACAATCAACATTAAATAAAGAATAAATAATCACGCAGCATAAACAAAACAACTTCAGATGATGTCACATCTGCCACAACCAATAGACTTCCAGGTTCGAGCACCTCCAGGTAGATCAGTCATGTTCCTCAAGGGTCAAAGGGCATCGGGCTCATTAAACTACAACTAAAACACAGCCTTCAAAAACCCTTTTAGCAACAAACTTCAAATCAGCCTTGCCCTCATAACCTCTTCATATTCGGCCAAGCAGTTCAATCATACTCCAAAGCTAAGAATTTCAATATTTACAGGTAAATTGGAGGACATAATGAATACTGTACTTCCCACCCCATTCTCATTTTGAAGACAACAAAATTGAGGACAGAAAACACCATGGTGCAAATTCGGAAGTGTCAAATCCAGTGATAAGGTGGCGGTTTTCCACATTAGTTTTAACATAAAACAGGGGAGTGGAACTTGAACGCATGAAATAAAAGGAATATTCCCACTTAACAGGTTATAGCTTTACGTTTAGCTGGCCAAGGGAAAAGAGAGAGAGAGATCACTCAGATTTTTTGAGAAGGTAGTTTCCGTTCTGGAGCACTTTAGGAAGCCTCTTGCCCTTGGTGTAGGCGTGATAGTAGAAGTGGACGAACAGGATCAGGAAGATCAGCCCATAGAGACCGATGATGTAGAGGAAGACAGGGAACTGGTATGGACACTCCTTCATGAAGAAGAACTGGCCGATGTGAGCCGTGATTACCACAAACTGAACCTGACGCAAACACAAAGGTCAAGTTAGAGATGTGAAAAGCTGGATTTGGACAACAAATGACACATATATAATGTTATTCGTGTGGGTTATACACAATAGGCTATATAATGTACACACACTCATTTAAATCTATTATAGTTTTACTGTACCGTGTTATTTTCAGTTTTTTTATTTACTTATTTTTTGTTTCAGTTAGTTGCAAATTCACATATTTTTTCAGTTTAGTTTCATTTAATAATAAATTTGTTTTAGTTAAAGTCCCCATAAAAAAAAAAATTGGCTTTTAGTATGAATGTTAAAGTTAGAGATGTGGAAATCTGGATTTGGACAAAGGAAACGTGATGGGAGAGGAGCTTGTAAAAGGCGAACTTACCAGCTGGATGGTGGTCATGTACCTTTTCCACCACAGGTACTTCTGGTAGGCCGGGCCCATGGCAGAGAGAGCGTAGTAGGAGTACATGATGACATGGACGATGCAGTTCAGCAGGGCATGGAAAGTTCCCAGACCACCTACAAAAGACAAATGAGTCTGTTAAAGCCAAATAGAGACTTCAGAGCAAAATGAAGCAGCTTGTTCATTACAGAAAGTGAATGAGCACCACTTAAATATGCAATATGAGTGACTCATATTGCATACAAGTCACAAAAACATGCAAATGTGCGAGAATGAGTTTATTTTTGGCTGAAAGTAGACTAATTGTATTCATTTGTGTGAACGGCTCGTACAAGTGCTTTTTTGTTTTAAGGACCATAATCAGAGATCTCACTTAAACATCTTTATTGGCTTTCAAAAAAACTAAAATTAAATAAACTAAAGCAAAATGGTACAAAAAGTGCAGCACATGCAATGACATAGTATCCTTTCAATGGTTACAGTTGTCAAAGATATCACTTTCCTTATTTCAAACTATTATAACCATGCATATTTGGCATTATAACATGCATATACTTGGATATTTAATATTAGCAATATCACTCAGAGCCATTTCACATGGCTATACTGCATGTCAGACGGGTTGCGGAGTTAATTGCGTAAAAATAGTTTTATCAAATAAAAAAAAAAAATAACAAATTTCAAATATATGGTCTTCAAGAACCTCTTAATAAAAGACTTTAATTATTTTCCAAGGCTTAAATTTCAAAAAGTTTAAGCACCTTTTACGAAGACTATTTAAAGAAACCCGAAAAGTTCCAGTCCCACCAGTGAAGGTCCAGGTAACCAAACCCCATAAAAATAAAAATAAAAAAAGAAGCTTTTTACTTGGGAAACATTCTCTAGGCAAGTCAAATTTGTCTTGTTTTCAAAAAGTCAAAATTAGGCGAATTTTTGCTTAAAAAAAAAAAAGCAAATAGAGAAATCTAAATATTGTTTTCTTTTTGTTTTAAAAGTGGTTCAGCATATGACAATCATATCCCTTCACAAGACTTGGATTATACCCATCAACTCAACGCCTATGCTTTTCAATGGAGGGACAGAAACCCAATTAAAAGGCGTTTCTTTTGCTTCGTTATGGTTTGGAATGAAATGAGGGCGAGTAAATGACAAATTCAATTTTCTTAATTCCTTAACCGTCAATCGTATAAAGGCCAATTTATACTTCTGCGTAGGGTGCGCGCAGTAGGTACGGCGTAGCATACGCACAGACGCGTCCCATACCGCGTACCCTTCCGCGTTGCCTGACGCGCACCTCTTCAAAAATGTAACTACACGTCGCGACGACGCGGACCGCAAGATCGGTGATTGGTCGGCTTGGTAGCATCGTATTTCCTCATACGCATTTCCGCACGTACCTTCTCCTCCGACGTCTTCTCTCATTTCTGCCTTTCAGTTTTAGTAATTTCACTAATATGAACTGTTTTTCCACCCCAATAAGCTCCAACTCCAACATGATCCACTCTCTTTCAGTCGCTATTGCTTGTAGTAATCTAGCCGCGAGGAATCTAAACACAGTGGAACATTAAAACCCTCCGCCGCCTCCTAGCGTTTCGGAGCAGTACTGCAGAGCAACCAATACCTGAACGCAGAAGTATAAATGCTCACAACGGCGTCGCCTACGTGCGTAGCCAACGCCGTACACTACGGCGTACCCTCGACGCAGAAGTATAAATCAGCCTTAACACTTTACCTGCGGAGAATTTGACCCCAAACCACCATGTGAAGGGCATGATGGAGTGATGGTAGACATGAAGGAAGGTGACCTGGCTGTTCTTTTTCCTCAGGACAAAGAAAATCTACAAACACCAGAAAGAAAGGAGGTTTAGCATTGATGGTCCAATGTAAAATACAATAGATAACCCGTTTTGAATGCAAAAGAAACACTTACAGTATCAAGCATCTCAATGAACTTGGAGAAATAGTACAGCCAGCAGGTCCATGCCATCTAGAGAAGAGGAAACAAGAGAGATGAGAATGACAAACTGTTGCACACGTCATCAGAAAGCATTAAACACACAATCTGAGGAATGTGCTCCATTCACATACCCGGACAGCTTGAGGAGAACTGGAATAGTCGACGAGGTCGCACCCATAGGTGTAGCCGTTCGCCCAACCAGACATCAGAAACTGCAACGAGGGAAGAGAGATTGAGCAACACGCACAATAGAATGATAACATGCATTATGCAACAGTTTACAAACCTCATAAATCATGTAGAGGGAAAACGCCACAATGCTGAAGTTATAGACGATCATGAGAGGCTTGAGGTCAAAGGGCTTGCGGTTTTCCATTAGCCGGGGACCCAGTGATGTCACGAAGTAGATGTAGGCAGCGATGATGAAGGTTTGAGGGAACGGCGAGGCCATAAGAAGCCAGTTCTCAGTCCGTGGATCTAAAAGTGATGCAAGAGACGTCATTTTCCAGACACAGGCATGCTAAGATGATTAAATTCACATTTATTTGTGAAGCACTTGTCGTACACATCGTTTCAAAAGACACTTATGTAGTGTCATCAAATGTTATGCATTTCAGAAATGTACACAGTTAGCTAAAAAGTAGTCAATGTAATTTAAGGCAGAAACAATGAGCTCATTGAAGTGATGAACACTTGTTTGTTAACAAATAATTATGACATTTAGAAAAATGTAGTATTGATGATGAAACTCACCAGCTTCCTTAAGCCACTCATCATACAGGAGAACAGCTCGAGAGGTCAGTGTGTTGAAAGCCATGTCGAAGGTGTGTTTAGGCGTCTCTCCTAGAGAAAAAGATTAAATTATTAACAAGACTTATTTATACTGCATTCTTGCTTAATGTTTGTCTACTAGATAAACTTAAAACGTATAAAGAGGGATTTACAGGCTTTCCCAAAACTCTCCCGCCACTCCCAGAGACAAACCCATACAAACCACACCCGGACACAACTGGAAAGACTACAGATTAAACTTATTTTAGTATTTCAACTAGGGATTTTAATATTTCAATAGCTTGAATGCCATCTAAACTTTTTAAAGAGCGATGTGTGTTTTCAAACCCCCATATTTAGCAACTTCAACGGGAAATATTCTAAACCTAACAACTAAGAGTCACACGACAATAACAAACCTTTAAACCCTGAGGTGATGCTCCTTCACCGGTCTCCCTCCTCAGATCTGCTCCTGGTGTCAATGCGTGGTTCACTTTTAACCTGCAGTTCTTCTTATACAACCTGTGTTCGTGGCTCCGCCCACAATTATTCATATATGGAGATTCTGTCGGATGATACTTCCGGAATTTAGGTCGAAACTTTCAGTCGTCCTCTCATTGGCGTTTCCATGGTGACTCGCAGGAAAATATGAGCGGAACGCTGTACGAATGTCAACAGCAGGTGTGTGTCATTATTTTGCACCCAGAAAAATAGCTTTAAAATGCTTTTTCTAGTACACATGAAGGAGACAAAATAGTTTAATATCACAATAACAAAATAACAACTGTTAGGCTGAGGTGATACAAGTAGAAATTGTGGTGTAGCTATTTGTGGTATATTTGTTTTGTTTTTTGGATATTACAATCCCCATTTCCACTTCATTTAATGTCATTTGAGTTGACATCACTTATTAATTCACTTAATGATCTCAATCCTTATTTTACTTGAGAATTAGATTGTTTTGATTTTGTATTGGCTATACTAACTACGTTTTTGTAATAAATATTTTAGTTCAGAAATCTATCCTTTTGGACAGTGAGCGTCAAGCCTTTTTCTTTGTTCAGACACCAACATGGACTATTGGACTATCTGCTACAACATATTTGAGTGAAAATGCAGGATAAAAGACATCGTTTATCTTGCAGCTTTTTTGCAGGTGAGCAGAAAGATCTTCAAGACGAGGTAAATATCACTTTTACCCAAAACCCTCTAGAGGAACATATATGATATATGATGTGCAAATTTGCTTTCAGAGTGAATATACTGTCTTTTTCACCTCAGAATCAACAGAAAACAGGGCTGGTAGTCGCACTTATGTGTACTTTATCCTTCAAGGACAATTTCTGTCTAGACACACCTTAAAATCTATAAATAAGCTATTAAACACAGTGTTGTACCTTAACCTTTTTACCTTTTACCTTTTGTGACAACATGCCCCATTTAGCCTAATGGAATTATAAAGTACTAAAAGTACTAATTAAATATATTGATTACAAAACATAATAGGATAATAGTAAGGGGTGTAAATGAGCTTTATTTTCGTTATCTAATTGATGTATTTTTACTTTTAAAGTGAGATGTTAGTGTGTGTTGACTTCCTTCATGAGCCTGGTTTCAGTTTCAGGGCTGGGTCGCCCCATCAGTGAAGACAATCGTCCTGAACGAGAAGAGACTTCTGGTGCTCTCACAGTCATGACTGCACAAAAGAAGAGCCATGCATCGATAATAAAACCAGAGAAAAGAAATGGAAATACAGGACCCCAGCATTTGTGGCTTATTTCACACATTGCCTGTGTTTTTATTTTAAAAATGTGCATGCAAATGCTTTGTAAAATGATCACCATGATGGAATAGTTGTTCTATTGAACCGCTGTCCAGTGCACTAGCCCTTTAAATTTAGTTGCATGCCACAGTATATGTGCACACAGTAAGAACAAAAAGTGATCAAGATCAAATGCATTAACAAATTTGAAACCAAATGCAAATGAGCGAATCCTTTTAATGAGATGCACTCACTGTAAAAAAAATATTGATGGTTTAACTTAAAAAAGTAAGTAACCTGGTTGCCTTAAAATTTTAAGTTCAGTGAGTTAATACAATGAAGTAGATTAATTTAACCATCAGAAACTCAAAATAATAAGTTATCTCAACTAAATAAATTATTATAAAGTTGATTTGACAAAAGAAAATATGTTGTGATAACAAATCTTGAAAATATTTGTTACAGTGCTGGTATATTTTCTTCTGGATCTTCAATCATGCACACACATGATTTTAAACATTGAGCAACTCATCAGCTGTTCACCTTGAACATACATATTTGAGCTGTGACAAACATTTCAGACGAGACCAATTTGTTGATGATGCATGGGATCATTCTGATACTTTTGTGTCTTTTTTTAAAAAAGCTTGATGCTGGTCGCTATTCACTGCCATTATATGGATGCGCTCAAACGGGAATTTTAGGGGAAAAAATTTATTATCCTTTTGTGGTCCATAATCTGTACGGGATTAGAAAAACACCCCTGGTGTTAGTAATTAAGTAAATTATGACATTTTAATTTTAGGGTGAACTGTCCCTCTTAAGAAGTGAGCCTTTGGTAAATAAAATGGCCATTTATTTCAATACTTCATTTTGTACCTAAACAAAACGGATTGGTCTCGTCTGAAATGTTTGTCACAGCTCAAGTGTGTTCAAGCTGGTGTGTTGCTCAATCTTTAAAATAATGCATGTGTGCATTCTTGAAGATCTAATGGCTATCCAAATATCCATGCCTCAAAGGCTCATTAAAAGGCTCTGCTTGGTTTCAAATTAGTTCATGCATTTGATCACTTTTTGTACTGTATAACATGCAACTAAATTTAAAGGGCTAGTGCAATGGACAACGGTTCAATAACTATTCCATCAAGATGATCACTTTACAAAATTTGTGTGTGCACATGTGAAAGAGTTTAAAATAAAATAACAGGCAATGAGTGAAAAAAGCCTTTTAGAAATGCTGGGACCAATGTCTTTTCTCTGGTTTTCTCTCTAGTTTTATCAATGAATGGCTCTTCTTTTGTGCACTAATGACTGTGAAAGCCGCAGAACCCCTCCGTCTTCATTCATAATGAACAGATCCATCTTAGAAAACAGCTTCAATGGTTCTATTTTGTTCTTGACTCCATTCTAAAGAACCCTTTATGCCAAAAGGTTCTAAAAACATCTTTACTGATGGAACACTCATGTTTAACAGGTTTTCTTTTTCTTTTCTAGTGATCAAGTATGTTTACATGCTCATGCATTTTAATAACAATTCAAAAATGAAGATTTAGGGGTTCAATTTTTAATTTATTAAAAGTTCTATATGAAGCTCCTGACGGAACCATATACAACGTGACATCAAGAACATTTAATCACCAAAAATATATAGTATAATACTCAACTAGGAACCCAATGCAGCCCGAAGCGGTTCCTACGCTGATGCGTCAACTGTGTTCCCGACACAAAAAATGTAGAAGAATTTCATTGTTGCCTAAAGGACTCATCTGAATGAAGTTATTGCAGAAACTTGAGTGTTGCTGGTCTTGTTGCTCAGTGAAACCGGATAATCCAGCTCTGTCAGGATTTATCACTACACACTGGGCCGTTTACATGACAGCGTTTTCAACTAAAAACTGAAACTTTTAATGTGTTTTGGTCTTTCATTTGTGCCTCAATGGCGTTTTAGAGGCCTGGGAAAAAAAGCAAACTTTGGAAAACATGTTTCAAAGTGCAGGTTTTTGAAACCGATCCTGTTATCGTCTCAGTGTACAACTACAAAGGTTATATTATATATTATATAGCCATCTACTGGCCTGGCAGCAGAATACAGCATTTTTAGTCGTTTTTAGCATCTGTGTGTGAATGTTGTCTCCATGCGTAAAACGTTGATAAGTTAACGTACCCTTATTGTTTCATTGTAAAAAAATATATATTGTTGGTTTATTGTTGGTTGGATGTCTTAAAATTTTAAGTTCACTGAAATGGAAAAATTGAGTTAATACAATGAAGGAGATTAATTTAATCACCAGAAACTCAAAATGTTATGTTATCTGAACTACATAAATTAAGTTGATTTGAAAAAAGAAAAAATGTTGTGATTACAAATCATGAAAATATTTTTTACAGTGGGTTTACGTAGAGATGATGTATAAAAAATAGATATTGGCAATAAAATATAGGCTATACAATTTTCTTTGATTTTTCGCGCAAAGATAAATAAAGGTTGAGCTCATGTACTGTCTTAAATCAACTGGATTTCAATGCAGATAGAGGTTAATACTGTTATTTTTAATGCATTGTGACTGTTTTATGATCTTATTTCTATGATCTCATCTGTATATGGTAAAATGAAAACAATAAAATAAAACAAGCACATAACTGCTGTGTACTTTACAGCTTTCAGTTGAAGTGTTTGTAAAGTTTACAGAAGCCCTTGCTCAAAAATCCATTATATAACGTGTAGTTACAGTCAAACGCTTGAAATAAACAAAGGGGGTTGTGTGACATCACAAAAATGTGAAGGATGTTACTGATACAACGGGTTCAGCTGGTAAAGTTAAAGAGCATTGGACTGTTTTCGAACATGATACACATCTTGTTAAACACAATATTTTAAATAAAGAGATTCTAGGCTGGTTTAAGCCGTTCAGAATGCGTATGATTGAATGGTGTTGCTCTTGTCATAATATACCGGTAAAAAGGGAAGGTTATTGTCTCCACTCATATCAGTTACTTTACTTTTATACTTTTTAATTTTTCTTGCACAGATGTTTACAACATCTAACATACATTCTATATCAACATACACTTAAACATCACATATTATACTTTAAAACAATACAACACTTATACATCTAACACCTCACAGTACGCTTGATTTCTGATTGAAACGCTAAGATAGCCTGGCGCACAAAAGAGTGTTTCAGCCTCACTTTGTTAAAGGTGCTATATGTATTTTTTAGTGGCCTCTACCGGTGATGTTTCAGATTGCAACCAATTTTTCCAAGAGCGCTCGTGCTCGAACACACTCATGCACTGTAAAAAAATATTGTTGGTTTAACTTAAAAAAGTAAGTAACCTGGTTGCCTTAAAATTTTAAGTTTATTGAACTGGAAAAAGTGAGTTAATACAATGAAGAAGATTAATTTAATCAGCAGAAACTCAAAATAATAAGTTATCTCAACTAAATAACTTATTTAAGTTGATTTGACAAAAGAAAAAATGTGATAACAAACCTTGAAAATATTTTTTTTTTACAGTGTAGTACACGGTCGGCCACACTGAGACTTTTTACACACACCGGAGAAAGCATCACACAACCTGCTGGAAACTCATGTAAACTCCCACTGCAACGCTATATATAGACTACTGATATCAGCTTGACTGAACCAATGCTCCATACTCGTACCATGATAACGCTACATCTGTGCTGTTATCTAGCATAAGGCATTTCACTAACTATCTGTGTATCTTTCACCATATGTCAACATCGGTGAATGTAGAATATGATAACGAAAATGGTGAATGAACTAGACTGAACAATTTCAGTGTAACAGCAAGATCGTTGGAAGTATCATGACTGTACTGAGCATGTCTGGAAGTGTGTGTTATAAACAATATGATAGTAGTGGATGAGTGACATAGATATAGTACATCAAATAAAAGTTACATCCTAAAGCACCGACTTTTTGTTATCCTGGAACAGTCTTTTGTGTTCATTAATGTCTCATGTATGTTGTAGTTTACCTTGCTATTTCATTACAGTTTACCATTATTTATGTCTAAAAGTATTTTCTATAGAACTCAAAACAGAACTGTGTTCTTGACAAAAACCAGCTATTGGATAACTTGGATATTGACTGAAATTGTGGCTAATGGACTAATAATGCCTCAAATGATTCTGTGTCTTAGTGCTATAGTTTATTATTTACATTTTGTAACTTTATTGTCGCTGAACACATGCAGACACACTTTTGGCAAAATGTTAATGTCCTTGCCTTATAATGATGATTGACAGGCACGACTGCCATGTTAATGTAGTATTAATGGCATCTGAATGTTGTTTTAGAAGTTGTGGGGGAATTCCGGTGAGGAAAACAAAGTCAAATTTATTCTTAGAACAATTTTATACAAAGAACAGGCATGCCAACTACTTACTAATATGTATACTAATTTACACACAGCTGAGGCGGAACGATATCTTTTTGGTCTGGACTGGAGTGCTGCAGTTCCATTGTTCACCACAGATTTACATTGGAAAATTGTGTGGCGCTGTAGAGCACTGCCTTTGAATGAATCAACCGTTGGTTTTTGCAGTGAAAAAAAACTACTTAAAGGGATTCTTCAGGATTTAGCTTTGTATTTAGCATTAGCATTAAGCTTTGTATTTGTTGAAAACCTGTAGTATTTTCGAGTCACCGTGCTTTCCACCCTCATATCCCCCTGAAACGAGAGATTTATGTATGTTTTGTCTGGAAAAAATCCCCCGATGGCGCAAAAATCGAGGATTTTTGACCAGAAAAGTTTAGAGCAGGGCTAGACTGGCCATCGGGCATACCGGACATTTTCCCGGTGGGCCAACGTGCTTTGTGGGCCGATACATCTCATACTTAATTTTTTTTTTTTAATAAAACATAAATAAAAGATCATGTGCTTATCTCTTTCAAGTATAGAAATTAGTACGTTGAAAGTTGAGTTTATTTTTCAGTGCATTTGTTTTACAACATATGGCAATTACTTAACTAGTATTACGTAGCAGCAGTGTATGTAGACAGACACTATCACAACTAAAAGATTTTTGAGTTTTTCTTTGTTCAATTTGCACACCCTGAATATGGGTTAGAGCTTCTAATTTTGAACTAAACAAAGTGCACCAGATTGATGAATTTAACATTAAAAAGCACATTTTTCTCACGGAGGAGTATGCCAGCAACCCCCCTAGAGGGACAGAGGTGCACTCAAAAAATTGGTATTGCTATCCCAATACAGAATAGCTTGTTTTAGGATTAGGCCTATTGTGGAGTATAGTTCAGTCAGCTTAGTAGTTATTTCATCTGTTAACTCTTATACTTTTCACTAATTACATGGCATTAGTGGTTTTTTAATAGGAATTGGTAGCCTATAGCCTACATATTCAAGGGCGTGCAAAGTTTGGTTGTGTTTATGATCATATGTTGGCCAGTCTGGGGGCCGATTTTTTTGTCTCTGTCCAGCCCTGCTTGACTCGTCTCATTATATCCACTAGAGAGCGCCAAACTCCAGACTTTCTTCATCTCCACATCATTCAGGGAACTCTCGTTATTCCATAATCAGTCTTCCTTTATTGACAGTCAATGAATAAAAATCTGCACTTTATTCAAGGCAGTTCTCTTCTGAGTCAGGACTCTCTGTGACCCCTAAAACCTGGAGCTCAGTGCATGTTTTAGCCGATATCCCTCAGCTATCTGCATCAGAGAAGACATGATTCACATTTACTGTTTAGAAAAAGTCGCACAGTGTTTAGTAGTTTATTGCTGTAAAATCCCACTAACAGCGTCTTATTCTATAGTCGCTCAATAGCGCCACCCAGTGGTGATACTGAACACTGAATACTAGCATGCTTTCGCTTCGCTCTGATTAAAAAGTAAATGTAAACTATGTATTAGTGTACAATTTTCAAACAGTAGTATAATATATAGATCTTGCATAACCTCATTATGTTGGTTGCATATGGAATCTTTATTTAAAATATTTACACACACACACACACAAAAAGGTCCCCTTTTGGGGAGTGTGTAACGACACCAAGGTCCCCTGTTTGATGGCTAGACAAGTACACACACACAAACACACACTCACTCACTCACTCAAACACACACAGTTTTGCCTGTTGTTCTGCACATTAACATAAGTCATCCATTCATTTGCATACATGTGTAGTGTGCACACTGTATAGTGCATGACGAGTAGTGTGAGTCTCGTGCTCCACAGGTTGTTCTGTGACAGTGTTTAATCAAGGCATGTCTCTCTCTCTGTAGGACGCTCAAGGGCAGTGTGTCGGGCTGAGTGGATTTCCTCTGCTGATAAGGGCTTGAATCTGCTGTGGCTGTGATGGAGGTCAAAGGTCGCAGAGCAGCAGGTGTAAAGGAACGACCACGTCGACAGGTTCGGACGTCAAAACACACGACAAAACCGTATATTCTGATGAATCACACTGAGAAGAGAGACGATGACATGACTGAATAAACAGATTATTTTCCATGTTGGGAAATTTTTCAATCTGGATTTTAGATTTCTGTGCTGGACGTTTATGCAAATTAGTGCATATTTAATTAGGCAATTCATCATTTGCATATTTAAACATGCATAGCATTTCGGAAAACACAACACAATCGTCTTAATATACTGTGATTAATCAAAATGGGGAAGTATGATGATATCTATGTCAGTTTTCATTCACTTTTAATAGATGATTTGGAGTAATAGTGAAGGTAAAGCATCATGAAGTGTCAATCATAGGCTACACATTTAAAAGCATCCCAGAATGCACCTGATTTAGTTAGTTTATGATTGTCAAGAGCGAGAAGACTGGGAATCTTCTGAAGCAGCTCAAATATAAGACAGATTTCCTTTATTAATCATATTTTGGTTAATACACAATTTTCATATTTCCTTTAGTGTTATGAAATAGTTGTTCAATAAATATAATATAATTATAAAATGTGGAAAGTCAGAAACGTCTTTTCCAGTGTGTTGAAACGCCTCTTGACCACTAGAGGTGCCGTTCATCCACATAAAAGATGAGCAGAGAGAAATGTTTGAAGATTCCAACAATAGTACAAACATTGCTCATTATCTTGGGCTTTATGAATTAGAAAAATTCCCATTTATGTTAAAAAGGCCCTATTATGATTTTTTTCCATGTTCAATCTTTTTTTTTTAGTGTGTAATGTTGTGGTTTGAGCATAAGAAAGGTCGACAAAGTTCTTCTCTATATCAGTGTTTCTGAACTCCTGAAACGCCTCCATTGTAGTCTTGAGTTTCTTCCGGGAACGAACACGTCACAATATTCCTCATTATAATAATTAATATGCAGAATAAAGGGGCGGGGCCTGGTTGAGTTAGTTAGTAGTGTGTTAAACTGGTGGTTATGGAAACGGATGGGACATTTCCCAAACACACTCGACCAATCACAACACACTGATCCAGCCGACCAATCAGAGCACAGTGTGCTTTTCAGAAGGAGGGGCTTCATAGAGACAGGAAGTAAACAGAGCGTTACTGACAGACTGGGAAGAGAGGAGCCGCAACAATGGGGAATATGAGGAGAATAATCAACATTCAAGCAGGAAAACCTGTTCTAGTAGAGCCTGACAACAACATCAAGACTTAAAACGGCTCAATAGGTTTAAGATTTGTGGCAGCAAGTTTTGCTGAAGATGACTAAATCTAGTGTTACTGTGGCTCATGTTAATATTTTTAATATGTTGTTGTCTTGTTTCATAGTACACTTTAGACACCCCAGCCATGTCAGGCATCAGGGAAAAGGACCACCGGTTTGTTTTTAACACAACAACAGATGGCTCAGTGTCAGTGCGTTCTTCTCAGGCACCAAACCTGAAGGAAGTATCGCAGAGAAACGCGTTCCAGATTGCCGGTCGCCAGTCGTCCCCTGGGTAAAATTGGGGAAATTCGGCATTTGTTTTCAAGCCAAGAGCTCAGAATGCAAGAAACACAGACAATGAACACAAAGTCAATCGTTTGTTTACTGGTACAGGATCATTGTGCAAGTCGTCTTCATCTGCCTAGTGTGAGCGTTTGTTTGTTAGGAACATTGTTCCTAATTTTCCTCAAACTATTATATCTCAATCACCACCAGAAAAATTATATCTCAATCACCACCAGAACATTACCCAACAAATGCCACTGATGATCCATCAAAAGTTTTTGTCTTCTGACATCATTTATTTTTAGTTATTGCTTGTTTGTGACACTGACGAGTTGAAATCCCTGGTCATGCTAAAACATCTCAAACTACAGTATTTTGGAGACCTGACCATATTTTCTGATGTCTGACTGAAATGATAATCCTTCTTTAGAGAGTTCAGATCATTTATAGCACTATATTATCACTTATACAAAGTTTCATGTCCCATATGAGATGTTGTTATCAGCGCAGGTTTATTGAAAAGCTCCTCAGAGGTTACACTATTTCCCTCCTGGATTGTACAGAGATGATTCGTCTGTGTTAAACATTAATTGAATTTTGATTTTAGGCAATTATTCTTCATTTTAGTGGGTATTTGCATTAATCTAAAATATTAATGGGTTCATTTGGCGGAGCTGAAGAGAGTATTTGGGCGCAGAGGACCCTTCCTAACTCTGAACCCCTCCAGATGTTTCTCCACTAATCTTATGTGTCTTTGAAGAAAAAGAGAGGAAAAAGAAATCATTGGAATTGCCTAGGATTACTATGGAAGCTTGTTTCCGCCACTGAATATAAGATAAAAAAGAGAACTGTGACAATTTTTATCCTACAATTCTGACTTTATTTCCCACAATTGTGACTTTATATCTCATAATTACAATTGCGAGAAATAAAGTCGCAATTGCGAGAAATCAAGTCAGAATTGTAAGCAATAAAGTCGTAATTGCGAGAAACAAAGTCACAATTGTAAGAAATAAAGTCACAATTGCGAGAAATAAAGTCACAATTGTAAGAAATAGTCACAATTGTAAGAAATAAAGTCACAAGTGTGAGAAATAAAGTAGCAATTGCGAGAAATAAAGTAGCAATTGTAAGACATAAAGTCACAAGTGTGAGAAACAAAGTAGCAATTGCGAGAAATAAAGTCACAATTGCTAGAAATAAAGTCACAATTGTAAAAAATAAAGTCAGAATAGTAAGAAATAAAGTCGCAATTGTAAGAAATAGTCACAATTGTGAGAAATAAAGTCACAATTGTAAGAAATAAAGTCACAATTGTAAGAAATAAAGTCACAATTGCGAGAAATAAAGTCGCAATTGTAAGAAATAAAGTCACAATTGCGAGAAATAATTTCACAATTGTAAAAAAGTCAGAATAGTAAGAAATAGTCGCAATTGTAAGAAATAAAGTCAGAATATAAGAAATAAAGTCGCAATTGCGAGAAATAAAGTCACAATTGCGAGAAATAAAGTCGCAATTGTAAGAAATAGTCACAAATGCGAGAAATAAAGTTAGAATTGTAAGAAATAAAGTCAGAATAGTAAGAAATAAAGTCGCAATTGCGAGAAATAAAGTCACAATTGTACGAAATAGTCAGAATAGTAAGAAATAAAGTCGCAAATGTACGAAATAGTCAGAATAGTAAGAAATAAAGTCGCAATTGCGAGAAATCAAGTCAGAATTGTAAGCAATAAAGTCGTAATTGCGAGAAACAAAGTCACAATTGTAAGAAATAAAGTCACAATTGCGAGAAATAAAGTCACAATTGTAAGAAATAGTCACAATTGTAAGAAATAAAGTCACAAGTGTGAGAAATAAAGTAGCAATTGCGAGAAATAAAGTAGCAATTGTAAGACATAAAGTCACAAGTGTGAGAAACAAAGTAGCAATTGCGAGAAATAAAGTCACAATTGCTAGAAATAAAGTCACAATTGTAAAAAATAAAGTCAGAATAGTAAGAAATAAAGTCGCAATTGTAAGAAATAGTCACAATTGCGAGAAATAAAGTCACAATTGTAAGAAATAAAGTCACAATTGTAAGAAATAAAGTCACAATTGCGAGAAATAAAGTCGCAATTGTAAGAAATAAAGTCACAATTGCGAGAAATAATTTCACAATTGTAAAAAAGTCAGAATAGTAAGAAATAGTCGCAATTGTAAGAAATAGTCAGAATATAAGAAATAAAGTCGCAATTGCGAGAAATAGTCACAATTGCGAGAAATAAAGTTGCAATTGTAAGAAATAGTCACAATTGCGAGAAATAAAGTCAGAATTGTAAGAAATAAAGTCAGAATAGTAAGAAATAAAGTCGCAATTGCGAGAAATAAAGTCACAATTGTACGAAATAGTCAGAATAGTAAGAAATAAAGTCACAAATGTACGAAATAGTCAGAATAGTAAGAAATAAAGTCGCAATTGCGAGAAATAAAGTCCCAATGGTGAGAAATAAAGTCAAAATTGTAAGAAATACTGCCGCACTGGTGTGAAATAGTCAGAATAGTAAGAAATAAAGTCGCAATTGCGAGAAAAAAGTCACAATTGTAAGAAATAGTCACAATTGCGAGAAATAAAATCGCAATTGTAAGAAATAGTCACAATTGCGAGAAATAAAGTCAGAATTGTAAGAAATAAAGTCGCAATTGCGAGAAAAAAGTCACAATTGTAAGAAATAAAGTTGCTATTGCAACTATCGCAGTTGCAACTTTATAATTAGAAATACTGACCGTATAACTTTATAATTCTGACTTCTTTTCTCAGAATTGTGAGATAAAAAGTCACAATTATTGTTTATGTTTTTTTATTTAAGCAAAAAGGTAGAGAGGCTGGGCTGTATAATAATAATAATAGTGAATAAGCCGTGGCTGAAGGGCGTTGTTAGGCACGACGCGAAACGTTTACCACACAATAAAAATATTGAAGTAAAAAAAAAAATGTAGGCTATTAGTGGAACTTTCATGAAGTAAAATCACTAAAAGCCTTCCTTCCTCTAGAAAAATAGTCCCTGACCGTGAACAGCAACAACTTGTAAAATGGATAAAGCTGAAATAAAAACAACATAGTTCTCAAACTTTATTTCATTTTTTTATAACACAGAATGTAATATTTCCTCACACAAATATAGCTTATCTCTCAGCATGAGACAATTAACGTTAATTTTCCGTTCATTTCCGTTAATTTCTCCCTGCACTTATAAATAAACCTAAAAACACAAGGGCACATATTTTAATAGGTATCCTACTTTATCTATTTTATTAATGTTATTAATTTAGTTGCTAGAATGCTGCCTAACAAGAAATACATTTTTTCATTGTTGTTTATTTAAATTTATTTGAACATCTCCGTTAATGTTGATACGCTGGTTGCTAAGTGATAAATAGAACCGTTGTGTCATGCGGCGTGTTTTGTCATGAATAAACCACAGCTATTGACCAATCAGAATCAAGGATTGGAACTAGCCGTTTTATAATTCGTTTTAAATAAACTGTTTTTCAACATTGATATTAATCATAAATTCATGCTCATTTCTTGCTCATTTCTTGAGCATCAGATCATCATATTAGAGTGATTTCTAGAGGAACATGTGACACTGAAGAGTGGAGATTCAGCTTTGATCACAGGAATAAATTGTATTTTAAAATATATAAATTACAGCCTCGGTGAGCAGAGACTAATTTCAAAAACATAAAAAAAATCTAAACAACCCTAATGTTTTGAATTATACTATATATGAATAATGCAATTAGATATATGGTAAAGATCAAAGATTTCTGTCACTAATTGTCATGCATGCAATATGTTTATATAGCCTATACACACATTTACACAGTATATTGTCTATATGGCACATTTGTTGTGGAATGACCAGTAGTCCGTTCCTGACAGACAGAACGTATCGCCTCACCATATTGTCTGCATGTATCTCAATATTTCCCTGATATGAAATTCAAATTTCCACACAGGTGGGAGTGCAGGGGGAGACGGAGCGAGAGGTTTCCAGACGCTTCTCCCCTCGCCGTACGAACTGTCAGACGTCACGCGGCAGATTGTTTTGACACCCCGTTAAGAAATTCAGGAGGAAGATGGACGGCTCATGAAATTTGCAGGCCCTGATTGAATTTATGATATTTTCATAAAGGCCATCAAGTGTGGACGCCTGCGGGGAAGAAAACCTGACAGACAGAGGCAGAGGCAGAGTCGAGGACCCGCTCCTAGACGATCACACGGCACATATTACTGACCACAGGAGGCCTGATGCATCAGATCTGAAAAACAGAGAGGAATTGATCATTCAAAGTCAAACGAACACATTTAAAGATTTCATTTCGAAGACGTCATGAATCAAAACACCAAAAGCTACAATTATGTTGGCTTGGGAAATGCTATTTGAGCTGCTTGTTCATCAACTGAGACTGCCGTTTTTAACTACCAAACTTGGCTCAGACCTTCAGACTGTTCTGACTTTGTGTGCTTTATTTTTTCTGGCTGATCCGACTTTGGGAAATTCCGTATCGGACTTCCGAACAATCCCAAATTCCCTTAGACTTTCATTACGAGATTGCACAGCCATATAAAACATAGTAGCCTAGCCATCTGTGGTGGAAATCAAGTTTGATGTTGTTTATATGTCTATGGAGTTTTTAATCTGCTTTAAGACACATCATGTGTAAGTTCACAAGTGGACAGCATTGCTGAGTATTTCCACCTTAAAACTGCAGTGAACCAAAGACAGTCTCAAAAACACGCTTTGAAATCGCTGGTGTTTCTGACGTCACAAACGATCAACGTGTGATCGTCAACCAGTGGATCTCTGAGTGAGTGAGTGAGTGAGTGAGTGGAGGCGGGGCTCATCTGCATATCCATAGAACCCCATATATTAAATGAGGCGAGGGTGTCGAGTTACATTCAAGCTGTTTTAAGGCATGAAGAATAAACATTGTAGTTTTAGTGATCAAAGATGAGTTTTAAGGGATACAATTATAGGGGGACTTCTATAATTGTACATTCTAACATTCTAGCAATGTGGTAAATCATCTTATAAACATGTTAGCGAAATGCTAAATCATGCTAACAAAATTTGAATGCATGCTAGCAATGTGCTAATTCATGTTATAAACATGTTAGACAAATGCTAATGTATGCTAACAAAATGCTAAAACATACTAGCAATGTGTTGATTCATGCTATAGAAACATGTTAGCAATTTGATAATTCATGCAAGCAAAAATGCAAAAATGTTAGCAATGTGCAAGTTCCCCAGATAGCAAACTGACATTGAATCAACGTGGAAATATGACATCGAAACAACGTTGATCTGACATTGTTTTGCTCATCGAATTAACGTTCAAGCAACGTCAGACGCGTCATTCTTTCAAAACTAACGGAAAATCAACTTGAAATCAACGCGTTGCTTCAACGTTATGAAAGCAAACCAATTTTCGATTTTCATTTAGCTTTGAAGAATGCCGCGTCTGACGTTGGTTCAACGTTAATCCGATGAGCAAAATCAACGTTGTTTCAATGTCATGAGAGACGTCGTTTCCACGTTGATTCAATGTCAGTTTGCTATCTGGGTCCTGTTAGAAAATGCTAGCAATGCGTTCATTAATGCTAGAAAAATGTTAATAATATGCTGGAAACATGTTAAATCATGTTTGCAATATGTAAAAAATGTTAACATTGTGCTAATTCACTCTAGAAATTGGCAAATTCATGCTAGCAACATGCTAAAACATGTTAACAATGCGAAGGTCCATGCTAGCAATGTGCTAGCTAATGCTAGAAACATGCTAGCAATGTGCTAAATCGTGTTAGCAACATGCTAAGGCCAACATCTTGACAAAGTTTTAATCTAACTATTATTATTAGTAGCTATATCATCATTCTCTGCCTTTATGCTAATCAAGCATGTGTGGGCCTCAATCTCAGCAAGAGTGACTACTGACATCATTTAAAAGATGGCAGAAGTTTAAAAAATACAATACAGATATTTTATTTTTGACTGTTTTTAAAGTGAACATTTTGCAATCAGGACTTGTTCTCACAGTAGTTGGCATAAGAATGTCCTAGTTTTGATATGGCGCCCCCTTGTGTTGTGCATAATATGACCTTGATGTGTCGATGTCGGAAGCGTGAAGTTTTAATTCGGCTATTCCCAGCAATGCACAGTAACCAGTCACAGTCTGACATGCTTCAAATGAGTTCAAAGTGCATGAAATACAAGAACCTTGCATCTAAAACAGCACAATGCGTGTAAGATTTTATGATTCAAAAGAATGACCTTGTGCTGGACTACGCAGCGATACTGTAAATATCTGATGTCTTCAAAGACCTGAGCCTTAAGTTCATTTTAAATGAGTTGCACCGCCCCAAACAGCCTTTCCTTCATTATTCAAGCAACTAAAAAATTAATATAGCGCTTTCTGGGTGCAAATGCCTCCGTTTGCACTGCAAAATTGGAAAGAAAGATATGAAATATTTATACATCCACAATCCTTTCAATTACTATCCGACACTTTATAATAAAGTAAAATCTGAATGAGAATATCTTTATTGCAGAATGCACTGCTGAATTACCTCCCAACACAATATATGCACTTCAATTATTAAATCTAGATGGAGATCTCAGGGCATTATACATTTATATTTCCAAACACACTTGAGCAGATTTCTGTTGTTCGACTAAATGAGATTTCTGAGACTTGATCACTGTTTGACAATAAAAAGCATTGCATAAAAATAAAGCATTTAAAAAATAATTAAATAGGGAACAATATGAGGCATGTGTGAGATAACTTTCAAGCTTCCTCAGATGAAACAACAACTCTGAATCTTTAAAAATAGTTGTATTGTAGTTGTATATTATCCACACACCCTTGAACCAATGTTTTACATGCTTAAAAACGTGTTTCACAATGGGATAATCAGTGTATATTACTTACAAATTGTACTCGGTTACTGATCCCAAATTACTTGCCATTTTGTTTTGTTGTTCATCACACAAGGTAGTATAATTTGGCTCCTTTTGGATTAGTTTTAGATTACTTTTCTGATTTATCACATTGATTGAACACAATAAGTGAACTTATTAACTTGAGGGTACGTTTACAGGACAACGATAAAAAGTTTTCCCTTGGGGTTTTTCGTGTACAGAAACAATCCCCGTTCACACCGATTCGTGAAAACTAAACCGCGCTGTTATTCATGCCAGGCCAGCAGATGGCGATGCCACTTTGTAAAGAAAAACCAAGCATCTATCCACAAGTTTCCGAGGGGCGCTCCTGTAAAAAAATAAAGTGGGTGAAACTTCCGGTGACGCGGCGGAAGTAGCATTCCAATGGTGTTTTGTGTGTTAGTTAGCCAAGAGGCTAGCTGTTTTTCGGAGAATTATTTTACTATTTAAAGACGCAAATCTTTATGAGAGATGTCGTTACGGAGCTCAGGGACAACATGTGCTGTTCGCGGTTGTATGTATAACCGGATTAAACTAATTCAGTGGCTTAAACGTGATTGTTTTGAACATAAGCTGAAAACGAAATCAGAGTGATCCTGCCAGAGCCCGTCTCTGATCCTGCCAACGACTGTAGTTTCCATCACCTCCCAAAAGACGACGAATCTTCCTGTGTACATTTGTTTAAATTCTTAATATTCTCTAAACTCTATCAGCATGTGATTGGCTGTTCGCTACTGATGTTACACCTAAACTCAGGAGTTGACAGAATACCAAATGTGCCAGTTAATGTATTCAAGTAACACATTCATTTATAATTTTGAATAAACTCCAAAGCACAATGACTAAGTGTGTATTTTTTATTTTAATTGTTTGTCAGCTCGCACAACTGTCTGTCACCATGCCTTGATGAGTATTGATTATTAATAGTGTTATTATAATACTCCCAATCAACTACTGCGGAGTGTAAAGGTACTGTTATTTCACCCTTTTGAATTTCGTTGAGGTTGTGTTCCCACATCGTTAGCTAGTTTGGATCGCTATAACTTGAATGACTGTCAACTGTTGAATGTCAAGCATGTCAAGTCGCGCTTTGTTTACTTCCAACCGGAAGTCGCGCCCACTTTTGACGTAAGGCCTCATGGGGCGTAGGAAACTTGTGGATAGACTGAAAATATTATACTCATGCACATGACGTCACCGTTTTCCCAAAATTGTGGTTTTGTAGTTTACACCAAAACAAAAACGGACTCATTAACCTGCGCGGTGAAACCGTGTTTGCGTTTTCAAGCACCCGAAACACTTGGGCCCTGTTTACACGAGAACTCTCGCGGGCCTTTCGTTTACACGGCGGCGACGGCGTTTTTGGGGCTTAAAAACGCAAAAAAGTGAAACCACCCTCCAGAGTGGAAATCTTTAAAACGCTCCACTGCCGCACTCCCGTGTAAACGGTAAAAACGCAAAAGTCTGCTTGACAGTGAAGGTTGTACGCAGGCGCGTGGACTTGGTGTTGTTGTGCTATGCACTCCTAGCTGCCTAAAGTGCATACTACATTGAATTTCACACACTTTTGCGTCACCATTTGCACGCGGATTTCCCACACAAAACGCTTGTCTAAACGCAGAATAAAAAGTGATGACGCAACGCCGCTTTTGCCTTTTCTCTTCAGAATCGTTTCCGTGTAAACATAGCCTTGTTGTGTAAATGAATGTCCAAAACAAATGTAAAGTTTTCCTTCTTTAGTCTTTAACGTTGTCATGTAAATGCCCCAAGGTTATTTTAGGTCAACTAGGTGAAACTCAAAGAATTTGAATATCGTGCAAAAGATAATTTATTTCAGTAATTCAACTTAAAAGATCATCAAAATTATAACAAACAAAGGCTTGAAATATCTCAATTTGCATGTAATGAGTCTATATAATATATTAGTTTCACCTTTTAAGTTAAATGAACTTTTGCACCATATTTTTCAAGTTTCACCTGTGTATTGGATCTGTGCATTCGCTCTTAAAGTGACAGTAGCCCAATAATCCTGCTGCTGTCTGTGTTTTTAATGTTAATCAAACAACAAAAGACGAAGAAAAAATCACTGTTCTTGATTGAATAACTTTGGTAACTTTAATAAGGATTCGTTTATGTTTCATGGCTGGTAGAAATTATTTATAGTGCAGATGTGTCAAAATGTAAGGCCCTATTTGCAGTGTTGCAATGTTGAGAAAACACTTCTTGAGTAACATGATTTTTGTAAATCCAGTGACCAAATGCTGTGAATTTTTATTATTAATGAATCTTAATTATTTACAAAAGAGTTGCAAGCATCAAAAGTGACATCAGACTCATCAAAAATGCAGCACTTTTGTAGAAGTTGCTCTGCATTCATCGTTTGCAAACATTCAAATGTTATCTGGCTAAAGATAGGCTGTAACCATGACGACCTTTGCGCCATCACTTACCAGAAAGGATATTGGTGGGAGAGAGCAGGTGCCCGAGCAACACATGCACCCTCGCAGAAGTCTTCATGACGCTCTCCATTAGCATGCAAGTAGCGGGAGTCTCAAGGAAAGCATCACTGATGTCCATATAGGCTAGCGCACAAACTCTGAGAATTATGCGATAGCATTGGAGTCGGGTTCAAGAAGTAAAATCTCCATCAGGAATAATTATATAGTATAAACCTTTAAAGACAGCTCTGTAAGATACAAGGTTTGTATTTCAACGCAGTTTTAAAATAATTATGTTTAACAGGGGGGATTAGTGGTGGAAAAACTACAAACTACATTACCCATGATGCTGGGTAACATTTCACCAATCAGAGAGTCAAGGCAAGTGAAATGCACCAGAAGAGCTCTTTAGCTCTGAAAGCTCTGCAAAATAAATTAATTCTGCGTCCCAATTCGGATACTAGTAGGCAAGGCATCTTTATTTATATAGCAAATTTCATACACAAAAGTAATTCAAAGTGCTTTACATAGAGGACATTTAAATAATCAAAAGAAATAAGAACAATTAAAACAGTTTAGAATAAAAATAAAATAGAGTAAAAACAGTCGGACGAACAGTGGCACAGTGCCCATTTAGTAAATGCACAGCTAAACAGATGTGATTTCAGTCTGGATTTGAATGTGATAATAATAATAGCTAAAAGCAGACTCTCCTTATGATGCTTATGACGAGTGAACCCATCTGATGTGATCCTGATGATCTGAGTGATCTGAGTGATTCACTGAGCATATCTGCAATATATTGAGAATGATTTATATACCATTCCAGTAATACTACTTTAAAATCAACCCTAAATGTAACTGGGAGCCAGTGTAAAGACCTGAGGTTCATATGTTCTGGTTCTGCTCGGCGTTCTGTAGGTAAAAGCATCTAATTCTTGTAATATATTTTTCAGATGATAGTATGCTGATTTAGTTATTGCTTTGACATGACTCAAAAGGTTTGAGTCATGTCAAAATAGGTTTACTATTTTCTGCTAATATTACCCACAACCCATTGCGCTTCGGAGGAGGATTAGGTTCAGAACTACAAACACTAATAAAAAGTGTTCAAAAACTACAAACCTGGCAGATTTGCGAGACTGATGGTTAAGTGAGGTTTGAGCGACTAATAATAAATATTTAACCTGATAAAAATATTTATTTAATGTTATCCGTGTTATATTTCATCCGCAACAACTTTGTGAACTTTTATCATTAAGTTTTAAAAGCATCATTGTGCAAACACATGAGGAGAGTCTCCGCATGAAAGACCCACGACTGGCAGATCAACCTGCAACTGGGTTTCTTTACAAATTAAATGAAATAAAATGTGGAGGATTTTTCAAAATGGGTGCAAGTTGGCACGCATCACGCATCTGCATATTTTTTCAGTACATTTAAAATATCATTTTTATATTTATAATTCATATTTTTATTGAGTATATTTTTCCTTGGTTTTTTATTTGATTATGCTGTTCGCAATGCTTCATGGGATTGTAGTTTTTTTCTTCAGTCTTGTAGTCAGGTTTTATAAAATACTTTTTTTTTTTTTGCCTGTAATGTTGTGATTCACCCCTGATTCATGGCATGTAATGCTCAACGTAAACTAAAAAAACTATGTAATCCCTATTGGAGAAATGAATGAAAACGAACCTTCCGGGACCAACGTCGCTAAAAACATGTGTAGCCTACTAATGCACTCTATAGTCGTGCATGCTTTGTGCACACTGCTAGATAAAACATATCTTTTGCTGAATTCGTAGGGTTTCCAGAGCCCTTTGGAGGATATGAAAGAATAACTAATCATAAGCGCGGGTGGGGGAGGCTCCTTTTATGGAAAATATAATGAATATGGTTATTCTGACAGCTTGTTCACACCCAGCCTCCCACAAACCTGGCAGATTCACACTCTCCACACCCTGTCACCCCAGCTCCTGAACCAATCCACAGGCACAAGAGAAGAGCCGACGACACTGGGCTGGACTCACCGCAGCCGTTCCCCCAAACTATAGTGCGCTTTCAGTGAGTAAACAGACAATAATGAAGCACGTGCAGCGTCACAGCTGAACTGGTCATGCAAACGCCTGCTTTCAATCAGGTCCTGTTCCAGTGCACTGCACTCTACATAAGAATCAGGCAAAGAAATAGGCCTACATGACAATACACAAGCTTTCAATGGTCATTCTACTTCAAAAACAGGAACAAATGCTTAACCAAACACTCATTATGGATAAAATATCAGTAACGGTTATATGTTTCGAATAGCAAATGAAGCATCACTAGAACTAGCCTACTCACACTTTGAGTTTGTCATTTCAACAAAACTGTAATAATAAAACATTGACACACTACCTGATAGGGAGAGTATACATATGAAGAGGTCAGATGCAAAAGCCTCTAAGTGCCATTTGAAATTTTCTTCTAGAATGATCATTTTTATCAAGCTAAGTTCAGTAATTTCACTTAAATTACAATTAATAGGTAATCCTCATTGCCATTTAAGTGAAGTTAAAAACTGAACTTAAATATACAAGCTTGAAAATTCTAGAAGAAAATTTCAAATGGCACTTGCAAGGCTTTTATATATATACATACATACAAATATATATTTTTTAATATAATATAACATAATATTTTTACTTTTAGTGGGAACTTTAACTAAAACTATATATATAGTTTTAGTTAATGTTCCCATTAAAAACCAAAATAGAATTTTTTTCGCCTTTTAGTATAAATATTTTAGCCTTGTGTGCTCCAAAACAATTATACAATTTTGCAATTGTGAGGTATAAGCATTCAAACCATAAGGTTTCTCACTCAATGATTTTGATGACATCACTCTGCACTTCAGCTCCTCATTAGATTATCTGTCCAATCAAATTCTCTCTAGAATCTGAAGCCCGCCCCCTACATTATAAAGAGAAAGTTGCGACTGAAATCACTGAAATCTCCACACCCTGTCCAATTACTATTTTCCACATGGTGACCGACACACAGTGCACTATAGGGGATAGGGAACGATTCAGACAGTGTACATGTGCTTTCCATCGGGACGAACAAAGTCTGGTTTCACGTTAGAGTCACGAGAACCGCCACATCTCCGGTCCAGACGCGATCATACAAGCAGAAAACATATCCATTTGAATTCTGGACATAATGCTGTATTTTAAAGCCATATGGAGGAGAGATTAGGAGGAAACTGCAACTTTACTGGGCTAGGATATAAACAAAGAGCCATTGGCTATTTTTAAAAGAGGGAGGGGCATCTTTATATGCCCCGCCCCTTCTTCCTGTTTCAGTGGAAATTTCATCAACACACTGAATAATGCTGCGTTTCAAGGCACTTCAGTGGGACTTTAACAAAAACAACGCTAGCGGTGGGCAATATACCGTTAGACATGATTAAACGGTAGAAATAGAAACTGGAAGAGATTTTGGACTGTCACGGTTACGCTCATGTGATGTTGCTGTGCTCTCAAGAAGAAAGCTTAACGTGTGAACACTCTTTGCAAGTATCCACATAAACACAGTCATTTATGTCTTAAGTGAAGATAAACAGTTGAGAATGATCAGTATCAATACATGGATATTAGTGAAGATATGCAGTGTTTCATACATTTGCTTACTTTATGCAATTTATGGGCTATTTTTTTATTTCCAGTGTATGCTTGAAGTCTTTCTAGGTCTATTTATTTGTGCTATGGCTTGTAATTAGTTTGTCCTCTTTTTAAGCCAAAGCTCAAGTTGTTTTATTTTTTTTATGTGACGTAAATTAATTTACATTCATACTTGTGGACAATTAAACAGGATGGACGAAAATCACATAAACGAACCTTATTTAGGGACAAAAATCTTTTGACTTGGCAACCACCTAGTAATCATCCCGATTACCCTAGCAACCACATAACAACATCCTTGCATGCATTTTTATGCATTAGTCAAGTGCATTACAGTCAAAGATGCAGTCTGTACCATTTCACTCCTAATTCAGGTCAATAATTTCATGCTTCTGAATTCAAGCGTAATGGTTCAGTATGATCTGATGCAATTAACAGAATTTGAGGTGTTTTTGCCAGATACAGGATTACTACAAATTGCATTGCCCTTGCTAATCAAATCAAACGCATATAGGCCACGTACTGTATGATAGTTGTCCCACAATAATGTCAGAGCAAAGCTCCAATTTTAATTAAAGCAACCCGCATAGTCGGATAGTCCAGGCATTCGAGGAATATTTGCCCCTCCTTTGTCTTTTTTTTTTTTCACCCCCAGTGCAGATTTGCATGAGCCGTTGCAGCGGGAGGCAACTCCCCCATCCTGCATTTACATACATAAATCTGTGGAGCACATTTGTCCATTATAGCTGAGTATCCTAAGAGCAGGGCCTCGGGGTCCGGCCGTCTAATAAGCCATGCGCTGTCAGAGCCATGGTGCATCATCATAAATTGTGCATGGAGGTTATGTTTTAAACATTGCACTGCTAGCATGCGCACACACCCAAACAAACAGCACTAAAATGCTGGATATACAGTATATGCACAGGCCTATAGGATCTATTCTTGTGTGAGCGGGTAGTGTTGGTTTCACCGGACGAAGAGGGTGTGATTCAGCCCATCTGGATCAAGCTGAGCTCGTGTAGGCGCACACATTGCCCAGTGGTTTGAGTCTTCATGTGAAGGGGGGATGTGTGAGTCTGTATGCATGTGTGCACACGTGTGCTAAAGCATGCCTGATTGCATTGTGCACAATCTTTATGTGCAAATGCATGGGCGGCACTGACAGGGCTGAAGAGGATTATTATTAAATTCCAGAGTTTCAAACAAAACAACGTGCAGCCGACAGAAAATGAGAGGTGTGAAAATGCTAATTCCCATTTCTTTGATTGATCAAATGATTTGTTCGGTGTAATCCAGAATGAATCCCAGCTCCTAGGCAAAGATAGCAAGGAATTATTATTGTTTTTTTGCACTTTGCTGGAGGGTATTTCTTGGAGAGCGTATAAACGAATGCTATTGTGTCCGATATACTCTAACAACAATACAATCCAAATATCAATGTGCAAATAATAATACGCTCTCGTAGAAAAGTTAGCATCAGTGATTTGTGAAGGAGGCTTTTAGCGATGGCTGGTCGTGGCGATGGCTGGTTGCAGCGATGGCTGGTTGTTGTAGCGATGACTGGTTACGGCGATGACTGGTTGCGGCGATGGCTGGTTGCAGTGATGGCTGGTTGTGGCGATGGCTGGTTGTTGTAGCGATGGCTGGTTGTTGTAGCGATGGCTGGTTACGGCGATGACTGGTTGCGGCGATGGCTGGTTGCGGCGATGGCTGGTTACGGCGATGACTGGTTGCGGCGATGGCTGGTTGCAGTGATGGCTGGTTGCGGCGATGGCTGGTTACGGCGATGACTGGTTGCGGCGATGGCTGGTTGCAGTGATGGCTGGTTGTGGCGATGGCTGGTTGTTGTAGCGATGGCTGGTTGCGGCGATGACTGGTTGCGGCGATGGCTGGTTGCGGCGATGGCTGGTTACGGCGATGACTGGTTGCGGCGATGACTGGTTGCGGCAATGGCTGGTTGCGGCGATGGCTGGTTGCGGCGATGGCTGGTTGCTG
Source organism: Pimephales promelas (assembly GCF_016745375.1). The sequence continues at coordinate 39,181,400 of NW_024121210.1, read as the reverse complement.
CGATGACTGGTTGCGGCGATGACTGGTTGCGGCAATGACTGGTTGCGGCAATGGCTGGTTGCGGCGATGGCTGGTTGCGGCGATGGCTGGTTGCGCCGATGGCTGGTTGCGGCGATGGCTGGTTACGGCGATGACTGGTTGCGGCGATGGCTGGTTGCGGCGATGGCTGGTTGCGGCGATGACTGGTTGCGGCGATGGCTGGTTGTGGCGATGACTGGTTGCGGCGATGACTGGTTGCGGCGATGACTGGTTGCGGCGATGGCTGGTTGCGCCGATGGCTGGTTGCGGCGATGGCTGGTTACGGCGATGACTGGTTGCGGCAATGGCTGGTTGCGGCGATGGCTGGTTGCGGCGATGGCTGGTTGCGCCGATGGCTGGTTGCGGCGATGGCTGGTTACGGCGATGACTGGTTGCGGCGATGGCTGGTTGCGGCGATGGCTGGTTGCGGCGATGACTGGTTGCGGCGATGGCTGGTTGTGGCGATGACTGGTTGCGGCGATGACTGGTTGCGGCGATGACTGGTTGCGGCGATGGCTGGTTGCGCCGATGGCTGGTTGCGGCGATGGCTGGTTACGGCGATGACTGGTTGCGGCAATGGCTGGTTGCGGCGATGGCTGGTTGCGGCGATGGCTGGTTGCGCCGATGGCTGGTTGCGGCGATGGCTGGTTACGGCGATGACTGGTTGCGGCGATGGCTGGTTGCGGCGATGGCTGGTTGCGGCGATGACTGGTTGCGGCGATGGCTGGTTGTGGCGATGGCTGGTTGCGGCGATGACTGGTTGCGGCGATGACTGGTTGCGGCGATGGCTGGTTGCGGCGATGAATGATTGTGGCGATGGCTGGTTGCAGCGATGGCTGGTTGTAGCGATGGCTGGTTGCAGTGATGGCTGGTTGCAATGATGGCTGGTTGTGGCGATGGCTGGTTGTAGCGATGAAAGGTTGTTGTAGCGATGGCTGGGTGTTAGCGATGGCTGGTTGTAGCGATGGCTGGTTGTAGCGATGGCTGGGTGTTAGCGATGGCTGGTCTCTTGCCAGTCCTTCCCCAACACCCCCAACGACACCCTCCCTCCCGTCCATGATGAGTGTAGCATTTAGTGATTAATGTGAGTTTTAATTGTCAAGCTCACTTTTATGCTCATTAAAGTGTATTATGCAGCAGTTAGGGTATTAAAGTTCAGTGAGAAATTTCATGCATACTAATCAGAATGCAAATGAGCCTGGCATAAAAGAATCCCTCGGTGCTGGCAGAAGTGTCGTTAGTTATCTCTCGCCGTGGCTGTCTCCAGCAAAGGGAAGAAATGACTCGGGCTAAATAGATTTTTTTGGTCCATGTGCAGGGATGGAGCGGGACATGTAAAAAGCCAGCTTAAGAATGGAAAGGAGCATTATAAAAAGAACTATTCATTGGCGTGTAACAATTAGGACAATGGCACTAGATAGAAATAGCTCTCCGTACAGAAAGGGAAAAGGCCGAATGGAAAACGTACATTGTGTAATGCTGTTTGCTCTGGAATCTTGTGTAGAAACACACATTTATTACTGCTTTTGTGAGCATGCATGCACAAAGGAAATAAAGATGAACATGTTTGCAGTTATTTGATTAGGGTGAAAAGAACTAAAACAAATTATTTAAATAAAAACAGCCAAAATAATAAACATAAAGAAATGTCCATGCGACAAAAGCAGAAAGTTGCTCTTCTATGCAATGAAAGCAGATATATCTGTTAAATGATAAAAAGCATCTTTAAAGTCGTCCACATGATTGAAAAATTTGTAGGGCAGGATTTACTTTGAATCAATATTGATTGCTAAATTTATTTAAAATTACAACGAAATGGCATGGAATTAAAAGTGAAATGTTTTTTTTTTCTTGTAAAATGTGTGCCAGGAACAAACATGTCACAATATTCCTCATTTAAATAATTAATATGCAGAATAAAGGGGCGGGGCCTGGTTGAGTTAGTTAGTAACATTTCCCAAACACACTCGAAGCACTCAACCAATCACAACTCACTGATCCAGCCGACCAATCAGAGCACAGTGTGCTTTTCAGAAGGAGAGACAGGAAGTAAACAGAGCGTTACTGACAGACTGGGAAGAGAGGAGCCGCAACAATGGAGAATATGAGGAAAATAATCAACATTCAAGCAGGAAAACCTGTTCAAGGAGAGCCTGAAAACAACTTAAAAAAAGAGCATTTGTCCCTTTTAAAAGCTGAATTATGTGCATTAAGTTACTGCAAAAGCAAAGTTGACAGTATGAAGTGTGCACGTGACTAAGAGTATAGATGAATGCCCTCTCTTGCCCCCTCACAGTGGCTCACGCAGGGAGAAACGCTTCTGTCATTATATTTGCTCCATATTCCTGTCTGCAGGGCAAGATGGAACAATAATAAAGATATTCAAAATGAGGCCCATACATTTTCTCCCCAGCGTGATGCGAGTGCCGAGATATGACAGCGCTGGTCCGATTGCTCGGCACCAGGAGGGGTTACTGATGCTAATGAGATTCACACAGGTATTTGGGAACAATGCAAAACGTTACATGGCTACCCACAATTCTCAGAATCTGCTGGAAATTAGCTTGTTTTCTTCCGCTTCTCTTGTTTGTGACCAACAGAATAAAGCCATATTTACATGCAGACATACGTGACCTGCTTTAATCTATATAGTGCTTCTCAACAAACTTGAAATGACAAAAAAGTATTCGAATTAAATATTATTAAATAATTTAACTCTACTCTTATTGAAAAATGCAACAAAAAAATACATAAATCAACTGAAATGTATTTTTATATAATATTATAATTGAAAATATTACCCTCAATAACTGTTGTTTTTTAATTGAACAACATACAGTTCTTGAAACTTATGAAATCACAAAATGAATTATGGTTAATTTAATCCATCCATCCACCCAGCTTCTGTTAAAAATTTAAGCTTAAAAACAAGCAGCTTTGATAGCAGAAATGAGAAATGTTGCAATAAACTTAAATAGGTTTGAAACACTACAATTAAATAATAAAAATAAAACTTAAATTAAAATAAATTAAAACTAACTAAAACTTAAATAAAATAAAACTGAACCATAATAGCAAAATAAAAATAATAATAAAAGCACATAACTAAAAACGAAACTAAAATATATAAATAAAACCTACTTTAAAATGTTAATAAAAATAAAATAACACTGTTAGAAAAGGTATATTTTGAAACTTTGTTTTTATGTTTAGTCATTGCAACATTTAATCAATATAACACTAAAATATTATATTTAATATTACAATCATACAATCACTTGCACTTCTTTGTTGAATAAAGTGGCGAATCAATAAATGTTTTATCCCTGAAATGGTTACGCGTGCACATGTGACATTTCGCTTGTCATGCTAAAAATTTGACATGAAACACGAGCCGATGCCGCCGTAAATCCATTGACGCGCTTTACAGGGAAACAAAAGTGTTGGAGTTTAATACCAGCAAAAAAGTCTTGCTCTGGTGAATCAGTGTGTGTCTGTATAATTAAAAACATGGGAAAGATCAGAGTACAGGGGACTCGGGCCAGTCCAAATCCCCAGACTCGCGGGTTTGCCAGCTGTCATTTACATGATGCCAAAATGTTGTCAGATCAAACAGATTTGTTTTGGCCAAGCCAGTATGGATCCTTTGATCAATTATCCTAATTAGCAGGGCAGTTATCCAGGATACAACTCCATATGCATGAACAAAAGTTTGTCCTCTATGACGGAGCAACCTGAACTTTTCCAGAGTAGCAACAACTGAATGTGGACCTGTTTATCGATAGTGATTTTATACGGACAAACTCATTAGATTTGGTTACACTTTATTTTAAGGTGTCTTACAGTTTAATTATATATCTGAGTAATATAACGCAACTACATGCACTTACTACAGTTTACTTTTAATTAAGGTTTGATTCAGGGTTAGTTTACTATTATTACTAGGGCTGTCAAACGATTAATACATAAAAGTTTTTGTTTATATAATATATGTGGGCATGTGTATAATTATTTTATATATATAAATACACACATATACTGGTATATATTTAAGAAATATTTTCATGTATATAATGTATATAGATTTATATATAACTTATAAATATAAATATTTTATATATAAATAATATTTTTTTTCTTAAATACATACAAGCATGTGTGTGTATTTATATATATATACAAAATATATATACACAGTGCACCCACGTATAGTTAGTAAACACAAGTTTTTATTTTGGATTCGATTAATCACGATTAATCGTTTGACAGTTATTACTATGGAAAGTGTAACATATGTAACAAGGACCCTGTGAAATAAAGTGTTAGCTTAGATTTTATATGCATGTAAACAGCATTTAAACACTTCATCAATAGAAGCAATTGAAATAATTCGTTAAACAAGCAGTATTATGCAAGAATTTTAATGCATTAATTGCTTTTTTTTATTACTTCAGTGTGAACAGCTTTATCTTAAGAGCAGGGTGGCCGATGGCCGATTATGAAGCCAATGCTGTTCTTAGCGCTGTCAAAATAAAAGTCCCACTCCCAACACATCGGCCAAAAAGAAAAACGTTTAAAAATAATTGAAAAAAATGCCTAATATCGGACGATTTATCGGTCGACCACTACTCGTGCCGCTTTGCAGACTCTGCTGTGTGCGTTCATGGATGGCTTTTGAAGGAAGGGTGGGATCTCATTCTTTCAAAGATAGCTTGCTATTTCTCGCCTCTCAGATATTGCCTACCCCAGATTAAATGCTTATACAATGTTCATGATTATGCAGAAAGAGGCAAGAGCCATTCTGTAATGTCAATGTGTCAACCACATTCTCACTGCTGTCATTTTTTTGGTGTGTTTTATTTTATTATTGAGAGGAATAAGAGCAATTTCTGAGCAATATGATGTCATATTGCTCATGCTCCGCCCACAACCACTAACGGACTGTCCCATATTACCATATTTCCCGGATTAGCATATTTCCACCCTCAGCTATTTGTATACTGTCCACCAAGACAGCACTGTACGTGTCTTTTGTCACACGCCCCACAGAAGAGAGGATCAGCAGCTGCTCATTATCATTTAAAGAGACATGCACTGAAACGGGTCGCTGTCAACAGAGCTGTTTTTGAGGAGGTGTTGTTTTACACAATCGCTGAGGAATTTTAACCAAAGTATGTTACAAACTTTACATGAAGACCCTAAAGAATCATACCAAGTGGAAAATGAGCATCCGATGACCCCTTCGAGGGATAAAATGATTGACTATAAGATGTTTCTCTTTATATAAGACCTTTTTGACTTTAAAATGGAGTCAAGAACCCTAGAGGTCTGTGCAGAATCTTTTTTTTTTTTCAAATGTTTATTATGAATTATTTGAAGTGCATTGTGTTTTTTGACATTATCATGAAAAAAAACAGTTTTTTTCAAACTTTTAACTTAGTAAACTAAGTATAGGCCTATATAAAAGACAGTTAAGCAAATTAAATAAAAAAGATAAGTGCTTCATTTTTGGAAGTATTAAACTAAACCACATGCTTTCATCAAAAACTCTACTAAACGCTATGCGGTATGCTACGCTGCGTGTGTCCATTAGAGATCTGAGATGACAGATGAGGGAAGATCAAATTGTGCGGACGCTAATCTGAAATGCATTGCATTGATCGGCTGGAGATTACAACATCCCGCCATTGAGTTGCAATTAGTTACATCACATTTCTCAATCAATTAAACTTACCCTGAGGCCACACTTTTTAATATCACCGGTGAGACTCTTGCATGAAATTAAATTAGCGTTCTTTCTCGTTAGGTGGTAGTTCTCCTTTTGTAGTTTTATCACAGACTCCTGCTGTGGGCTTCAGATCTGTCACTCGATCACATGCAGCACAAGGAACCACCTAAAGAAAATGAAAAACACTTTACCCCACATGAACTGAGTTAATTGAACGTGTCTTACTGTAGCAAAGATAAGGCCAAATATGAAAGACACGCATGATAACTCACAAAAGCGACTCCTGAAATGTGGCATAGGAAAGTTTGCATTGATTTCCCTTCAGGATAATTCTCTGAGCATATGTTTGATCCGTTTAAATTGGGAGCAAACCTTTTCCCTCTGCATTTAAGATGAATAGATCTGCTAAATCTGCTTAGCATTTAGCAAAGCTGCATGAAATATAACATTTGAACAAGGGAAGAAATATTTCTCAAAGGAATGACGAGCAAATACACTACTTTTCTTTTCGATTCAATACCAAGTATCGAGGTCGTTATATTTGGGAATGTAAATATATGAATGTCCAAAGTTTATTTATCAGCCCATATTCCCTTTAGGTCAGGGGTTTTCACAGATTTTTTGAGAGACAGATTTTATTATTTAAGGGTTCAAATGAAACAATATATACTGTGTTTGACCCTTTCGCCTTAATTCTACGTGGCATTGATTCAACAAGGTGCTGAAAGCGTTCTTTAGAAATGTTGGCCCATATTGATAGGAGAGCATCTTGCAGTTGATGGAGATTTGTGGGATGCACATCCAGGGCACGAAGCTCCCGTTCCACCACATCCCAAAGATGATCTATTGGGTTGAGATCTGGTGACTGTGGCGGCCATTTTAGTACAGTCAACTCATTGACACGTTCAAGAAACCAATTTGGAATGATTGGAGCTTTGTGACACGGTGCATTATCCTGCTGGAAGTAGCCATCAGAGGATGGGGACATGGTGGCCATAAAGGGATGGACATGGTCAGAAACAATGCTCAGGTAGGCCGTGGCACTTAAACGATGCCCAATTGGCACTAAGGGGCCTAAAGTGTGCCAAGAAAACCATTACACCACCACCAGCCTGCACAGTGGGAACAAGGCATGATGGATCCATGTTCTCATTCTGTTTACGCCAAATTCTGACTCTACCATCTGAATGTTCAACAGAAATCGAGACAACATGTTTCCAGTCTTCAACTGTCCAATTCTGGTGAGCTCTTGCAAATTGTGGCCTCTTTTTCCTATTTGTAGTGGAGATGAGTGGTACCCGGTGGGGTCTTCTGCTGTTGTAGCCCATCCGCCTCAAGGTTGTGTGTGTTGTGTCTTCTTCACAAATGCTTTGCTGCATACCTCGGTTGTAACGAGTGTTTATTTTAGTCAAAGTTGCTCTTCTATCATCTTGAATCAGTCGGCCCATTCTCCTCTGACCTCTCGCATCAACAAGGCATTTTGGCCCACAGGACTGCCCCATACTGGATGTTTTTCCCTTTTCACGCCATTCTTTGTAAACCCTAGAAATGGTTGTGTGTGAAAATCCCAGTAACTAAGCAGATTGTGAAATACTCAACAACCATGGCACGCTCAAAATTGTTTAAATCTTCTTTCTTTCCCATTCTGACATTCAGTTTGGAGTTCAGGAGATTGTCTTGACCAGGACCACACCCCTAAATGCATTGAAGACACTGCCATGTGATTGGTTGATTAGATAATTGCATTAATAAGAAATTGAACAGGTGTTCCTAAGGTGAGTGCCTACACATAGTACTGGTCAAAGGTTTTGCTCAGAAAGGCTGCATTTATTTGATCAAAAAAATAAATACAGTAAAAACTGTGAAATATTATTACAATCTAAAATTACTGTTTTCTATGTGATTGTGAATATAGTAAAGTGTAATTTATTCCTGAATTTTCAGCATCATTACTCCAGTCTTCAGTGTCACATGATCCTTCAGAAATCACTCTAATATGATGATTTGATTCTCATTGAAATTATTATCAATTTTTTTTTGGGAAATCATGATAGCCTACACTGCCATTCAACAGTTTGGGGCAAGTGAGATGTAATAAAGTAAATAAATAAAATAAAATAAATTAATAATTTAATTTAGCATAGGCACATTAAATTGATAAAAAAATACAGTAAATTAATAAATATTACAAAAAAGTTATATTTATAATAAATGCTGACCTTTCTGTTCATCAAAGAATTCTGAAAAAACAGTTTCCACAAAAATACTAAGCAGCTAACACGTTCATTTATTTACAACGATAATAATCATAACTGTTTCTTGATCATCAAATCATCATATTAGAGTGATTTCTGAAGGATCATCTGAGTGACCCTGAAGACTGGAGTAATGATTCAGCTGATGATAAATTCAGCTTTAAATTACACTTGATGGAACAGCTGATTTACATTACAAAAATATTTCACAATATTACAGTTTTTATTGTATTTTTAATGAAATGCAGGCTTGGTGCAGAAGAGACTTCTTTCAAAAACATTTAAAAATCGAAATGTTATACAGCATATTGCTCCTTCTTTTGTATGTACATGTTTAAGATATTTGTGTTACATTTTTTTTTTCTCAGCAGTATCAGGTGTCTTGCTCAGTGGTTGCACACATTTTGGAAACACACAGTATAAATAGATCTGTATACAGGAGGAAAGTATATGTTTGTATAGTTTGACAGCTAGTGTGGGAGCCAGGCTCGAGACTCCACCATCTCTTATCCTTATTTATTTATCATTTCCTATAATCCTGACGACTTCTCTGTTTTCTTCATTAGTTTGTCGACAACGTTTTTTATGCTCAATAACATAACATTGTCAATGAATTACATACAAATACATATACATGAAACAAATAAAGAAAGATAAATGATAACAATATAAAAACAAGAACGAAGGCATCTGATACACTTGTTTTGCATGCATTATACAAAGAAAGCTTTTAAGTTGCCTACATGTATTTTCATTAAATATTTCTTGACAAATCTTAGGGATTTTTTTGTTATTTAGGCTATTAGATTTAAGAAGTGAGAATTAATTCAGTGTCAAAATAAGGATATTCCTTCCAACACCTCTCCTGCCTCTTCCTGTTGTGAACTTATGACTCTCATTATGACTCCAGCAGTAACCCCGCCCCCATTCCTTTTTTAGCCCAGCTGCAGACGCACAAGCCACGCCCCTTTCGTATTTAGTCTACACAAAGACCCCGAAGCCCCGCCCTTTTGACCAAATAAGTCCAGGCTGTCCTTACACGGCGAACAATCGATGCGCGTCGCAGCCTTTTCCTTTCCTTATCCCGTTTATATAGTACGGCGACTTCCGCCCTTGCCGTTAAAGCAGTGCGATCATGGCGGAGCGCGTTCAGCCCCCAGCTAAACGGCTCTGCTGCCGACCCGGGTATAGCACGACATGTAGACCGGGGCAGCGAGCCGGTGGAACCGTATGCGGAGGTTCGGGTTCTGGTCAAGGGGGATCCAGCAAAACCCAGAGCCCCGAATCGCTTTTGGACATTGCAGCGCGGAAAGTAGCGGAGAAGTGGCCGTTCCAACGGGTGGAGGAGCGTTTCGAGCGCATCCCGGAGCCCGTACAGCGGCGGATCGTGTACTGGTCTTTCCCGAGGAGCGAACGGGAGATCTGCATGTATTCCTCGTTCAACACCGGCGGAGAGGAGAGCGCGTCCAGCGGGGAGAGCGTTGACGAGACGCGGTTACCGTTCCGACGCGGCATCGCATTGCTGGAGAGCGGCTGTGTGGACAACGTATTACAAGTCGGTGAGTGTGGATGTAAAGCCCGCGGCTTGGAAAATCTTTCCTTTTATTTCTATTCCAGTCACCAGCATCAACACGGTCGAGCGAAAGCGTTCGGTTGTCGTTTAAAAGAGGAACACGAGTCGGGAATGAAAGGGACTATTGAATTTGCATCGAACAAAAGGAGGACTACAACGGGTTTTAAATCTCCCGACAGGGTGCCTGGATCAATGACGTTTCGTTGCGAACTTACCGATACGTTTTCGAACGTTCTAAATACAAAAGCGCTACAATGTGTCCGCGCGAGATAAACAGCGCGGAAGTGGAGTTCGATGTCGCGCGATCCATTCAGGGTTTAAAACGTGTTGTTTTCGTTATTCCGTCGCATCGTGTGGTGTTGAACTTTCGTCGGTGTGTTTGCGTGTTAATCGTGTAACGTATTTTCACGTATGACGGTCGAAATGTCAAATCTTGCGAAGGTTGTCTGGTCTGTTTATTTTTCTGAAGTGAAAGCGTGGGGGGAGGGAGGTATTATTGGCGTAGTAAGTCTACTTCTGGATGTAGAGCTGTCATGTCAACTAAAAAGCAGTACTAGCCCATACGCGAATGTGTTTTTATCGCAAAGGCTCTGTTTTCGCTGCGAAACACACTTGGGTTTTTATTTAGCGGGTGCGCATATCAAATAGCCGTCAGGCATCCCTATTGAAATTGGCACTTTGTTCCCATTTTCATGTTCGCTTGTGTCTTTTCAGCTTTCTGTCACCCTCCAAAAGGAAGGGAAACAAAAGCGGCTTTTTATTTTCTTTCACTGCTTGTTAAATGGAAAAGATTTGGGAAAGGGGTGGGAGGAATTGCGATTTAAAGACGCAGTGCCTCATTTTTTTTTTTTTTTTTTTAAATGGCCCCTACGTTCCAGCTGACCCTTGTGACGTCAGCGCGCGTCTCGAAATTGTCAGAATAGCTGCGAATGCGTTATTCGGCACTCCATCTAATGATTCACCCGCTTTGTCGTATCGCAACTTTATCCAGCTTTGTTTTTAAAAGTCCCTGCAATTAGCCGTGGCTCTCCGCCCTTTGGAAACAATTCAAGATTTTAATCACATTAGTGCCTTTGCTTAATTTGAATTGTAATGGAATCAGCAAACATAATTTTCTGCATGACCATTCCCCCCCTCCTCCGCGTCCGTAGCCTGCTGGAGGAGAGGCGCCTCAGCTGGGCTTTATGCCCTCACCCTTCAGCCAAAATGGGTTTCTGCTCTCAGGAACGCACACACACATACACATACACACAAGCCTGTGTGTCTTCCCGGCCTGGAGCCTCTTAAAAACGGACTGGCTGTCTCGGAAGATCAAGGGCTCTTGCCCTTTTTCCAACAGGCTACGTGGAGCTCTCTGCTTTTGATTCAGAGAGAAGCGCTTTTTCCCTTTGTGTGCGCCTCATTCCGAGCTCCGGCGATGGGAAATGACAAGCCTGCGCGCACGGGGAGGGTTTCTTGGCTGATTGCATCCCAGTATGGAATGCTCTGCAAAAATAAAGCCAAGCAGCGATAAATAAAAGATGCAATCTTGCGACGGTGGAATGGGGGTGTGTGTGTGTGCTTTCAGCAGACCCGGATTAGCCCCGATAGGTAGAGCTCGCCGTGACGAACGAGCCGAGACCAAATTCAGGACAGGAATTTGTTGTGCTTTCCATCATACGTAGGGGGCGGGGATGCAACAAAGCGATGATTCTCATAAATATAGCCACGTTACCCTATATTTACTCATCTTTTTTTTTGTGCATGTGAAGGATGTTGCTTGCAGCACTGATCTTGTGGGAGAAGTGTGTGTGTTTCATCAACAATTGATGTACACTGCGGGATTATTGCACGCTCGCTCCTCCAAACGGATTGCTGTGGAAACTAGGGTGGCATTATAACTCTGGGAACGATGCAAACATCATGTATGCATCCCTCAGTGAGGCTTCTCGTATTGATCGCACCGAGCCTGAAAGGTCACCAGGTTCAAGTTCGGCCGTTCCAGCCGTGTGTTATGTTTCCATCTGATCGGTTCTTTAATGCTGATCCTATTAGGTGTCTTTTGCTTGCGATATGTTTGCCAATATGCTCAGCTGTTAAAGATCAATGGGAATTAACAGCAGATACGGGGGATCATGTGATGCATGATGCTGATGTGTAATAAAACAACAAGGGCGGCTGAAAAGGTCAGAGGTCAACCTGCTATATGTCACCGCTTTCAGTTGACGGTTAAATCTCGAAGAGACCGAGTGATGTCATTTTCCATTATTATAGTTTGAGTCAGGACGTTGTTCTCGGAAATCCTCGAGTTTTTTTGAAATTCTAGCGTTGATGTTAATGGCAGAACCACACGCGAGTCTCTGAGGTGTATCGATCAGATGAAGAAGACGGTGTCGTAGCGGCGTAAGGACAGAATAAACTGATTTGGTTATTGATCTCGCATCAAAGGAGACGGTGATTTCCATCAGCCTTATTAACCCAGAAAGTGTGTGTGTGTGTCTAAGAGAAAGAATAAAAAATGCACATGCTGACTGTAATGTGTGTTCCAGTTCACTGAGCCAGTGGAAAGAAAATCCGTATGCCTGCGTTAACATTTCTGTCATTCATACACAGAAGTGCAAAATTTAAGATGTACAACTTAAATCTTGCATGAGGCTGTTGGTTTTGTGGCCGTCAGAAATGCCATGTGGAAGAGAGAGAGAGAGAGAGAGAGAGTCTGGTGGATTTGAGGTCAGTGTGTCTGTTCTTGCTTCGTAAAGTCGTGATGCCACTCTTTCACCCTCCAATCACACGTTTGAGATGTTTCGGAGGAAGATACCAAGATTTTTCTCACTTTGTTCCTGAAATAAATTATTGAATGTCAAAATATGTAAATGAACCAATGCGTAATGTAATTAGCATACTATTCCTGCAATATATGACACGTATGCATGCATGCATGCACTTTTTTATATATATATATATATGCATAGAATTCTCTACTACTGTAATGCAATGTGGTTGACTTGCACTGCTTTATCTAATCAAAAAATTGTGGCAACAGATTACAAGCAATATTATTAATTCACTTTAACACATTAGAATTGAGCAAATAATTAATCAAATTAATTCCTTAAAAGTTAATATTTAAAAAAAACATACATTTAAGTCGCCATTATGGTGATCAGTGTTTGTTTTAGGTTTCTCCTTCTGTGATTCTTCAATGTTGGCAATATAAAATAAACAGTTCTTAATTAATCTTTGACGTCTGCCTGTTATTAAGATATTTTTGTTTATTTTTTTGGTGTAAACTTTACTCATTTTAAATGGTTAACTTTTAAGGAATAATTTGATTAATTATTACTCAATTCTAATTTGTTCAATTTTATTAATGAGATTGCTTGTAATCTGTTGCCACAATTTTATTGATTAGAGAAAAAGTGTGTTCATTATTACAGTGTGATACACCACTGAACCACAGTTTTTGTTTAATGAGACTTCCAAAAGGTTCAAGTTGGATTAAAAATGCTAAATTAGACTTGATTTCTAAAAGATGCTTTGTACTACACATTTGAAAATACATATGATGTAAATAATTTCCCAGAAATTCTGCATATTGTTTCATATGTAATGCAAGTTTTCTCTTTAAATATTAGATGAGTTATTTTTGTAACACTTTACTATAAGGTTCATTGTAATATTAGTTAACTACCTTATTTTACATGAACAATACTTCTACAGCATTTATTAATCTTAGTTAATATAAATTTCAACATTTACTAATACATTATTCAAATCAAATTATGTATTACTTAACATTAGTTAATGCACTATGAACAAACAGCTGGATTTTTTTATTAACTAACATTAACTAATACAGTAACAAATGTTCTTTCATGTTAGTTAATACATTAATGTTAACTAATGAACCTTATTATAAAGTGTTATCGTTATTTTTTTATGTTAGTCAAGTTATTATTTTGCTTACACTTTACAATAAGGTTTCAAAGTTATTATATAACAATACTTCTATACACCATTTGTTAATGTTACACAACGAACTGCTGTATCTTTTATTAACGAACATCAACAAAGATCAAGTAATAAATGTTTTGCTCATGGTGTGTTCATGTTAACCGATGAAGCCTTATTGTATTAATAATTTAGCATTAGATCAGCTGGTTTGCATGAAACGCTTGCCTTCTCTGAGGAGTCGGATTGACAGTAAATCTACAGATTTGCACCATGTACTGAAAGTTAGCGCTCCACCCACAATGCTCTTTGATGTAGTTTGTGGTGGAGGGCGTAAGCGCTGCTCTTCTGCAGGGTCTGCTGTATCAGACGCTAGTTTGCTTCACAACACACACACACTTCAGTTAAACGGGCTGATCACTAGCATTAGCAGTCAAAGAGATTCACTCTTGTGGAATCCGGTCTGTAGCAGAGATTTCCGAAATATCACATCGTAACGAACTGCATTTTGACTTCATCGTGAAGTTTAGCCTGAATGTTACATTCCTGACTACTGCTGCGCCCCAAACCCATTCATTTCAGGAAAGGGGGAACGGTAGTCTCCCACTCCAATGTTTACATGCTTTGTGTTCTCATGTTGAACAACATCCGTTTCTTATGAGTTCAGAAATGGTGTGATGAGGGTTTAAACTTTAAAGGAGTAGTTCACTTTTAAAAAAACTTGCTGATAATTTACTCACCCCCATGTCATCCAAGATATCCATGTCTTTCTTTCTTCAGTCGAAAAGAAATGAAGGTTTTTGATGAAAACATTCCAGGATTTTCTCCATATAATGGACTTCAATGGGGACCAAACGGCTCAAGGTCCAAATGAGAGTTTCAGTGCGGCTTTAAACGACGATGAATAAGGGTCTTATCAAGCGCGTTCGTGACTCTTCTGTTCGAACGCGTTCATCAAAATGAACGAATCTTTTCCCGAGTCAACTCATTCATTTCGTTTGTTGAATGAACCAAATGACACCTAAAAAGATTTGTTCATTTTGATGGAACAGGAGAGTCACGAACGCGCATCACAGAACAGAGCAAGGCGAGCATTTGAGCTTCTAAAACTTAAACTTTGTTATTTATTTATTAAATGAGCGATCGTTTCGCTTGATAAGACCCTTATTCATCGTCTGGAATCGTTTAAAGCCCTTTGAACAGTTTGCACTGAAACTGTCTTTTGGACCTTGAACCGTTTGGACCCCATTGAAGTCCATTATATGGAGAAAATCCTGGAATGTTCTCATCAAAAACCTTAATTTCTTTTCCACTGAAGAAAGAAAGACATGGACATCTTGGATGACATGGGGGCGAGTAAATTATCAGCAAAAGTTTGTTGGTCAGAATAAAGACTTGCTGGGCATCTTCACATTTCTGTGTGAGTGAAGATCGGAAGCTTTTATAGTACAAAAAAAATGCATTTGGTGTGTGTTTAATCGATGCCTTGTGTTTTAGTCATGCTTCCACAGGGAATGATGGGAAATATAGTTTTGCCATAAAACCCAGCTAAATTAGTGGCGTAAATGTTGAAATTCGAGCAAGGCGAGCTTCCCACTTGATTTGTAGTATTCGTCATTATATATGCGTTTTATCTTCATGACCCGCTAAAAATATATTTTCTTTGTTTTATAAGGTGAATTCAGAGATAAACAGATAAACATACTATTTATAGATGCTTAACATTAACATGAGATTGGCAGAAACTGTGTGTGTTAGCCTATGTACTCTGTAATATAAGAAGATTTAACTATTTATTCATCTTATTAGGGCTGTCAAACGATTAATCGCATCCAAAATAAAAGTTTGTGTTTACATAATATATGTGGGTGCACTGTATATTATTTTATATATATAAATACACACGCATGCTTAAGAAATATTTTCATGTATATAATTTATAATACAAATATTTTATATATAAATAATATTTTTTTCTTAAATATTCATGCATATGTGTGTATTTATATATATAAAATAATTATACACAGTGCACCCACATATATTAAGTAAACACAAACTTTTATTTTGGATGCGATTAATCGTATGACAGCCCTAGATCTTATATTGGAAGGATTTTCCCCTAGTAAACGAGGTTTGTGGCGATGGTAAAATCACAAACATGAGAGAAATGAAGTGCGTATAGTAAGCATTCGGCAGTCATTTTCTGTAGCGTTTGACCTTTTTCTGGAGGATCGTGGTGTCTCTCGGTATCTGCGCACTTCAATCTGAGAGTCAAGTATCTGGAGAGGATCAAGGAGTTTGACTTCCTCTCGACGACACACTGCCATTACGTCATTATTGTTTCTCCCTGTATTATCTTCAAGCCTAAAGAAAGACGTTTCCCAGTAGGCACTTGTGTATGCGTTTCGGAGCGTGATTGACTGGAATGTGCTCCGCTTCCCAACATCCACATACTTGAGCGGCATCCAGTGCTGTGGACGGGGGGAGTGTGGTCACAAGGCCCTGAGCGCTCGCTAAACCAATAACACCACTATCTTACATCACTATCGCCTAACATGCTGCAAACAGAAGCGGGAATGAATTTTGCGTTGCAATTTTTGGTTGCAAACCTTTTCCGCTCTGTTTCTATAATGGAAATGCATTGGCGTTCTCTGTCAAAGTGTCAAGTCACGTTACCTTTATTTTATGGCTGTCAAACGATTAATCGCATCCAAAATAAAAGTTTGTGTTTACATAATAATGTGGGTGCACTGTGTATAGTTATTTTCTATATATAAATACACACATGCATGTATATTTAAAGGGTTAGTTCACCCAAAAATGAAAATTCTGTCAGTATTTACTCACCCTCATGTTGTTCCAACCCCGTAAGACCTTCGTTCATCTTCAGAACACAAATTAAGATATTTAAGATATTAAGATCGCTCCTGCATACAGTCCGTAGGCTTCTTGAGGGACTGGCCCCCGAAAAGTCATTAAAGACATCGTTAAAATAGTCCAAGTGACTACAGGGGCTCAATCTTAAGTTTATCAAACGACGAGAACACTTTTGTGCGCAAAAAACAACAAAAATAACGACTTTATTTCAACTATTGGTTTATTTCTCCCTCTGCGCGAGTCAGGTTACTAGTTTAATAGCGTAAGCTTCTGTTATTGTACGTCACACGCATCACACACACATGACCAGCGTCGGCCAATAGTAAGCCTACGTGTGACGTAGCGTTACGCAATCACACTACGTTAACTGACTACAGGCCCATGGAGAAGGAAGTGAATAGTTGAAATAAAGTCGTTATTTTTGTTTATTTTTGCGCACAAAAGTGTTCTCGTCGTTTGATAAACTTAAGATTGAGCCCCTGTAGTCACTTGGACTATTTTAACGATGTCTTTAATGACTTTTCGGGGGCCAGTCCCTCAAGAAGCCTACGGACTGTATGCAGGAGCGATCTTAATATCTTAAATATCTTAATTTGTGTTCTGAAGATGAACGAAGGTCTTACGGGGTTGGAACAACATGAGGGTGAGTAAATACTGACAGAATTTTCATTTTTGGGTGAACTAACCCTTTAAGAAGAAAAATGATTTTTTATATATAAATAATATAAATGATATATAAATCTATATACTGTATATACATGAAAATATTTGTTAAATATATACAAGCATGTGTGTGTATATATATATATATATATATATATATATATAATTATACACAGTGCACCCACATATATTATGTAAACACAAACTTTTATTTTGGATGCGATTAATCGTATGACAGCCCTACTTTATTTATATAGCACTAAGTAAGTTCAGTGATGGCTCATTTTTGTTGTAAATGTGTAGACTTGAGCATGCATGCTTACATTCGACATATGTTGACAACTGGCTGTTGCTTTATTTCGTTGCATGCATACGGCCAAGCCGTCGTCTTTGTTCTTGACTTGCAGATCCATATGCGGCCCATCTGTGCATATGGTGTTGTCATATGAAGCGAATACCTTTTGAATCTCAGCCTCCATTATTAGTGATCATAGTGCGCTCTGGCCCGAAGCCCTCGTCTGTGAACATCAGGAAGCTATAGGTGTTTGTAGACTGTGATTTTTATTTTTTTATTCAGAGGAGCAGTCTGAATGTAGACACCGTCCTCGCCCTCGTTCGCTCGTTCATCCCATCATTGTTTCCCTTTATTGTCTGAATCGATACGTTCAGATGAAGATAATGGGTGATCGTTCAAATGCATGGCAATAAACTATGCTTTTTGTGTATTGAAAGAAGCTGTTGATGTGTTTTCCAGTGCATTCATTGGATGTTTATCAGCATTAAATTGAAATGCAAATGGAATTCAATGTTGTTGCTTCAGAATCAATGTTTCCTCTGGTGGTGGTGATTGTCGAGTTAGAGTATCGAGCTGAAGTAGAGTTCAAGCGCACAAGGATAAGGCCGGGGTCAGTGATTTCAAAAGGTTATTTTTCAGTTTTTTTGAGATGGGGTCTGAGTTACTTATCAAAACAACACTTGAAGTACTTCTGGTTTGTTACCATTTTAAAAAACGCATCTAGTTTGTGTCAACAAGTGTTTATTAACTGACAGCCCAATGTTTGCAACAGTTACGTCACATTAAAATAACGGGTGTTATTCTGTATGTATTTGACATTGGCGTGCAACATTATAACTTTAACATCCACTTATTTTTATTAGGGCTGTCAAATGATTAATCGTGATTAATTGCATCCAAAATAAAAGTTTGTGTTTACATAATACATGTGGGTGCACTGGGTATAATTATTTTTTTATATATGAATACACACACATGCTTGTATATATTTAAGAAATATTTTCATGGATATCCTGTATATAGATTTATATATAATTTATATTATATATAAATATTTTATATGTAAATATTTTTTTTCTTAAATATACATGCATGTGTGTGTGTGTATATATATATATATATATATATATATATATATATATATAATTATACACAGTGCACCCACATATATTATGTAAACACAAACTTTTATTTTGGATTATTCGCAATTAATCGTTTGACGGCCCTAATTTTTATAAAGTATGTTCTATACTGTATGAATGTAATCTGGACGTATTCACAAATCCTGCTCTCCTGTGGCCTCATGGGATAGTTTGTAAATAGTATGCATTGGTAAACATTTCAGATATTTTATGACGCAGTCACATGACGTCACATTGCGTGTGTTACTGTTTAAGTTCTACATTAAAATATTATTTTGCATTTTACATTCAAATGCCTTTTTGCAGACAAATTATTTGTTTATGGATAAAATAAATGTTTGATTAAACTTTGACTGCTGACTGATACTACTTTCGGTTCATTCGTCAATTGGAAAATGGAAGGTTGAGCGCATTGCATTGTGGGATGGCCAGTGCAGTGTGCTTCGCTTGCTGTTTATTATCCCATAAATAGCAGTTTGCTATCTGAGTATTCAAGCCACGCACAGTATACACTACAGGTAGGGATGCACCGATATGGCCGATACCGATAACCGATAATTCTTTATATTTAAAAGCCGATAACCGATATATCGGCCGATAAATCTAAATCCAATTGTTTATAAATTTTGAGAGCCTGATTGCACAAACAAAAGTCTCACAATTAAAATCCATTTCCCAATCACACAATTATAATGTTCTCATTATAATTTCCTGTAGCCGATATGACGGCACATTTTGGACTATATTTTCCTTTTTGATAACAATCATATTTCAAGCAATTAAGATCAATCATGTTGAACAGTGCGCATCTTAAGTGTCTCAAATGTCAAATGTTGAAGGAAATAATTCATTATTTATCAGCTTTAATATATCAGCCAAATTTTATTACCGGGCCGAAAACGATAACATAAAAATTAACAAATATCGGCCGATACCTCACTAACTAGGGGTCAAAATGTTAGAATATAATAATTAGACTTTTTAAATGTTTTAATTCTTTTTGATGGTTAATATATTCGTGGAAACCATAATAATTTTTTTTCAGGATTTAAAAAGTATCTTTTGTAACATTATAAATGTCTTTACTGTAACTTTTGATCAATTTAATGCGTGCTTGATGAATAAATGTAACTTATGTTCTGTCTTTTAAAAAAATATTTCAAAAGGTCACGGTTTACACAAATATTAAGCACAGCGAACACCGTTTAACACTGATAATAATCATAAATGTTTCTTGATCATCAGATCATCATGTTAGAGTGATTTCTGAAGGATCATATGACCCTGAAGACTGGAGTAATGATGCTAAAAATTCAGGAATAAATGATATTTTACTATATATTCACAGCTATTTGTAAATTGCAAATTTTTTACTGTACTTTTGATCAAACAAATGAGTATATTATTCTGAACTTTTGACCAGTAGTGCTGCTCACGGTATACAGTGCAGAAGTAGTACGCTATTCTGAACGCCGCACACTTCCCCTTTAAGAGATTTTCTGTACTAACCTTCAACTTGCTCTTGGGTGAGGAGCATGGGAAGTCTAAATATTATTAGCTCATTCTCTGGTTTGTTTCACAGGGAGGCGTTTGATGGAGGAGTGAGCGTCTTTAATTGCTTTTAGGGCCGCAGCTGTATGGGTTTTTTTGTTAGTTAATATTTAGTTAATCTCTAGACTCCAGACCTGCGGGAGAGTTTTCCAGCACCTCTTCATCCATCTTGCGCTGATCTGTATTCCTCCAGCACCATTAACCTTCACCGAGGGTGAGGAAGAGGGGGGCGAGGAGTTGAGTTTGTGGGGGCAGGGATACCGAGGACTCTCTGCTCTGTTTGTTTTCCATTACACGGCTTTACGCCCGCTTCGTTCTCCTGGCCTGCGTTTGAGGACATCAGGGCTCACCGCAGGTCCATACGGCACCAGGCCCGATAAAAAGGCTCAATATTCCCGCGCTCGCGGCATTGGACCCGCATATAGGGAATTACCTCAAAAGCCAGATTGCCTGTCCTGTCCCTAATCCAGGCTACAGCGAGACCCTGGCAGCGAGTCTGGGTTTTTACGGATACCCCGAAGCGCGCTGACGCACAAGCCGGGCGAGTCTCGCAGGGAGAGCGTCCTTAAATGTAACGCGGCCATATGTTGATGGACGGCGAGTGGGTTATTTGTCCCGAAACCGCGAGTCCCTCGCTTCGAAGACCCAATCGGTCTTCATTATCTGAGACCTGGACGCGGCGTGGTGATGAATGAGACCTTTAAGCTCGCATTAATAGCTAACTATTGCTCATAAGGAGCTTTAGATTGGCGCTCGCTGCTTGATTGGTGCGCCGCTCTCCGCTAATGTCTTTGTGTGTCTTTGAAGAGGCTCGGTGAAAGCGCTTCAAGTACTTTGGTATGCTAAAGCAACCATTTTTACTCTTTTGGGTTCTCAACGGAGGCCTCTGTGTAAAGTGCAGCATGGCTTTGACATGTAAATCCATCGAGGGACACAAAAACATTGCAAATTTGGATCCTAAAACCAATCGTGTAATCCAATATTTCACCACAAAAATGTTTTGTCGTCATTTACTCATCCTCAAGCTCCAATAATGACAAAAAAAGCACCATTAATAGACTCTTGCACATATACCATCCTCCCAGTTTGCCATGTCATTTTGTGCAGATGTAAGTTGTAATATTACGCGTATGCAACCGCGGCGCTACCATATTTTAGGTCCGGGCCCGCCCATTTTGACCCAGCAGAGACCTCTATTTGCAGGCGTACAGATTTTCATCCAATAAGCAGCCAGAGGAAAGCTTTGAGTGAAAGCTTCACAGCCAATCAGTGGCTTCTACCCCACGTGTGGACTCTTAAGCCTGCCCACAGGCTGCATCGTCACCAGCAAGTGATCCAATGAAATGAATGACGTTTGCGTGCAAGATTTTCAATGAGACAGAAACAGGTGGTATTTTTTTATTTTTTTTATTTATTTTTTTATTGCAGAAAAGGTAACATACAAATAATAACAGAATATAAACAATCAAAACAAAACTAAATACATAAATGAATAAGAAAGCATAGCTCACATTCAATTTTAACAAATAAGAGTAGCTATTAGCTGAAATGAAGCGTAATATTCAAAGCAAAACAGCTTGTTTTCTTTCAAATTCAGCAAATAACGCTCCGAGGAGGAGGAGGAAACTCCTGCCATTTATAGTAACGTGATTATAAATGAAGAGTTACCATCCTGCTCGGCCGCCCTCTCTTCATCAAGTCCTCCCGTAGCCACCCCGTCACACCAGCAAGTACGGTAGGCTAACAGCTAGGCTAACGCATGGGTTTTCAAAGTCTAAGACAGTGGTCCTCCCTTTGACACAACTTACCCAACGACCTCATTCATATGTGGAAATAAATTAGAAATAAATCAGGTATGCGTCAATGCATTTAGACCACTTCTCCGTTGTTTAATGACGAGAGAAACCCCAACGCGCATCTGCAAAGGGATGGATTGCCCGACAAAACGTGAATGTGGACAAACGTTGATGCATATCAACATATCAACGAGTTGGCTTGCTCGTCCTAAAATTTCGGACCCACTGCTCCTCGTTAGCCTATATTTAAAAACAATATGCTTCACCCATAGATATCTATATAAAGGCTAGATATCTTGTCCACGCTGCTGGCCAGTGGAGGTCAACGTCTGCACCTGGCGGCCATCTTGTCACAGGCAGCTCGCTCACTCGTAACATTGTGTTAATGGTACATGTACTATTTAAATGACCATAACTTGCTCAATTTTCTACCGATTTTCAAACGGTTTGTTTTGTTATAAACGTCAGAGATGTAGTTATGACACTGCATACTTATGAATAATAAGTGTATAAATAAATAATCATCCAGATAATTATAGCCACGTTAATAACGTTTGTAAGAAACCAAACCGTTTGTAAATCCGTCGAGATTTCAACGAGATAAGAGTATTTGTGTTCGTGCTGACCACTCATCTTACATCAGCTTACCTGTGACAAGATGGCCGCCGGTGATGACGATAGAAACTCCGCCTTAAGACATCTAGCCTTTATATTGATATCTATGCTTCCACCAGTCCTGAGATTTCTCTCGCACACAATAACTGAAGCGCATGCGGCCATGCGCAGGCAGTAATGATGGCACTTTTCGTCGTCGTCCTCCTCAAAATCATGGTGATGTTTGGAGAACGTCGCATAAATTGCAGATTTAGCATCAAGCAAGCATGTTTCGCGTTCGTCCATCTGTGAAAAGGAGAATTTAACCCTTTAAGCTAGGGTGATGAAAGTGATGAAAATGTCCTGGTTTTAATTATTTTTCATTGGGCCATTAAAAAAGAAAAACATGATAAAGAGGAAGAAGAAACCTAAAGATATACAACTTTTGTTTGTTAGTTTTTTGTTAAGTTTGAGAGCTATTTTGGTTCAATTTGGAGGTAGGCTATTATTATTATTTTTTTTTTTTGAAACCTGTTATAATAAAACATGTTGAGTATAGTGTAACCTCTGAGAAGCCCATCTGAATTTGTGTCTTTGGTTATAGATTTTGTAAAGTACAAATTTTATATCCATAGAGAGGAGGCATAGCCAATTAAATGTATTGACATTAATAAAGGCATCTTTGAGTAAACTTCGAGTATCATTTTTCTTCGAGTATCTCATTGCCGGGCCGATTGTCCTGGTTTTCGATAATCAAAATATGGTCATCCTTTAAGCAAGCCCGATGTCTTAGATATGGCTATATGGCAAGTGTAAACGGATACAAACACTGATGTCTACGGAAGAGCAAAATAGAGCAAATCACCTTTTGAAAGTAACCTGACACTTTAAATAAGGATTGTGTAGATTACCTGGCGACAAGTGACTTAAATAATGTGTTTGTCATTGAATCAATCAAGAGATTCATTCAAAAACTCTGAATCATTTAGTAATGAAACAAAACTGGGTTGGGTCAAATATGGTTAAAAATTGAATTTAAAAAAAGTAACCCAACGGCTAGGTTCGTCCATATTTGACCCAAAATTGGGTTGAAAGAAACAACCCAGCGTTTTGTTTTGAGTGAGTCATTGAATCATTCGCCCGATTGAAAGGAAAAGAATAATTCCGATTAATGAAACGTTTATAAAATGGACTTTGCAAGTAATATTTTGTCAGAACCTCTAGTAAATTGCATGTGAATCATGATCTTCTCTATTTGAAACGCACACTAAAATCGTGATTCTCAATTTATATATAATAACAGCTATTATTATTGTACTGTTATGGTGCTTTTTTGACTACTTTCATACTACTTGTGTTGAGTGACCTTCATCTTGAGCGTTTCATAATGGAAAGAAATGAATCCGTGTTTTGAGGGCGAGTAAATAAAGGCATGGTTTGGATTAGTCTGCGCGCTCCCTTTAAAGAGGCTGTCGAGGAGGAGCTGGTGCGGTGCGTTAGATGATGACGAGGGGCTGTTATTTCCCCTTTCTCTTGTTTTTCTTCTCTTTGTCTAAGCGTGGTTAACCTGACCACGGAGCAGAGCAAGCAGCTGTGCTCCTGACGATCAGTTTCAAAAGCAAACCCGGGTCACCACTTATCCACCATTTCCTGCTGCAGCTCCCCCTTCTGGGACCCATGTGCTGGATAGACTTACACACACACACACACACACACACCTCCTCCTTCCGTCTGCTCGCCGGCTTTAATGAGCTATGAAGAACAGGACGCCGAGAGTTTAACCTTCCCAGGGCCGGCCCCGTTCAAACGCCCCGGCTTTAGGTAAACAAAACAAAAGCAGGCTCCTTCAGGGGCCGCACATGCTCACACAGGCCCCGTGCGAATCGTGTTGTTGATCCAACGCCTCGCCCATCATGGTGTCCGCGTTCATCCGCCCCGGCCAGAAATGAGTGCAAGAACCAGAAGATCCTGAAGTCAAACAGGTTGAAAGCGCTCCACGCGAGATTTGCTCTTTGGTTGTTGGAAGTGTGTGTGTGTGTGTGTGTGTTGGGAGTCATTGAACGTGAATCACAATTGCACCCGCCTACTTCCTTAATGCATGTTTATAGTTTTGTGAATGATTCATCGGTTATTCACAAAAACGTGCTCGTCATTGTAATCATTAATCGAACTGAGCTTTTCAGTCAGTGTTTATCCGTCTTTAAAGGAATAGTTCACTTAAATCAAGTGGTTTCAAACCTGAATGAGTTTCTGTCTTCTGCTGAACACAAAACAAGGCATTTTAACCCCTTAAGTGGCATTTCACCCCCTTTTTTGAATATAGATGAAAATGCACATTTCGAACTTAAATGGTTGTAAATCAAGAATGCTTTGGAATATAGACTTAAGATTGGTCTCGTTTTAAAGAAGACATTTGGCAGATTTTTGTTGAAGTGAAATAAATTAAGAATACGAAACAGAAAAAAAGTTCTAGGAGTTTGAGTTTATGAAAATGTACAATGTAAATTATTCATATTTGATATAAAATATATATTTTCAAAACTTGGGCGACTCTAATGCTGCGTTCACACCGAACGCGAATAGCGCGGCAAATTCGCGCCTGACGCGTCTAGTTTGACGCTTGACCACTTTGTGTTAATTTGCGTGTCAAGAGTGAAACGGACGCGCGTAAAAACAAAAGTTTGAAGCAAAATGTACGCTATTAACCTCTCCTGTGATTTAAAAAAAAAATAAATAATTTTTTTTATTTTTTTCCCCTCTCTCTCTCATGTCCAGACATGAACATAAACACATATGTTGATTGTCTTTACATCATAATACTCTTTCATATAATCTAGATATGGAATGAATAACATTCAATACAAAATGAACATGTCTCGTATATAGAAATAATGTTTTAAGTGATAAAATATTTGCTTTGTTGTGCATTATCCCACCATGCATTTAGTCATATCACAAAATAATTTATTGAAGCATCCAGACACTTCACCACGTGAGCAAGCACGTGGCTTCTGATTGGTTAACGCGGGGCGAATTCACAACAAAGTTCAGATTTTTCAACTCGGGCGGCAGACGCGAATTCACGTCAAACGGGTGAATGCACAAATGGCGCTAACTAAATCATTTGCGCATAACGAGCTTAACGCGCCAGACGCTCAATTCACACCATTCGCGCAAACGAGGCGTATTCATGCCTCATTCGCACCGCAGGAATTTTTTACTCGCGTAACGCGTCTTTGCATTGACTTAACATTGAAATCATTCGCGCCTGACGCGCTATTCGCGTCCGGTGTGAACGCACCCTAAAACTGCAAAAAAAATCAAAGGCAAAAATCTGAATAAGTTGTGTTTCAAATTTTAGGCTGATATCTCCAAAAATGAGCTTTCAGTGAGATTTTGTTTGGGTGCAGTACCGAACGCTTCCACTAGGGCACAACCATACTCCATCACTGCCCATATAAGGGCGCCTCCATTTCCATATGTGTTTTGAGTGATATGAACAATTATTTTCACAATTTTCATGCAATTTATGAAATAGACATCCTATTCAGAAGTAATATGAGAAGTTTAGCAGATTTTGATATTAATTCAACCTCTAAGAAACAACAAGTATGTGTGTTAAAGCTTCCTGCCACATCTCAAATGGTGAATCTATAATTTTTTTTCTTTATATTGCAAAAGAAATTCAGACCTTTTTTTCTAAAATAATTGAATGGAGGCTATCTTTTGAACTCTTAGCATGAGTTCATACCTTTCTTTCATGATTTTTCATGTTCATCACAATTTCAAAATAAAGGTCTAAACAGTATGAAAATATTATTGCAAATTGATAAATTATGGCTCCTCTGTAATATATTTTGAAAATCATTTTTTTGTGAGCTTTCAAATTATATAGTTGTAGTAGGTGTAGTATAGGATAATACTGTTTTAAAAATGTAATTTTTAATGTAAAAAACAAACACATTGCCTTCCATAGTGTTTTCTTTTCTACTATATAAGTCAATTATAAGTTACCGGCATTCTTCAAAATATCTTTTGTGTTCAACAGAAGAAAGAAACTCAAACAACTTGAGTAAACGATGACAGTTTAAGTGAACTAAGACGTGATGGTGATTCTCTATAGCAGAAGGTGTTGTTTTATTGTTTTCGTGTGTGTGTGTGTGTGTGTGTGGTGGCTTGTTTTCCCATCAGGTTTTGAAATGAGGCTGCCAGACGAGGGAAATGGAAACGCTGCGGCGCTGCGGAGGCTCGATTTGCTTTCCGAGCCAGAGTATGCAAACTATTGACAGGCCTTTATCATTTTTATTTAGTGGAGCGCGGGAGGCAGGAGTGTGTGTCAATTCGCTGGCAGAGCCTAAAACCGACCGAGATTTATGGGTGCGTAAGCAAGACGAATGGACGGGCCTGACTTCCTCCAGAATATGCCGTAAATGACATATTTAGCACTGTGAGAATTGGGCGGCGTCCATTAATTCGCCGTGGATTTTCAACACCGGTGGAAAGAGGCTCGTTGTGAACTGTAATAATGGTTGTAATTCCATGCGAAAAGGCATAACGCTACAAAACAGAAATGGGGTGCGGCGTGATAAATCATCTGTGCTAAACCAGAAGGGTTAGCAGTCTGGAGAAAAAGAAAGCAAAGGCTTGGGAGCATTTGTTTTTTTACCAGTTTGTAATCTGACTTACTCCTACATGATGGAATTGTGCAAAATGGCGTGTAAAAGACACCGTGATCCTTTGTTTAGTTTCAGCCTCTTGCCTAACCAGAACGATTAGTCTTTGTGTTCGGTATTGACGTTAAGTGAATGAGTCGTTGGAGTCGCGCCGTAAGATAAGCGAATAATTCATTCTTTGTGTTTGACTCGGTTACAAGCTTGCTTTTGTGCCTTCACGGCACCCCCATAAAAGCAGCCCGTGAGTCAGGAACTGTTCAAACGTGGTTTGGAGTGGCTCATATCCTCTAAACGAGTTTTTCTGGATAAGGAATCGTTTAACACCAGGCCAGAGGACTTTAAGAACTCCCCAGTAAGCATTTTTTTTCTCAGAAACACAAGTAATATGTTTAACGTTTAGGAAAATCGGTCTGCGGTCGTGCGACAGGCGGCCGCACTGGCATGGCAGGCTTGTGCAGTGAGTCTGCTGTAACTTTGACACGCTTTTAAAAAGTTCTTGAGCACAGCTGTGCCGAACCTGATTGTCCACACACACACACACACACACACACTTGGCTGGCAGCAGGCGTGGGTGGCATTTGCATTACTAAGGCTTTGGCATGTTTGTCTCTTGATAAGGTTAAAGTTTTAAATGGGGATTGTCACTCTGCATCTCAAGCACACATAATTTAACACGGAGATTTGTTGAATGCAGTTTT
Organism: Pimephales promelas; assembly: GCF_016745375.1. The sequence goes on along the minus strand of NW_024121210.1, from coordinate 39,153,604 downwards.
GGATGGCAAAGGCATATTTCTCTAAAGCATTGGGAATTTTGTTTTATGCTGCATTCATGTCATACCTTGTTGTGTTGTGAAAAAAACACATTCTCCTCATATTCTCCATTGTTGCGGCTCCTCTCTTCCCAGTCTGTCAGTAACGCTCTGTTCACTTCCTGTCTCTCCTTCTGAAAAGCACACTGTGCTCTGATTGGTCGGCCGAGCAGTGTGTTGCGATTGGTCAAGCGCTTTGAGTCAATTTCTGGTAGCTTTGAGACTAATCCTAAATAACATTTTAAAATGTCTATTATAACAGTTTTGTTTTTTGTTTCAGCAAATCTTGGACTCGTTTTTGTCCAATCTTAGAACAATGTTGTGTTTTTTTAAACTATAATCTAAAGTCTAAGTCTTTAAACTTAAACTAAGTCTTTAAAAGAAAATGCATTTAATTGAAGCAACCCTGCATAAGATATAAGACTTGTTTTCAGATTAGAGCCAGACCGATATATCGGCAGACCGATATTATCGGCCGATATTAGGCATTTTCCAAACTATCGGTATCGGCAGTTATAATGGCCGATAAATTAATATTTAAAAAATAAAATAAAAATGGACGAAACACGCTTGAACCATGTCACGAGTGTTGGAGTTGTATAGTTTGTCCAGAAATGCATTTGCCTTCAGTACCGAATAGGAGCAATGCCGCCGGTCACCAGTCAGAACGTGAGCGGGCCGCGGACCGAACCCTGAGGGATCTCGCCAGGCTTTGTGTCTCCGAGAATAATGGATCTGTTCGTGTTGTGCTCTAAATGACACATCGAACCCGATCGGCACTAAAACACAATTTCTTCCAATGCACCTATCTGCTGATTACCAATAGTGATAAGGTCTTTGTTTGCCACCGGTTTCTGAAGTGTCCTTCTGGGAAGTGGCCACATGTGCCTCCAGCACTGAACACACACTGGGAATTAGCTCTGACACGCACATGGCTGGTTGGCTATCTCTCTCTCTCACTCTCTCGCTCGCTCCGGGGGAGGGGGTGTGGAAGGGGGCGGAGCTTGGCAGCAGAATTCCTCCTTTGTGCTGCAGTTGTGGGCTCGGCTTTGTCTCGAATTTCATGTCGGTTGACGTCTCAGACATGTGTGCTCGTTAGCTTTCGACAAAAAAAAAAAATGAGCTAAAATGAGCAGCGCCGGAGCCTGGCAGCCCTCGCCGTGCCACAATACCCATCTCCAGTGGGCACAATGAGGGCTTGGCGTGACAGTCTGTCTCCATGCCACTCTACCCAATGGCTCCAGCTGCACGTTGGTCCCATTCCCGCTATGCGAGAGGGCTTTTCCAGATGGAATGAATCCACTTTCCCCTCAGACAGGAATGCACAATCTCCCCCACTCGAGCCAGGATCCAAGCTCAGGTTTTGGCCATTAACCTCTACAAATAAATGACAACGGGCTCTTTTTGATCAGCCCAAGTGGGAGCATATGTGGCAAACCGCTCCTTTGTTTAGTCCGTGAGCCGATGTGGCATGTGGTGCCGATTGAGGCTCTTTTTCTACTGTAATAACTCTTTCCAGTCAGCGTGTTGGTCTTTGAAAGAGAAGTTTCTGCCTTCAGGAAGTCCAGCTGGAAAGTGCTAAACGGCCTGTTGAATGTGAGTCTTGAGCGGCAAGGCGACGGACTCTTATTTATGCACCTGTTGGGTTTGAGAGGTCAAGGGTTGTACTACTCTGTGCCCAGTCTCTGAACAGCTAGTGTTCACTTGTCCAGGTGGACTCTCTACTATCAAATGGTGTGGACAGTGACATGATGATGACAGTGACATGATGATGACGGGTTTTACACCCAAATGCACTTTGCTAACTTGAATTAACTCTCTAATAGCATTGGATAGCGTTTTGTGAGTTCCACTGTATGTATTTCAAGTGTGTGTGTTTGTGTTTAAAGTCTTTTTGAAGTGAGTCAGTTCACTTGGTTGCCGTCTTGGGCAACTCAAATTTTGTTAATAATAATACAAACTTAAGTCTTTTCGGCAACTGTATTCAATTGTTGTGACTTTATAAAAAAACGTATTGGCTTGATTTGGCTCAAACTATTAAAAAAAAATTGTTAAATAAATCGAAAACTGTATAGAAAAAGGTGTCCGTGTTGATCGATGTAATATTGACTATTCCAAACAGGGTTATGTAGACAGGACAGTAAACACAAGCTCTTTCCAGCTAAAATCAACATCAGGTAGTGTTTGCATTTAAAAAAAAATTCCCCTCCAAGTTGTTATTAGTTCACGGTTTCAGTCGTTTGTTTTTACGAATCGTAAAATTGTAAAAGGCATTTTCAGAATTGTCAGTAAAGATTGTTACAATAAGACTTTTAAATTAAAGCTGCAAGCAGCATTCATCGGGGTTCAAGCAGTTTAGGCCTTTAAGGCCTTTAAGCACAAAAGCATCAAAAGACGTTAAGTTTTATGTAGCAAACATGATTTACCATGATATACCATATTTCAATGTGATTTACCATGTATCTAACATGATTTTCCATAGTATACCTTGATATACCATGTTGTAGGATGGTTTACACAATAACACTTTTAAATTATCAATCAAAGGCGTTTTTTCTTTTTTTGCATCTACGACGTCTTTGTCGACCTACGTTTGAAAATAACTATTTTTAAGTTCAGTGAAAATGTTTTCAAAGCTTTATGATTTCTCATTAATTGTTCTACAAGGGGTTATTTCGTTTTTATAATTTTTTCAGTTATTAGCATTTTCTGGTCGGGAAGTTCGGTCTGCAGTTACGTAATCATCACGTAATTAGGTGATCTGCAGTTGCGTAATCATCACGTTATCAAAGAGCGCTTGGGTTGAACTGCTTTCCGTTAAAGATGGCCGCCGCTGGAGAACTGAGATGTATAGATGTGTAGAGACTGTTGTAAAAGAAATCTGCAGCGCAATCTTTTTAAAAGACGAATAGAGATCCGTCCTTCCTACGGGATTCGACAAAAGTTTAATTGATCAGCTGGCTGGTTTCTCCTTTGGTCGCTCTCATGGAGGACCAATTAAAGGAAGCAACACTCATTATTTTACTACTTTCAGCGTGTGTGCAGTTGATGACTATGCTTCACTCAACATACGTCACTTACTGCGTTGCTCTGATTGGTTGTAAGTCTATCCAGTTGAGTCCTGGTTCGGCGAAGACACGCCTCATAATCAAAGCCCTGTTGAAGTCAGGCTACTATAGAGGGTCCCAGACCTGAAATGTCCAGTAAGGAAGAGCTCTAAAACGGTCGTAGTTTAGGCCTTCCAGATCCAGGTTGGGAAATTTCAAGAGGAAGGTCGACTCCTGTATTGGCCTTTTCCTGTAGTAATCCGAGATTTTGGTAATGTTTCACTTCCTTTATCATCCCACGCATGCGAGGTTGATGTGAGGCTGATGAATATGCATGAGATCTTCTAGTTGCATGAGTGGAGAGAGGTCTTCTCCTCTGATCTGTGATCGGCTGAGGGCAGATGAACCCTTTTGACAATTACCTTCAAAAGAATAAGTTACAGTAATATTTCTCTTACTACTCGTGCTCCAGTTTCATTGGTTAATGTGTTGTGGTTTTGTGTCTGAAAGATGGCTAAAATCCCAGAATATGTGAGTACATCAATCCTAAAGTATAATGTAATGTCACCCCTAACCCTGCAAACTAGGGTGTGATAATATATCGGCTCACAATATATAGCAATACTATATATGTATATATATGTGTATGTGTGTGTATGTATGTATGTATGTATGTATGTGTATATATATATATATATATATATATATATATACTATATACACATGTATGTATAATAATGCAATAGGGGAATATTTTTATTTTAAATATAAAATACTTTGAAATAAATAATTTTAAATATATCTAGTCAGTGACCAAGTGCAAGCATATTTCAGAATCATGAATATTGTTTATAGGTGTCTCCTATTGTCCTGTATTGGGTTTTCAACACCAAGTCCATCTTATTCATTATGTCATTAATACATTTACTAATGTAATATTAAATTTAGCATTTTAATCAACAGTGGATTTTTTGTTAACCGTTTATCATATGTCTTGGAGCATCGCACTGATATGGTATCGTGAGCCTAGTATCGTGATATGAGTCGTTGCACCGCTACTGGGAGCATGTGGAGATCTCGCAGTGATGTTGGTTGTCCTCGGGTGAGATTGAGCTTCTGAAATGATGAATCATGGACGTCTTGGGGTCGAGGTGAAGCTCGTGTCCTCTCTGGTCCGACTCTTCTCTTGTGTTCTGGAGCTCTTGGTTGTTTCCCGCACAGCTGGCTCTGAGAACAGCTGACTAAACCCAGGACCAAGCCCAGGAGGATTGTGGGAAGCCGTGGCCCGTCCGCAGGGGGAATGAGAGGATCATCTTGGCCGAAGCCTTGCAGGAACAGCTGGAAGCAAACGGTGTTCACACGCGCTCATGTGGAGGGATCTTCTCTTACTGACTTTTTTTATTTTATGTATGTATGTGGTGTGTGTGTGTGTGTAACCTATATATACACACACATACACACGTGTGTACATATATACACATTTTAATTTCATTTATTTTTTTAAGTAGAGACATTAAAATAAATATAAATAAATATATACACACACATGCATGCATACACACACACACACACACATATATGTATGTGTGTGTGTGTGTATGTATATAAATAAATATATAGTATATATATATATACATACACATGGTGTCACAGTGTGTGTATATACACATACATAAATGCACACATACTGTATATATATATAGTGTGTTGATGTATACACATTTTAATTTCAATAAATATAAAATAAGTATATAGACATACAAATATATGTATACATATATATACATACATATATACGTGTGTGTGTGTGTGTGTATGTCTGTATGTGTATATGGAGTAAAAATAACCTATATATATATATATATATATATATATATACACACACACACACACACACACACACACACATATATATATATATACTGTATATATATACACACACATATATATACATAATATACATATATGCATACATTTATATAAAGATGTGTATATATTTACGTGTGTATATGTGTATTTACTTTATTATTATTATTTTAATGTCTCTACTTTAAAAAATAAAATAAAATTAAAATGCATTTAAACTTTTTTATGCATATTTATTTATTTTAGCTTTTCTATTTTTATTTTTATTTTTTTACATAAGTTCTTAATGTAACTTATTCAACTTAATAGTATAGTAGGCCTATGCATCCTCAACAATACTTTTTTTGTTCTGGATATCAGTTATCACATTAAACGTCTAATAATCGTATCATTTGTGTTTTGCTTCAGGCTTGTGTGTATAATGTCACTGTTTCCAGCGAGTCTCAGAGTCTCCTCGAGGTGAGGATGATGATGATGGAGGGTACGGTGGGCGTCAGCTTCACCAAAGCCCCAAAACGTGTCTCCGAAAGCCTCCCAAAAAATAGAAAAGCCGTCTCTGTTAAATATGTTTTCATTTGAAGTAGCAGACAGACACTGGGGCTTTGGTTTATAGTGGAACGAAGCTGAAAGCCACATGTGTGTGAGTGTGATCAATGGGGCTCGCTGCACGTCGATGTGGCTTTATAGCCTACGTTTAATTACCCATCAACCCCCACCTGATCACTACCACGTGTTTGTCGCTTGTGTTCGCTTGTCTAAAACGCCCCGATGCCGTTGCGACAGGAACGTCTGGGTGGCAAAATAAGCTGTTCCGCGGATCAGTGCTCGTATTAATTTGTGTAGTTGCGTGCGAAATGCGAGCAGACGTATCTGGGTTACGGACCGCCGTGCTCTGGAGAGAGCTGTGTTCTTTAAAGCCTGTTGGAGGTTTGCTTTCATATTCAATGAAATGGCTCTAATGCATTTCTGTCCTCCCCCATCCCTCTCTCGCCGGCCGGCCGACCTTCGCTCTATTATACTCTCTTTCTCTCTCTCTATCTCTCTGCTTTTCAGTTGTCTCCGCTGATCCACAAACTCGAGCACTACTTGTCAAGTCCCTCTCCAAGCTTGTGTCCTTGAGAATCAAACGAAGAGGAAAAAAGCCTTTTGAGTGTCCGTTTCTCCCGGCTCTTTGGAGGCTTTGTCCCGCTTCCCTGTGAGAACTTGGAGCTGTTTGTTGACATGCCTGTGCGTGCATGTGTGTGTGTTTAACTGTAAGATGTCCAGTGGTAGCGCTGATAAAGCCTGTGTTGGTCATCTCGGCTGATACCGTGTTCTCCTGATAACTGAATATAACTGGGGTGTTCCCGCCCGGCTCTGCTCCCCCTTTCCAATCCGGCTGGATGGCAGTTCAGCCCTGTTGTTTCCTCCCTTATCACCAAGGAGGAGTCTAAATATGAGTGTGTCAGGGAAATAGGCCCGACCCTGTTTGATGGACCGCAGTTGTTCTCAACTCGAGGTTCACACACCGCAGGGAAATATTAAATAGACATAAAACAACACTAGTTGTATATAGTGGAGTATTTATTTAAAATATGTTATCATAATTATTAATAGATTTAGTATTTTTTTTATATTTATTTTATTCCTTAAATATATTATATATCGATATAATATATTTATTTTAATATAGTAAATATACTATAATATTTATTTTTGCTTATTTTAAAATATCTAAAATATACTATTGTTTTATGTAAATTCTTAAATATATTATTAATAATTAATATATAACATTATTTATATATATATATATATATATATATATATAGATATATACTAGTTGTGTATATAGTGGAGTATTTATTTATTTAAAATATGTTATCATAATTTATCATTAAATATATTATATATTAATATTTATTTTAAATATAGTAAATATACTCTTTTGTTTTAGTGTTTTTGTTTTATCTTAATGATATATGTTTAAAAAGATTATTATAACTATTAATATATCAAATATTTATTTTTTACTTATTTTAAAATATATTAAATATACTATTGTTTAATGTAAATTGTTAAATCTATTTTTAATAATTAATAAACACACATATAATTTGTTTATAATAAATATATTATTTTATGAAATATATTGTATATTAAATGTTTACTGATTTATTTTTAAATAGATCAATCTAACTAATATCACATATTTATGTATATTACTTTATTAAATATATTATATATTAAGTATTTGTTTATTTGAATATTTAATTATTTGAAATTTATTAAATATTTTATTTGAAATGTTTATTTTTGTGAATGCCCATTTCCTCTATTTTTACATTAAAATATTCTATACCAAGATACCAAGATAGTCTTTAATAACAATAATAATTGATTAAGACTGTAATCTTCACACATTACATAATATAGCATTATAATTGATGCCTAAATTCACTTTTTGTTTGTAGTGTTCTTTTACTTTTAGTTGGTTAGGCCTACTTTAATTTACAAAATATATATATATTTTTTTTGCATGTGAATTAGTGGGATTTAGTCCGTTTTCCTGCGTGATCCAGTCGCTGTGCTTGTTGATGTTCGCCTGAAAGGTTACAGTGCGGGTCTGGATCTCCGTCCTGTGAGCTTTAACCCTGTGTGCGCCGTTTCTTAATGGAGAACACAGAGCGCGTCTCCGCCGGGACGGTCCGCGACTCCATTGTGGCCGGACACTGCTCTCTGTGCAGGAATTCTGGGAGTTAAAGGTGAGGGAACTGAAAAGGCTGACTGCGCTGTGTGTGTGTTTGGATTGCGCCTGATCTGTGTGTCAAAGCGCCACGACTGTGAACCGGCCAGCTGTCCTCTCTGCTGAATGCCCGCTGCTTTTACTGCTCTTAGCTGTTGCTGTTGGAAATGCGCAGGACAAAGGGGAATTTTCATAGAGGCTAAAACCAATATCTGACCTGGCATTCACTCTCCGGCAGAATGCTTTCAATGTGCAACTAATTAGTGCAACTTTGTTTTGAGAGCGTTGGGGGTGTTTAGGATGAGCAGTGGGAGAGTTTCATGTCAGGGTTTGTCAGAGTCAGAGTTTAAATACAACTGGACTTTTACATTTACTGAAGAAAATCTGCATGCCAATGCAAAACTCACAGCCAGGACGTGTGGGTGCTGGCCAGGCCGTTGCTATGCAGTTGCTAGGGTGTTGTGGATGGTTGCTAGGTGATTGTTTCTCACCCAAGTCTTTGTGATGTTCGAGTCTCTACACCAGTGCAAGTTTACGTTTTGGCAATTTTATTCTTTATAGTTTTTTACCTTATTCACTGTTTTATCATTTATGCTTTTTGATTTGATTTATTTTATTTGTTTATAGGTTTTATTTTTTTATAGGTTTTTAGTTTTTATCTTATTTTATATTTTTATATAATCTTGTTTAATCTTGTACTTTATATTTATTTATATAATTATATTTATATATATATATATATATATATATTTTTATATATATATATATATATATATATTATATATATATTATATATATTTTATATGTTTTATATATATATATATATATATATATATATTCATATGTTAGGGCTGTCAAACGATTAATCGCATCCAAAATAAAAGTTTGTGTTTACATAATATATGTGGGTGCACTGTGTATAATTATTTTATATATATATATATAAATACACACACATGCTTGTATATATTTAAGAAATATTTTCATGTATATACTGTATATAGATTTATAAATAATTATTGTTATATATATATATATAAATATTTTATACATAAATAATATTTTTTCTTAAATATACATGCATGTGTGTGTGTGTGTGTGTATATATATATATTTATACAGACAAAATAATTATACATAGTGCACCCACATATATTATGTAAACACAAACTTTTATTTTGGAAGTGATTAGTGATTAATCATGATTAATCGTTTGAATATATGTGTGTGTGTGTATATATATGAATATACGTGAATATATATATATATATATATATATATATATATTTTCATATATTTATTTAAATACATGCTTTATTTATATACGCATACATATATAAAATCAAAAATTTTATTTCAAAAAATAAAAAAATAATTAAAAAATGTTGTTTCATTGCACACCAGGTAAAAGAATAGATGAGTAAATTGCCCAACTCTTCTCAACAAGCTGCATGATTTGACATGTCGTTTGTTATGTCAATTATGTCCATAATTCAAACAACCCTGCAGAACGAGCTTCACAGAAAAGTTTACTATACCTCAAGTATAAGCAATAATAATCACGATACTTGCCTTAGAGAAACCACTAATAACTTGCTGCCATCCATTTTGCTCATGAAAGCCAGTAGTGTAGCAACCACAGATCTATTATTCAGAGAACGAGTGCATGAACTTTCCCTCCTATTAGGCCTAAGTGTTGGTTTCAGTAAAGCCGAGAATAAAGCAAAGTTCAGTTCTAAACCTGAAACTCTCTCTTTGGTTCTGAGTGGTTGTGTTCAGTCATGTTTCTTGATTTCCAGTAATACAAATGGCCAGCAGCAGTCACAGTTTCAGGAAGAAATGGTTATGAATGTTTTGGTTTTTTTGTAATGAGTCATTTGACGTTGGCACGTTTGTGGTCCACAACATGCTTGTTGAATCAAGCTCTCTTCTCAGTGGAGATGTCGTCAGCAGATTCTTCTGGTTTCTGATGAGATTGTGAAGACTCGTTGACGTGTGGTGTCGTCAGATCTCGGCAGGGCTGTTAATAGTTCAGTCGGCTGGTTGTTAGTCAGTAATGCCGTGCAGCTGGTCGAGATGCATTAGCAGCAAGCCGCTTTACCCGTTTATCCGTCAACTTAAGCACCAATGTAGCCGTTCCACACATTTCTATTTGAATAATCTGTCCGTTTTGTTTTGCACTTAAACCGCGACCTTATTATTGTACGTTGACCTCACTTTCTCCACCCTGTCCGGTCTCTCCACCCAGGTTGCAATTAGTGAGCGTGGTAATCCTCATCCTGGCAACTCAAACTTAAAGAGAGCGTCCTCTTCTGATGAAGAAAGCCAAAGGCGGTCATTCCCATGGCCATTGCTTTTATTATAAAGTTAATGTTTGAAGAGGAGCCCACCAGTTTCCTCAAATGAGTCTTGGCAGTGCCATGATGATGGTCGTAATTATACTCCAAATGTCACCGGACTGCCATCAGAGATGAGTTCTGAGCGCTTCTGATCAGTGTGTTGCCACACTCTCAGAAAAAAAGGTACAAAAGCTGTCACTGGGGCTGTATCTTTTCAAAAGGTACACTTTTGTACCCAAAGGCTGCATATTGGTACCTTAGTGGTACATATAAAATGTACATATTAGCACATAAAATGTACATATTAGGACCTATGATGTGCATATTACCACCTAAAATGGACATTACCACCTAAAATGTACATATTAGCTCATGAAATGGACATATAAGCACCTAAAATGTACATATTACCACCTAAAATGTACATTTAAGGACCTATAATGTACATATTACTATTTAAAATGGACATGTTGGCACCTAAAATGTACATATTAGCTCATGAAATGGACATTAGCACCTAAAATGTACATATTAACACTTAAAATGTACGTATTAGTACTTAAAATGTACATATTACCACCTAAAATTTACATGTTAGGGCCTAAAATGTACATATTAGCTCCTGAAATTGACATAGTATCACCTAAAATGTACATATTAACACTTAATGCACATATTAGTACTTAAAATGTACATATTACCACCTGTAATTTACATATTAGGGCCTAAAATTTACATATTAGCTCCTGAAATTGACATAGTAGCACCTAAAATGTACATATTAACACTTAATGCACATATTAGTACTTAAAATGTACATATTACCACCTAAAATGTACTTATTAGGGCCTAAAATGTACATATTAGCTCCTGAAATTGACATAGTAGCACCTAAAATGTACATATTAACACTTAAAATGTACGTATTAGTACTTAAAATGTACATATTACCACCTGTAATTTACATATTAGGGCCTAAAATTTACATATTAGCTCCTGAAATTGACATAGTAGCACCTAAAATGTACATATTAACACTTAATGCACATATTAGTACTTAAAATGTACATATTACCACCTAAAATGTACTTATTAGGGCCTAAAATGTACATATTAGCACAGCCTACATATTGCTACAGTCCCAGTGACCGCTTTTGTACCTTTTTCTGAGAGTGCAGTAAAAGCCTCAAAGAATGAACTGGTGTGATTCATTTAGAAGAAAATCAGGCCAAAATGAAGTTTGTCCGGCGTTTCATGAATTCTAAAACCGTGCGTAAAAGCCTTGGAACTGCTATTGGTCCGTAATGAAGCTCCGCCTTCTTTAATCGTTTCACAGCCCTATTTTACTCCTTCACCCTAATCGGGATTAATTGCAACAAAATAACAGTTTGTGTTTATAATAATATGTGTGTGTACTGTGTATAATTATTTTATAGACAGTATATAAATACACACACATGCATGTATAGATTTAAGAAAAATGTGTTTATATATATATATATATATATATATCAATCAAATATTTTCTTTAATATATACATGCATGTGTGTGTATTTATATATACAAAATAATTATACACATTACACACACACATATTATGTAAAAATGAACTTTTTTTGGATGCGATAAACCAAGATTAATACTTTTCACAAGATTAATCACAAAAACATGAGAACACAGGAGAAATTGTAGAAATATAGAAGAAATTGATGTTGTAATTGTAATTGACACTGTTTTTCCTGTTTAATACTGTACAGCTGCTTGCTTTATGCTAGTGTTGTCAAAAAAAGCGATGTTCCGATATCTATCGATACTGAAATATCTGCAACCGTTCCGATAATCCTCTTCTGCAGTATTGATACATCGACACCAGCTGCTCATTCTCAAATTGACACACACCCGCCTCCTCTCACTCACTCGTCTCATCGGCTCCGGTTAATAGTGCTTGTATTGCGCATGATTTGTCATTCCTGCTGGTTTCACGCTCAATCCACTGATCTGTATAGACGAATCCGACGAGCGTTCTGTGTAGGCTGCCATCTTGTGGCGACGCCATTACTGAGCTGTTACACAGGCATATAGACATATGCACCGGTATGTAAACAAACCTCGGTGATAACGCGAACGCACCCTCGATGACAGCTACAGCCAGGCAGAATGACTTGTTGGTTTGATCTGTGACTGCAGTGGCCTCCAGTCACAGATGAAGGTACAAACGATCTTACAGATTAACGTTATTTATGAAAATAGCTTGGCAAGCTAGCTAGGCTAACGTTTGCTAACGAGGAAACTATAAAAAGATCTGTCCATTTGGCAACAATAAATAAATAAATGAATGAAATCAAATAAACAAATTCATGTTTTTCATTTGTGTCCATTATTTATCTCATTTTCACATTGCAACGTGCAAGGGTAAGGTAACGTTACAGCTAGAAAGTATACATAATATCGACCAATTAGTGTTTTTAAACCATGGAAAGAGGTCAATATAACAGCAGGAAAACAATTATGTCGCATAACGTTACATTTAGCCATTTAATGACCATAGCATGTTAATTGAATAGAAAAAATAGCAAAAGAGGAGATTTTGCTGATCACTATATCACATATTTATTATATTTTTTTTACTCATGTCATTAAATAATTGTTATTATACGCGAATGTCCACGTCTTGAACTCGCCCAGGAAATCCGTAAACCGTACGGCACCAGACAGGGGCAGTCGACCCGGGGTATTTACAGTGTTTTCTCTTCAAAATTGAAATTTTACTGCCACCATTGAAACAATTTATAACGGAAACTGTTTACCCACTCGACATTATACAAGGGATAACGTTGTAACGTTAGTGACAGTCGTAAATCGTGGGCTTTTTATTCCAGTGGACGCAAGTTGCAACTAAAACAATAGGAGGCAATGGCACAAGGCTACCCAGCAACAGCTCAGTAATGGCGCCCCGCTTACTTCCGGTAGTTTCGCCGGATTCGGCACATAAAGCCGCCTCTCAAACGGCTCGCGAGAGTTGTTTTTAGCGGCTTATTGCACTTAAACAGTGCTATGAATATGCAAATGAGCCCCGCCTCCACTCACTCACTCAGAGTTCCACTGGATGTTGATCGTTTGTGGCGTCAGAAACGCCAGCGATTTCACACCGTGTTTTTGAGTCTGTCTTTGGTTCACTGCAGTTTTAAGGAGGAAATACTCAGCGACGCTGTCGACTCATGAACTTCCACACGGTGTGTGTTAAAGCGGATTTAAAACACCACATAGACAAATAAACAACATTAAAAGCTTGATTTTCACCACCAGCTGGTAAACTTGAGGTGTGTGACACCCATCCAGCCTCATCTTGATGCGTGTGTTGGAGCAGTTAGCAGTGTGTTTCAATTGACCTAGTTTGGGGGAAATCCTCATTGACCTAATTTGCGGATGGCTTGCTTGCATGTATTCCAGTTCCTCCCCCAGTTGCCATCACATGGTCGTCTACTTCTCATTGTTGTCGTCTGCTCGGAGGTCTTCGGGGTTTTGGGCTGGCGGTTTCTTTTGTGCTTTCTGAGTGCGGTTAAAGGGCTGTGGAAGCTTATTGTTGTGGAAGCTTTGGTTTGAAGAGCCCCTCACTCTTCTTGACAATTACGTCCCGAACCAAACCCCGCCCTCTCCTCGGTTCGACCCCTCCAGGGGCGAGCTGGTGTGTCTAAAGGGGAGATTGGGTTCTCTATTGTGAACGGGGCTTACAGCTACCTTACACTGCACACCTAACCCCGCACATTCACACACACACAATGCCGGGCTGAGAGGGAAGCCGGAGGTCTTGTAGGAGGGGTGGGATGCTGGTGAAAGAGGTGGGGAATGCTATTGTCTCCTGGGCCTGCAGTTAAAGACGGGTCTGAGATCGACCCCCTCCAGACAGTCATGTCAACCGTCTCTCGAGTGTTTCGGCCACCGCCGCAGATCTGGATTCTTACAGTGCTTTGGCTCTTTTACAGCTTCCTCTCGTGGACGGGTTTGGCTCGGTGAACTGGTGCTGCCATTTTGTTTGCTAGAGCCACTTCAACAACAGCCGAACAAACAATGGCTAAAATCGCTGGGTCTCTCAGCTGCCAATAGTGCTGATATCTGAACAAGACTCGAAATGTTAATCACGTCCAAAATAAAAGTTTGTTTGTGTACTGTGTATACTTATTTTGTATATATAAATACACACACATGCATTTATATATTTAAGAAAATGTATTTATATTAGGGCTGTCAAACGATTAATCGCATCCAAAATAAAAGCTTGTGTTTTCGTAATATATGTGGGTGCTCTGTGTGTAATTATTTTATATATATATATATATATATATATATTACACACATGCATGTATATTTAAGAAAAAAAAATTATTTCTAAATAAAATATTGATATTTATATATAATATAAATTATATACAAACCTATATACAGCATATACATGAAAATATTTCTTAAATATATACAAGCATGGGTGTGTATTTATGTATAAATAATGTAAACACAATCTTTTATTTTGGATTTGACTGTGTAATTACACAGTCAAATCCAAAATAAAAGTTTTCTTAAATATATATAGATGCATATATAAATAAAACATTTCTTAAATATATATAGATGCATGTGTGTATGCATATATACACAATTATACACACTATTAATATATATTAATAGTGTGTATAATTGTGTATGCATACACACATGCATCTATATATATATTTAAGAAATGTTTTATTTATATGTAAAATATTTATATAGAATAACTGCAAAATGTCAATTTTTTCTCAATCCCAGTGGTTAATAAATGCTATAAATAATGTATTAATTTTGTAATTTTTTTTTATTAAAATACTCAGAAATGAAAATATATATTAATGGACAGAAATGTCTATATATGTAAATATATATGTGTGTAAAATACAAAAATGTATGTCATATATATATATATATATATATAAATATTATGTAAATGTATACATGCACGTGTTTGTATTTATATGTACAAAATAAGTTAACAAGTGTCCTTGTTACATTTACTTACTAAAAATAACAGTAAATTATTCATAATTACATGCAACCGAATCCTAATCCTACATAACCCTATAGTCATTACGTTCTGTAAATGATTATTAATCCGTACTTAAATATATAATTATTAATTACACTGTAACAATAACACCTTAAAATAGTGTAACACAAAATTACACTGTACACGTGTATATATTGTGTAAACAGACTTTATTTTGGATCGCGATTAATCGTTTCATATCTCTCAAATGTTTTTCGATGTAAATCTCAATAGTAGTATGCTAGTTTAGATTGGCAGATCGAATACTCACTACATGCATGTTTTCCAGCAGCATCTCGGACTGAAGGACACACACACACACACACTCTTATAACCCGTCCTCGTCAGGGACACAAGGCTGCCAGGTGTAATTTGCAGGCAAGGGGACCTTCCTCCTCAGGGTGACATTTAAATCTTATTTGTGTGTGATGCATTGAAGTTTCACCTTTTCAAACACGCTATTTGCTCTCCTCTTTTTAGCCGCACACACACACCGTCTCTCCCGGGACTGGAGGATATTGCAGACTCGGGTGGCTGACGGTGTATCAACGCACCAATGAAATAAACATTTATGAGACGGCTGAATTGAAATTCTTGCTTGTGCAAGAGCTGGAGAACTAGATTAGACCGAGGCCTGTCTGCACAAGCGTCTTGTCCGGTCACATTTCTGTCGGGTGGATCCGTGTCGAACGCCATTACGTCCCGTTGACGAGTTCACTGTCGCAGGATATTTTCATATCTGAAATGGCGTGGCAGTCTGAATTCTGGGAAGGTCTGCTGTTTATTTAGTATTTTTGGCGTCACAAGTACATTTGAACCCTTCACACAAAATAGTGACCAGGACGCAAAGAGTTAAAGGTTGGCGGCTGTGGCTATTATGCAAGCTGTTAAGCGAAAAGGAAGTGCATTACAAAATGCTGAGCTCAGAGGTCTGGCGCGCGGCCAAGCCTTCGCTTTTTTTCCTTTGCCACAGCTGAGGGCTTTCTAAGCTTCCCACCAGTGGGTTTGTCTACTGTTTAGGAATTCTCTCTCTCTCTCTCTCTCGCATGTGTGTGTGTGTGTGTGTGTGTGTGTGTGTAGCGTGACGTCAGCAGGAGTCGAGCAGTTCAGCTCAGGGCCAGGCACGGTTCGGGGTTGGGCCACACAGGGGAGTGTCTGTGGCACGTTTGTGTGTGTGTGTGTGTGTGTGTGTGTGGGGTTACTTGGCTGTACTTTCAGGATGAGTTTATCCCCAGAAGTTAGATCTGTTTTTGAGCACGTCTTCTGTTTCAGGTTTCATGAACTCTTTTCTGTTCCTAAAATTAAGTTTTAGCCTAGTTTTCATAAAAACAAAGACTACAGAGTTAACATGCAGTGACTACATATTCTCAAAATTCTCAATCCCAGTGGTTTATAAATGTTATAAATAGTGTAAAAATTTTGTAAATATTTTTTTTAAGTAAAATACACTGATATGAAAATATATATAAAGTGTATGTAGCCTACACTGAAAAAAATAATATGCTTTATCTAATCAATAAAATTGTGGCAACATATTATAAGCAATATTATTAATTAAATTGTACAAATTAGAATTAATTAGAATGGTAATTTGAGTAACTATAACTCAATTCTAATTTGTTCAATTTAATAAATAATATTGCTTGGGATCTGTTGCCACAATTTTATTGATTAGATAAAGCATATTCATTTTTACAGTGTATGTGTAGGTGTAAATGTACACAATTATGAGAGTTACTTTAATAATAAACACATTTTTATGATACACTTATACAAATTAATATTGTTTTCTTTTTGGGATTTTTGACTGCTCTACCAACATTTTTATATTTTATATAATAATTATAATAATAATAAAGGTTCCGGCTTAGCTGTACATCAAAGGTCTAAGGTTTAGATGGTCAAGTAGATGTGTGTAATTTATTAGATTTTTTTTTTAGATATATAATATTTTTATATTATATTATAAAATTTCATTTTCAATTTATAACAAATTTTTGTATTTTATTTATTTTGATATATGCTCCTATAATGATTTTAATAATCAATTGTATAGCGACTGAGTGTGTGGATGTTTGGTGCAGATGTGTGACTCCACCGGCAGTGAAGGAGGAGCGGCTCTCAGACTGAGAGGTTACAGATGACTAGCAGTGTGTGTGTGTGTGTGTGTGTGTGCGCACATCCACTGTTCGCGCTGTATCAGCTGACTCTTGAGCACAACAAGGGGAAGGGTTTGTCTGGGCATATGGGAGGGGCTTGTCTGGGCATGTGGGAGGGGCTTACAGGCTCCACCCCCTGGCCTCTCACGTCCACTGCATGTTTCTCAACCCCTCTCTTCGTCGGGCCTCTGTTGCGTGTCTCCTTTCCTCTTGTGCGCATTATTAGTCAGGTTTTCCAGTCGGTTAGTCTGGGTGTAAATTCCAGGCATACTAACCGAACAGGCGTCTCTAAGGGGAAGTGAAAAGCTTGCTGAACTGTGCACATCTTTGCTGCTGTTTTCCACTAATAACCACTTGTTTCTTGAAGCCTAAAATTAGTTTTGAAACTGGTAAACTTAAGACTTTAATTTGTAGTTATATCCCGTCATCATAGCCCTGTAGAGCACACTTTAGCACACAATAGTCCTTGTATGTTTTTATAGAAACTTACTAACTAAGCTTTTGTTGCCATGCTTAATAAAACAGACAATTCTGCCTCAAATATCTGATTGACGATATTACTAGATGGAAAACTATTTAATAGTTTAATTTTTAAAGCAATAAGCCACAAAAAGTTGTGCATTATTGTACACTGTAAAAAATTTGGAGTAGGATTTACTTGAAAAAACCTTG
Source organism: Pimephales promelas (assembly GCF_016745375.1). The sequence goes on along the minus strand of NW_024121210.1, from coordinate 39,135,682 downwards.
CTAAACGATCTCACTCAGAAAATGCTAGTAAATTTACAAAGATTTGCCAAGTAAAAACCTAAACATATTTATCAGTAGCTTTAATTAGAAATCTTTAAGTTAAATTTACTTGGAATGTGGAATTAAGTAAACTTTACATAAAAATAAGTAATTTTTACTCGGCTTGTAAAAGGTTGATTAATAGCGATTTCCTTTGCCTTTGTATTACGTTTCACTAAAACAATTATCTTGAATTTGATTAGTCATTTATAGTATGTTCTTTACTTAGATCATCTAAGTAATTTATATGTACATCATGTCAGACTTTAAGCCTTATGTGAATGCAAACACCTCAATACTTGGTAGACAATACACAATGGTGGTAACATTTGATGGATCGTTTTTGTGTTTGAATGTGTCGTTTTAAGCAAAAAATGTACTCGAAATGTCACAAAATGGCAATTTACTAATACTGAAAACAAAAATCAATGATAAAACCAGTGAAAAATGAACCTCATTAATTATTCAAGGTCCAGTGCATGATGGGAACCCCAGTATCAGAAAAGTTGAGTAATTTTTACTTAATTTTATTGAGTTGATATTACACTTTCATTTATACTCGCTTGAAATAAGTACTGATATGGAGTTTACTAAGTTTTTTTAAATTCTTGCCTGAACTAAATTACATTGGGTTTTTTCACTAGTATATACTTAACCAAAAAATCATTTTTTACAGTGTAACTTTACACTAGTTCACATTTAATGTATTAACTAACATGAACAAACAATGGCCAATACATTTGTTACAGTATTACAGTAGTTATGTTGTTTGTTCATGTTAGGTCACAGTGCATTAACTAATGTTCACAACCTTTGATTTCAATAATGTATTAGTAAATGTTGAAATTAACACTATCTGATGATTGCTGTAGAGGTATTGTTCATACTTAGTTCTTGTTAACTAATGAACCTTATTGTAAAGTGTTTCCTTTATTTCTTTCTTTTATTAAATACAACTAGATCGTTGGTGGCGTTTCGTGAGTTGCGCACATGAAACGGCATTGAACGCTTTGCATGTTAAGCAGAAATGCTCTCCTGAAGCACACCGTGTTCCCAGCCTCATGCACATCCAGATATCTCTGACATTATGTGGCGAAGGGGAGTAAACGTGGTTCATCCCATGTTACGTGGCTTCGTCCTATTTATAAATGCCATTCCCCTGGTGGGCAGGGAGGGGTCCGGCGGCTCCTGGGATGAGGAGAGGCGGATGGTCGTGGCCTGGCACAAGCCAGCGGTGATATAACTCATTACCCAGCAGGCCTCGACCACGTCAAACCTCGCGCGCCATGGGTTGGACGGCCACATTTCCACCCTGTTTATTCCTAGAATGTCTCTGGAAGTCTGCTTTACCAAAACCTAGTGGATTTTTAGGCAACTTAGATGAACATGAAGTCTGTACTAAATGAAAGTTAGCATTGCATCATGCATGAAGCCCAGAATGCATTGCAACAAACTGGCCAATGATTAGGTCAATTTTTATTTATTTTTTTGTTCTGTACTGAAAAGTAACAGAGGAAGTTATAAATGGTTCTTTCTTATAAAAATGCATTTTTTTCCCATTGGATGCACAGATACCGATAATTCTTTACATTTGAAAGCAACCGATATATCGGCCGATAAATCTAAATCCCAATTTTTATGTAATTTTTGAGTGCCTGATTACAAAAACATAAGTCTCATGTCCCAAGCACACAATTATGATGTTCTCATTATAATTTTATGTAGCCGATATGACTCCACATGTTGCAGTGGCCTGTATTTTCCTGTTTTGAAGTGATTTCAATCATATTTTAAGTCATTTAAAAGCATCATGATGAACAGTGTGCATCTGAAAAGTCTCAGCTGAAGGAAATACATTATTTATCAGCTTTAAAATATCGTGCCGATGACGATAGCATTAAAAGTGAACATATATCGGCCGATATAGTGGCTTATATATTATTTTGCAACACTAATTATTTTTGCTGTCCCTCTATTTAGCTGCTCAACCGGCTGAAAAGTGGCCAAAACCGGCCGTCACATCTGAGACCAGCAAGCGTTGGTTGATTTTGCACAGAAGTAGACCAGTATGTTCACCATGATTTGGAGCATATCTTCTCTCAGACTAACGCCCTATTTCTTTAAGTGGCTGATGGCTAACGCTAATGGTTAGCATGGTTAGTGTGGAGACTGGAGTAGTAGTTTTCCACTTCCCCGGCCGGCCTGAATGTCAGCGCTGTTGTTCCCCGCAGTGATGAAGTGGACCAGCACTCATGATAAAGGGCAGGAGCGTTATATTTAGGAGCTTTTACCTCCAGTGTTCAGGCTCAAACTTTAGCTTTGCTTATCTTGTTTTCTCCCTGCCTGCTTTGCTGAGCTTCTTTTCCACAGGTTGATTTAGCCTGTTTTAGCTTTTAGTTGTCATCTTTGGGTTTGAGTGTTTTAAAGGGGACCTATTATACAATAGATGTAAGATGTAATATAAGTCTCAGGTGTCTGCAGATTGTAACATGTAAAACATGTTGTTATATCTTTAAATGCTAATGAGCTGTTCAGCTCTTAAAGGTTCGAAACGACATGATGACATAATTTATATTTTTTGGTGTATTATAAAACTGATACTGAAGTCTATTGAAATCATATTGTTTACAATACATCAACGGTACATATCGTCACATTTGTATATTGCGATATAACGATGTTTCGTTACCCCGTTATTAATGTTAGTTCAGGAAAATTGGGATATTTTTCCCAGTCATCGCAATTGCAAAAAGTTATCACAATTCACCCTATTATTTTTTTATAATAATAATAATAATAGCTTCGTTAAATATCATTTAAGGACTCCATCTCCTTCAAACACAATAGGTATGTCATAATTTATTTGTTTGTTATAATCTTTTTATTTATTTATTCATGTATTATTAGTAAACACTATCATCACATAAATAAAATCCCTAAGACTTCATACGTATGTTGGGTTATGTTGTTGTTATTATTCAAAAATCAAAATAAACATATAATAATAAAATATGATCATTTTAATCTATATTTATTATTATAATCATTGTAATCATTGTATATTTATTATTGTTGTAGTTGTTATTGTCGTTGTAAACATGCAGTATATTTATTAGGAGTTTATTTATTATATATAAACACAAACTTTTATTTTGGATGCGATTAATTGCGATTAATTGTTTGACAGCCCTACTGTAGTATAGGCTATTATTTTCTTTAGATATTCGGTCTAAAAGTGACGGTGTCGCCAAACTGCTCCGTCTCCACAATGTTCGTACGCATGGGTCAAAGTTTGCATCGAATTTTCCCGTCAAGTTCGTTTTTATAAATTACAATTTATGCGTCGGAGTGTTTTGTGCATACGCAGCGGTTATAAACGAGGCCCCTGGAACGGGCCGACGGCGGTGTGAAAGCTCTAACCTGGTAACATGGGTACGGAAAAAAATACACACTGCAGTGTGTGTGAAACGGGCGCGAGTACTTTGTGAATGGACGGTGAAATGCCTCGTGTTTGTGGAGCTGCTCATATGCAGGTGCAAGCTGGATATTTGAACAGCTTCAGCGCTCTGCGTGTCGGCCGATCCCTCGCCGGGTGTCTCCAAGAACCTGGTTTTCCGTTTCATCCTGTAACATGAATCAAGGCCCGAGTGTGTCCCACCCACAGTGCGGAGGCCTAGGAAACAGGTGTACGTCTGTTGTTTTTCTTCCCGTTTTGCGTATCTGTGTGTGTAGGAGGGGTTTGGCGGGGCGTTCCACCCTCCTCCTCCTCTCGTGTGTTTTGGGAAAGCGATCCGCTGAGTAAACAGAGCGGTGTAAGAGAGCCGGTGCGTTGACGGCACGGGAAAGGCTGATTGTTGTGAAAACACCACTGGGCTGCAGCTGTGCTTTTCCAGGCCTCAGGAGCCGCGACGAGAAGACCTGTGGCACGCCGTCTACTGACGGGACCACACACACACACTCCCGCAACGACTACCTATCAGGGGCCATATTCACAGAGTTTTTTTAATCTTAAACTAGAGAGGTTTTATACCTATTCAAGTTTTACTAACTCCAAATATAAGAGCTTGTTGCTGTGGACTTGGTAGAGAAGCGCACATATATATATATATATATATATATAAGGGGTGGAGCCGATCCCGGTATTCGGAAAGGCACAAATAACGTGTTTTTTACGAATACTTATTTCGAACAAATACTTAAAAAAAATATTTGTTTTCGGGAACAAGAAAGGCTGATCCACTCAGCAAACAGAGAGGGCTCGGCTGAGCGAAAAAAAAAAAAAACACTTAACAGCATCACTATTTTCGTTGAATAGATGTTTGTACCTTAACTGGGTTCCGGAGGCAGTTTATAACTTTCGAGAAATGGAGTTTGATTGGGAGATTATTCCATAACGCTGCATGACGTCTGCTGTCGGGTGCTCTCATGTTCGCTCTGTTTACGCAGCTCTGTTAGCTCGGTAACGGTAATTATTTGTTTTTGTTACATGGCTTGGTTGAATTCTAATGTAGAATGCAGTTTTTTGTAATAAACAGACCGCTGCTAATTATAACACGTTGCCATGGATTCTAAACGTAGAGACGGAACGGAATATTTTTTAGTGGAAGCAATAGAATCGTTTTTAAATCAATAAACTTCTTTTTAAATCAATATTTTGAGTCAAATTATTGATTTATTTGGTAGGTAGCCATGTAATAAGCAGGATAACGTTAATGTATTAGCGAGGCGGTTGTTATAGCGAATACAACCCCTTCAGATTCAGGCTGATTCAAGACCCCTCCGCTTCGCGTTGGCTCGTAACAGCAACTATTTATTATTATTACATAATATAAATGGCCTAAAAGGACTTTGCTCGTAATCATCCGCCTCGCTATACATTATCCCTAACTTATTCTGTCTGTTCAGCGTCCTCCAACAAGGACAGGTGGTGGTGGGGTTCATAATGTTCACAATTGTATTTTATTAGTTGTTGGTTTAATCATGGATGAGGTAATGGCTGTTATGTTTTTTTTTGTTGTTTTTTTTAATGACGTTCCTTGTTACATGTTCATTGCTGGATTATAGAAAAATATCAACCAATATTGCATATTCATAAATATTATAATGGATGTAATTCAAGAATCCTTACACTATAACGTAAATTTGAAGTGTAACGCAAACCCAAAAATACAAATACTTTTCCCCCCTCAACAAATACAAATACAGATACAAATACTGGCTGCTTTGCACACCCCTAATATATATATATATATATATATATATACTACAATAAGCTTTCATGCTTGAATGTTCAAAAAACACATTCTCCTCATATTCTCCATTGTTGCGGCTCCTCTCTTCCCAGTCTGTCAGTAACGCTCTGTTTACTTCCTGTCTCTCCTTCTGAAAAGCACACTGTGCTCTGATTGGTCGGCTGGATCAGTGTGTTGTGATTGGTCGAGCGCTTCGAGTGTGTTTGGGAAATGTCCCGCCCCTTCCCATAACCACCAGTTTAACACACTACTAACTAAGGCCCCGTCCACACTACTGCGTTTTCGTTTAAAAACGGAGACCTTTTGCTACGTTTGCACCTCCCGTCCAGACTAAAACGGGAAAAACGAAGACCTAAAACGGAGAAGTTTAGAAACGCTGCAGCTGCGTTTTTCGTTTTGAATCTCCGGAGGGCAATTTAGTGCGGACGAGACAAAACGGTGGAGTTTAGAAACGCTGACGCTCGGCTCCATGATTGGGTGTTATCAGTCATCAGACGTGTCCTTCCCTGATTCGTCGATCACTGTTTACACCGGCACGCGCATGCCCAGTGTTGGTGAATGGTCACGTGATCCGCGTTTTCAGTCGTTTTAATGTGGACGGAGATCATTTCTAATACGCAGATAAAACGCTGGTGTGGACGGAGATCGTATTAGTTTTAATTCTCCGTTTTTAAACGAAAACGCAGTCGTGTGGGCGGGGCCTAACTAAACCAGGCCCCGCCCCTTTATTCTGCATATTAAGTGTTTAAATGAGGAATATTGTGACGTGTTCGTTCCCGAGAAACTCAAGACTACAATGGAGGCGTTTCAGGAGTTCAGAAACACAGACACTGATATAGATAGAGCTTTTTTGTACTTTATAATGATTAGATTTAATTAAAAACTTGAACTTTTGCATCTATTTGTGGTTGCACTGTTATGATGAAAATACATACGTTTGTGACGTCAATAACGATCCAGCATGTTTATTGAGACCGACTCGCATCTGAAGACGTTACATTGGATTCACAGGGAATTTCCAAACTCAATTACACAAGTATTTGGCTATGGAATTGAATTTGCTGAAGTATTCATAAATGTATTGTGCAGAACACATATTTAGCTGTGAATGTACGACGTGCAGTTTACATATAAGGCTGTGATTATATGCATTAATGTTTTCCAAACGTCTCATGAGATCAATTATTTGGTGTGGCTGCTCCTCGACCCCGCTCAAGGTTTCCAGCTCCTGTCTCTCGTTTTGGGATTGCGAGGACTATATTTGGCTGCTGTTATTTGACATCTAATTTGTGTTCTTGAAGTGGCGAGCGCTGAGGGGAGGGGACGTGGTAGTAATCGCTCCGGCGGCTGTTTTAGCAGACGTGAACTGCTGCGTTAGAAATGCGTTTGGTGTGTTTGGGTGGTCTGAAGAAGAAAACAAACTGGTTTGTGTAGAAATGGAGCGAGGGTTTCAGGATGGTTAACTTGGTTTCTGGGACAACGTCGCAGTGTTGGGCTCGGGCTAAAACGGTCTGCTTTCGGGACACACTGGCCTCTTTGGGAACTCTCGGGTGACCCGCCTTAAGGGCGCGGAGGGGTTGAAATGTCAGCGTTTAATAACTTGCACATGAGAAATGCACGTTTTCCTAGTATGCTGGGTTAATGAAAAACAGCACAGAGACTTTTTTCTTCCCTTTCTAGTCTTAAAGAGTCTTTTTTCAAAGTCTTGTTGTTGTCAGGCTCTACTAGAACAGGTTTTCCTGCTTGAATGTTGATTATTCTCCTCATATTCTCCATTGTTGCGGCTCCTCTCTTCCCAGTCTGTCAGTAACGCTCTGTTTACTTCCTGTCTCTCCTTCTGAAAAGCACACTGTGCTCTGATTGGTCGGCTGGAGCAGTGTGTTGTGATTGGTCGAGCGCTTTGTGTGTGTTTGGGAAATGTCCCGCCCCTTCCCATAACCACCAGTTTAACACACTACTAACCAAGTCAACCAGGCCCCGCCCCTTTATTCTGCATATTATAATGAGGAACATTGTGATTAGGGCTTCACATTAACACCCGTCAGCAGAGGTGTGTAACGCAAATTACGCAATCACTCCTACTAGCCTCTTTGGCAGGTTGAATTTTATATATAAAATATACATTTATCAATAGAGTGCCGAAGTTACGACGTCACTCTGTAGGCCAAAACGCGGAAGTGAGTTAGCATTTTAGCATTACGGTTCCCTCGCTCTTAAGCCTATGGGATTTTTGAATGGGTTTTTGCTAAATCGTCTGAAATAAGGTCTGTGGTGAACAAAGCCTCTACATAGTTTCACGTTTTGATCTATGACATAGAAGAACACACAATTATAACCTGCTTGTGTTTTTTAAACTTTATTGTGTCTGATTGTGTTTCTTAAACTCTTCATATAGGCTTCAAAATTTATAAATTTTGGATTAACTTGTAAAGATTATCTTGATAGTCAAAACGTGTAAGGGTCACAACTCTTTGTTAAACACAGATCTTATTTTTTGCGATTTTCCAAAAGTCTATGGGGAAAATATGCATTGCTTTTCGACCGAGGGAACCGAGTTGTCCTACAAAGTGACGTCATCACTTCGGCACTCTATTGTAGTCTTTTTAAAGGGCTTTTTTTTAAAGTGCAATGTCAAAAATATTGATTGTTCAATACACTGAAATCTCTGAAACTCTTCCAATACTAATTTTCCACAGACACGGTGTCTTTCTCTCTCTCTCACTCTCTCTCTCTCTTTATCTCGATCTCTATGCAACAGCAAGTTAAACACCAACCCGCCTCTCCTCACTCACTTGTTTCTTTTGCTACGGCTGAATATTGTAGGTGTCACAGGATTTTAATTTGGTTTTAATTTTGATTTTAGTTTTTTGGTTTTAATTTTTTAATTAATTTTTTGCATGTATTGAGCATAATTGAACTTATTCCCACAGATGTTGTCCACACATCCAAAGTGTGGCACATAAACCCTCCTCTCAGTGCTAAATTAAGTTATTTTTCGCACATGTGAACACAGTCATCGATGTTTTCAGTGAACGTGAACCGTGGAGAAAGAAAACGCATGTGTATCAGTATATTGAATCCGAGCATCAGGTCTTAAAGTGACGGTAGCCTAATAAACCTGCTGTCAAATTTTAAGAAAACATTAAAAAGATCTATTTGGGCGGTTCTTCCTCATAGTATCGGTCAATATAGTGGCCTGTGGAAAACCATTAGCCACAGTGGCTGGAGAGCCAAATAAGTTGATGTCAAGCCCTGATCGTGATGTGTTCGTTCCCATAGGAAAACTCGAGACTACAATGGAGGCGTTTCAGGAGTTCAGAAACACGGACACTGATATAGAGAAGAACTGGAGCGCAACAGCAACATTACACACTAGCAGAATAGGACCCCTTAAAAATGGTACATGTTGACATCATTTGGCTAGTTTTTACCAAAATGCGTTGTTTCTAGGGCGCCGACGACAAAAAAAGAAGCTTTTATACCAATTTAACTTTTAAATGCATGCACATGTTTTCCCATCATGCTTGTTTGAGGGAAAAGCTCAACCAGTTTCCTAGGGCTGCAACTAACGATTATTTTGATAATCGATTAATCGGACGATTATTTTTTCGATTAATCGATTAATCGGATAAAAAAATTATATTCCATTTTTTTGTTTATTATAACAAAATAAAACCCTAAAAACCACACTCTTTTGTGTGTTAAACAATCTACTTAATACAGACAACTTCATTATAAAGAAAAACAACAAATAAAAAATATATATGACCATAACCTATGACAAAAATGCTATTGTAAACTAGATTAGTGGAAAACTCAGCAAAACTTAGCCTAGAAATATCACAAGTGCACAATAATTTTATAAAATCTGAACATTTAGTGAAAAAAACATTCCTTAGTGGGGAACAAATAAGAGACAAGAAGTGTAGCACATGTTTTCCAATCATGCTTGTTTGAGGGAAAAGCTCAACCAGTTTCCCCTGTTTTCTCTACTTTTTAAAAAATTTTGTCGCTACGAAGTGTGTCCTTGTCATGACCGTGGCTCCAGGTGGCGTCTCACTGCTCATCTGAACACACACACATACACACACTCGCGTGGTTCTTGCCAGGGTGGCGGGAATGAGATGATGGCCTGATACTGGCCCACAAAGGTAAACGCCAAAAACACGGTGTGCATCATTAAACAATCGCTGCCGTCTTCCCAAAGCAAACATTCCCTGGCTCCGATGTCTTCCAGCATAATGGAAACCACTTGTTTGTTTGCACGAGCAAAGTTGAGCAATGCTTTGTGGGTATCCCTGTGAGAACAAGCCTTTCCGTCCGAATCTCGTTGCTGTTGTTTACGCAGGTTAGCTTGTTCTTTCTCCTTGTACTGCAGTTCTCTGCCTTTTTGGATGCGTAGGTCAGCGCTAATTGGACGTTTGGAGACGGAAACGCTTGAAAAGGTCGTTCTCCGGGTGGAAAGGTTACGCGCACGTCTGTTTGAAGGCCGGCGTGGGACGTAGCGATGGGAGAGGATTTACGGAGGACATTTGCAAAGCACTCAGACTTGTCGATCTGTGGAAGCACGGGTCCGTCTGCACACATCTCTGCATGGGCGGGAAACAGCCCCGGCCGCCATTCCTCTTCATTTACTCTGTCAGGGTGTGTGAGAGTGACTAGCCTCGCTGTCGGCCAGAAAACGAGGAGTTCTCAATCTCCTCAACTCCAGCCGTTTCATGACCGCTCATTTGAACGTCATCTGGTGATATGAAAAGTCATAGTCATGAGTTTGGAAAGTGAATAAGACCCTTTTTTGGGTGTATTATCCCTTCAACTCTACACAATCGTGTGGTGTGCTACATGCAACTGTCCTCCAGATGAGAACCACTACTCTATGACGAATGACTAGCCGGACTTTACGATTGGCTCTTTATATTCAGAAGGCGGGGCTTATTCCGTCATATAGAAGGAGTGAGTGTCTGAAGAGCTGCTGTGTGACTGGATTTAATAGAGGAAAACATGAGTAAAACACTATTCTAGGGCTGTCAAACGATTAATCGCAATTAATCGGATCCAAAATAAAAGTTTGTGATTACATAATATATGTGGGTGCACTGTGTATAATTATTTTCTATATATAAATACACACACATGCTTGTATTTTCATGTATATAGATTTATATATATAATTTATATTATATATAAATATCATTATTTATATAAATAATATTTGTTTAAATATACATTCGTATGTGTGTGTGTGTATATATATATATATATATATATGTGTGTGTGTGTGTGTGTGTGTGTGTGTGTGTGTGTGTATATATATATATATATATATATATATATATATAATCTAGGGCTGTCAAATGATTAATCGCGATTAATCGCATCCACAATAAAAGTTTGTGTTTACATAATATATGTGGGTGCACTGTGTATAATTATTTTATAGATATAAAAATATATCAAATATAATATATAAAATATTTATATTTATATATAATATAAATGATATAATATATAAATCTATATACATGAAAATATTTCTTAAATATATACAAGTATGTGTGTATATTTATTTATATATATATATATATATATATATATATATATATAAGATAATTATACACAGTGCACACACATATATTATGTACACACAAACTTTTATTTTGGATGCGATTAATCGCGATTAATCGTTTGACAGCCCTAAAATAAATGCATGTGATCACATATATCAATGTTAAATACATCATCATATCGCCAGTCCTAAAACTTATATTTAAAATAAATAACTCCATCATGCAGAATATACGATGGTAAATATTTAATTGATGAGTTGGAAATAAAAAATATATAACAATACAATATACAGGTGAAACTGTGCAAAAGTTCATTTATTTCACTAATTCAACTTAAAAGGTGTGAGATATCATTTTTCATGCAAAGTGAGATATTTCAAGCCTTTATTTGTAATAATTTTGATGATTAAATGGCTCACAGATATGAAAACCTTTTCACAATATTGTAATTTTGAGTTTGTGGTTTTCATAAGCCGTGAGTCTTCGACGTCAGCAGCGGTCAAACTGTAGTAACCCCGTCCTCGTTTCCAGCATATTGTACTGTGCCTTCGTCCCGATCGGTGTGTGTTCGCTGTGTATTGTCCTGCAGTGCCCGTCTGAAGTGTGTGAACTCCTCGGGGTTTTACCTAAGTGCTTTAATAAAACTGACCACAGAGAAAATGTCTTAATTAAAGTCCTGCTAATTGTGCTGTTGCGCGGCTCCTCCATTAGCTGTGATCTGCGGTGAATCCCCCTGCCGGACGAGCGCTGGCATCACTCACAGGGTCATAAAACTGATATATGCCACACCAGCTGTAATTATTTGTCATATAAAAGCACAATAAATGTCCCCGTAGCATGTGCGAGGTAAGCTGAAGCGTCTCGTCAGGTCGTGTGTACGGTAATTATGATAGAAGATGCCTTCATTAAGCTCCTGAGATGGGGTGTGTTGTGAGATGCTGTATTCTGTCTAAAAGCATTTTAAATTACATTTTGATGTTTTTATTTTTATTTTATCATATGAGCAGATAAAATGTGTATGGGTATATATGTGTGTGTGTGTGTATACATACACATAGTACAGTAATCAACATCAGTGAATCAAAAAAGTTGTTGTGTGTGTCTGTGGGCGGATCTCATGAAACATGTTCAGGTCATATTTCATCCTGAAATCAAAAGATTTTCATGGAGAAATGATACTTTGCACACAGAACAAAACCTGTCTATCTATCTATCTATCTATCTATCTATCTATCTATCTATCTATCTATCTATCTATCTATCTATCTATCTATCTATCTATCTATCTATCTATCTATCTATCTATCTATCTATCTATCTATCTATCACTCCATCTATCTATCTATCCATATCTCCATCTATCTATCTATCTATCTATCTATCTATCTATCTATCTATCTATCTATCTATCTATCTATCTATCTATCTATCTATCTATCTATCTATCTATCTATCTATCTATCTATCACTCCATCTATCTATCTATCCATCTCTCCATCTATCTATCTATCTATCTATCTATCTATCTATCTATCTATCTATCTATCTATCTATCTATCTATCCATCCATCTCTATCCATCTCTCCATCTCTCTATCCATCTCTCCATCCATCCATCTATCCATCTATCGCTCCATCTATCTATCTATCCATATCTCCATCTATCCATATCTCCATCTATCTATCTATCCATCTCTCCATCTATCTATCTATCCATCTCTCCATCTATCTATCTTTCCATCTCTCCATCTGTCTATCTATCGCTCCATCTATCTATCTATCTATCGCTCCATCTATCCATCTGTCGCTCCATCTATCCATCTATCGCTCCATCTATCGCTCCATCTATCTATCCATCCATCTATCTATCGCTCCATCTATCTATCTATCGCTCCATCTATCCATCTATCACTCCATCTATCCATCTATCGCTCCATCTGTCGCTCCATCTATCGCTCCATCTATCCATCTATCGCTCCATCTATCCATCCATCCATCTATCTATCGCTCCATCTATCCATCTATCGCTCCATCTATCTATCTATCTATCTATCTATCTATCTATCTATCTATCTATCTATCGCTCCATCTATCTATCTATCTATCGCTCCATCTATCTATCTATCTATCGCTCCATCTATCTATCCATCCATCTATCTATCGCTCCATCACTCCATCTATCTATCTATCTATTGCTCTATCTATCTATCTATCGCTCCATCATCAATTGTTCTATCTATCTATCTATCACTCTATCACATCTATCTATCTATCTATCTATCTATCTATCTATCCATCCATCTCTATCCATCTCTCCATCTCTCTATCCATCTCTCCATCCATCCATCTATCCATCTATCGCTCCATCTATCTATCTATCTATCGCTCCATCTATCTATCCATCCATCTATCTATCGCTCCATCACTCCATCTATCTATCTATCTATTGCTCTATCTATCTATTGCTCCATCATCAATTGTTCTATCTATCTATCTATCACTCTATCACATCTATCTATCTATCTATCTATCTATCTATCTATCCATCCATCTCTATCCATCTCTCCATCTCTCTATCCATCTCTCCATCCATCCATCTATCCATCTATCGCTCCATCTATCTATCTATCCATATCTCCATCTATCCATATCTCCATCTATCTATCTATCCATCTCTCCATCTATCTATCTATCCATCTCTCCATCTATCTATCTTTCCATCTCTCCATCTGTCTATCTATCGCTCCATCTATCTATCTATCTATCGCTCCATCTATCCATCTGTCGCTCCATCTATCCATCTATCGCTCCATCTATCGCTCAATCTATCGCTCCATCTATCTATCCATCCATCTATCTATCGCTCCATCTATCTATCTATCTATCGCTCCATCTATCCATCTATCACTCCATCTATCCATCTATCGCTCCATCTGTCGCTCCATCTATCCATCTGTCGCTCCATCTATCGCTCCATCTATCCATCTATCGCTCCATCTATCCATCCATCCATCTATCTATCGCTCCATCTATCCATCTATCGCTCCATCTATCTATCTATCTATCTATCTATCTATCTATCTATCTATCTATCGCTCCATCTATCTATCTATCTATCGCTCCATCTATCTATCGCTCCATCACTCCATCTATCTATCTATCTATTGCTCTATCTATCTATCGCTCCATCATCAATTGTTCTATCTATCTATCTATCACTCTATCACATCTATCTATCTATCTATCTATCTATCTATCTATCTATCTATCTATCTATCTATCTATCTATCTATCTATCTATCTATCTATCACTGTATCGCTCCATCAATCTTTTGCTCAATTTATCTGTCTCTCCATCCATCCTTCTATCACTCCTTCCATCAATCGCTATATTTGATAATATTGTTTACATAAAGAAAAATGTGAAGTATGATGCTTGTGTATGAAGGAGGTCATGTGACCCCGACTGGTGTTGTGTGTGTGTGTGTGTGTGCTCTAGATTCACTTGGGTCGTGATGAATAGCAGAATCTCTCCTGCGTTTGTTTATATTGTCTTCCAAATCTGCGCTTACTTTCATTATTACCTTCCCCGTCCTCGGGGAGCGTTTGAGAAAAAAATAATTTTGCTTATGAAGCTCGCTGCGCTCGTCGTGTGTGTGAATGAACACCGCGCTGGAAGTGGCCACCTGGAGACCGCCCGGATAATTAGTTGATTTGCGGCGTGATCTGCGAAACATCGCTGCTTTTGTTGAAATAGAAATGAATAGAGTTGTTTCCTGAGATGGATGATGGTGTTTGCGTTGAGGAATCCCCTTTAACAAGTCTAGACGCACTTTATTCTTCATATATTAGTTGTATTTACGGTTCCCTGTTGGGATGTAGTTCAAACTGTTGTGAATGTCAAGACTTTTGTATCGATACATTTATTGTCCATAATCTGTACTTGTATAATCTTATGCATATTTTATCTCAAATATTTGTTTTCTGTATCTCTGTTATTCACTCAGTGTAACTGACCAGTTTTAATCATTTTTATGATAACACTTTACGATAAGTTTCATTAGTTAACATGAACTAATAATGAGCAAAACATTGGTTACAGTATTAATTAATCTTTTTTAATGTTAATTAATAAAAATCCAGCTGTTCATTGTTTGTTCATGTTAGTTCACACTGCATTAACTAATGTTTACTAATACATCATTTGATTTTAATAATGTATTGGTAAATGTTGAAATTAATACTTACTGTAGAAGTATTGTTCATTCTTAGTTCACGTTAACTAATGGACCTTATTGTAAAGTGTTACCATTTGTAGTGTATATATATATATATATATATATATATATATATATATATATATCAGCTCTTTCAACAGTGAGCAAAAATCTAAATAATATATTTTTTTAATTATAATATATACATATTTTATATAATATATTATAAATATATATATATATATATATATATATATATATAATAAAAAAATATTGTTAATATTATTTTATTTAGATTTTATATAAAATACTGTATATATAATATATATATAAAAATATGTGTGTATATATATATATATATATATATATAATTAAAAAAATTTTATTTAGATTTTTGCTGACTGTTGGAAGAGCTGATTGTTTGTCTTCTTCATTGTATATGTTAAAATGATATCAAAACAACAATAAAAGTTTGATCAAATAAAAGCAGTCTAGACACAGGTCGAGTCGGACTGTCTTGAAAGGGCTGTTGAGTGTTAATGACGCGGCACATCTTCTGTTTCCACACACACACACACACCTGCACATGAGCAGTGCAGACGGAGGATAAAGCGCGTCTTATGTAAGTGTTGTTGCTGAAGACATGGATTTGCACCAGTTCCTCTGCGCTGGTAAAGGTTTCTTCACACTGGTTGGAAATCGCTCGTGGCGTCGTCTTTCTCCACATCCCACAAGCGAACGCTTTTCTCAAGTGAGGGAATATATTTAGCGTTGTGGAAGAGGCGTATAGGTGGACTCTGCTGGGTCAGCACATTGAGAAAGGAAGTGAAACTTGAACATTCATCCTTTTTCTCTTGTAGCAATAGTGGGCCGGTCCCACCGTTACAGGGAGAGAGTGTGTTTACACCCGTTAGACAAGAGCCACACACACCATAAAGTGTGCGTGTGTGTGTGCTAGGCAGGAAGGATATACTAGTATTGTCAAACTGACACCACAAAGTATTTTTAAATATATTTATTATTTATATTAAATATATTTAATAATAAATGTTTATAATGTCTAGTTTTATAATGATTGCAAGCAGTAGGACAAATGAAAAACAGTTATTTTTAATATATTAACTCCAGTTTTATTTTATTTAGTTTTTGTTCTTATTTATTTTAATGATTTATATATATTTTTTTAATAATACACTTGAAAACCGTTGTTTATATATTAAATTAGTTTGTTTTATTTAGTTACTTTTGTTTTTATCTACATTTTTTTTATTTTTCAGTTATTTTTTTATAATCCACAAAATACGAAGAGTTGGACAAATTAAAAAATAATATTATTGATATATTTAATTTATTTTTATTCAGTTCATCGTTTTAATTTTTTTTAATAATCCACAAAAATACAAGCAGTTGGACAAATGAAAACCATTATTACTCATTTATGTATTTAAAAAAAAATTATTTTTTTTATAATCCACAAAAATACAAGCAGTTGGACAAAAGAGAACAATAGAACAAAGACACCAATGAAGTGAGCAGTGCTTTAAGTGCTGAACTATTGGAACCGGCCCAAACAGGAAGTGAAGTCAGCCATTCACGGCTCATGAACTCTCTAAGCGTTGGGCGGCTGGGATTATTAATACACACTCATTAATATCTGCTTTACTTCCTAATGGACGATTCTCCGCCTCTTCTGGATCGGCAGCAATGGCGCTTAAATTAATATTCAAATGAGCATCTGTATTATTCAGTCCTACCTTTGTAGTGGCACAGGGCAGACACACACACACACACACACACGTACATAGACATCTGTTGTTCACCAACAGTAGACTGAGACTTCCTCATCCACTCTCCTTCTTTACACTCCCTGTATCACTTTTCAGGATTTCATTGTACTTTTAATGCGAGTGGTTTTGTTTTGTTTTGTTTTGCTTTGTTTGTTGTTTTGTTTATTTTAATGTATATTATATTTTTATATTTATTTCATTTCTATATATATATATATATATATATAAAAATAATATATATTAAATAATTATTTCAATTACATATATATAATTATTTAAATAAATAAATAAAATTTGATATAATATATTTTATTATTTTAATATTTTATTTATATACAATATATATTAAATAATTATTTAAATAAATAATATATATATATATATATTAAATAATTATTTAAATAAATAAAAAAAATATATATATATAAATAAATAATTATTTAAATAAATAAACAAAATTTTTATATATATATATATATATATATATATGAATACAAAATTGTATTTATTTATTTAAATATATATATATATATATATATATAATTTCAATTATATAAATAATATATATTAAATAATTATTTAAATCAATAATATAAATGAAATAATTATTCAATATATAAATATAAACTTGTATATATGTGTGTGTGTGTATATATATATATATATATATATATATATATGTGTGTGTTTATTTATTTATATATTAAATAATTATTTTATATATATTATTTATAAAATTTAAATTATATATATATATATATATATAATTTAAATAATTATACACACAGTCAGAAAACATTGTACGTTTGTTGTATTTTTGCTCATCTGTTAAAGAGAAAGCGGTGCGCTCCGTCGAAACATCTACATCACACACAGTCAACGCAAACTGAACATGTGTCTAGAGTTTGATGGATGTATTATCACCCAATCCAGCAGAAATGAACCCTTTCCTTCTCTGTGTCTCAGGTTTCCATCTCAGCGGCACCGTAACAGAACCGGCCACGTCGTCCGAGCCCGAGATGGTGTGTAGCGTCGCCATTAGCTTCGACCGCTGCAAGATCACCTCTGTGACGTGTGGATGCGGGAACAAGGACATCTTCTACTGCGCACACGTGGTGGCGCTCTCCCTGTACCGCGTACGGAGGCCCGAGCAGGTCAAACTTCACCTGCCCATCTCAGAGACTCTCTTCCAGATGAACAGGGACCAGTTACAGAAGTTCGTGCAGTATCTCATCACCGTCCACCACACCGAGGTCCTGCCCACGGCACAGAAGCTGGCCGACGAGATCCTCTCGCAGAACTCGGAGATCAACCAAGTCCACGGTGAGACCCGGTTCTGCTGCTTCACATCCCTACACGCTCACCATTTCTGTTTGATTGGATTTTTTTCAGTCTACACAGGAAAACTGGATGGTTTTAAAAAGTAAAGCCTAATTATTTCAAGTGCAGAGGGGCTATATTCTGTATTTGTAGCGTATATGTGTATTTGTATACGGGTATATGTTGTATACGGGTGGTTCTATGGGCAGTTTATTTATTTAAATTTTGCATCCTCGGTCTGATTCCTAGAATTAAACGAGCTGTTTTTGCTGATTCCTGTATGTTGCTGACATTTGATTAGCCATTTTTCCATATGTTACCTGTAAATATAGTCGGTAGTGTGTTGAAGGGTTAGTTATCCCCAAAATCAAAGTGCTGTCAGTAATTACCCTCCCACGCATTACATGACCAGCGTCGGCCAATAGTGAGCCTTCATGCTGTTGTACACAGAACTGCAGCTATGGCAAGCCGTTTTAACATTTAATCATTTGAACCTACTCTGTTTTTATGCTACTAGTACTTATTTCTTTAAATACAAGTATCTATTGTATTAAGTACTAGTACGTATTCATTACCTCCTAGTGCTTATTTATTAGATATTAGTGCTTATTTATTAGATATTAGTGCTTATTCAATAGATTAGTGCTTATTCATTAGATATTAGTGCTTATTTATTAGATATTAGTGATTATTCATTAGATATTAGTGCTTATTCATTAGATATTAGTGCTTATTTATTAGATACTAGTGCTTATTTATTAGATATTTGTGCTTATTCATTAGATACTAGTGCTTATTTATTAGATATAAGTGCTTATTCATTAGATACTAGTGCTTATTTATTAGATATTAGTGCTTATTCATTAGATATTAGTGCTTATTCATTAGATATTAGTGCTTATTTATTAGATATTAGTGCTTATTCATTAGATATTAGTGCTTATTCATTAGATATTAGTGCTTATTTATTAGATATTAGTGCTTATTCATTAGATACTATTGCTTATTTATTAGATATTTGTGCTTATTCATTAGATACTAGTGCTTATTTATTAGATATTAGTGCTTATTTATTAGATATTAGTGCTTATTTATTAGATATAAGTGCTTATTCATTAGATACTAGTGCTTATTTATTAGATATTAGTGCTTATTCATTAGATATTAGTGCTTATTCATTAGATATTAGTGCTTATTTATTAGATATTAGTGCTTATTCATTAGATATTAGTGCTTATTCATTAGATATTAGTGCTTATTCATTAGATATTAGTGCTTATTTATTAGATATTAGTGCTTATTCATTAGATACTAGTGCTTATTTATTAGATATTAGTGCTTATTTATTAGATATTAGTGCTTATTTATTAGATACTAGTGCTTTTTCATTAGATACTAGTGCTTATTCATTAGATATTAGTGCTTATTTATTAGATATTAGTGCTTATTCATTAGATATTAGTGCTTATTCATTAGATACTAGTGCTTATTTATTAGATATTAGTGCTTATTCATTAGATATTAGTGCTTATTCATTAGATATTAGTGCTTATTTATTAGATATTAGTGCTTATTCATTAGATATTAGTGCTTATTTATTAGATATTAGTGCTTATTCATTAGATATTAGTGCTTATTTATTAGATATTAGTGCTTATTCATTAGATATTAGTGCTTATTCATTAGATACTAGTGCTTATTTATTAGATATTAGTGCTTATTCATTAGATATTAGTGCTTATTCATTAGATATTAGTGCTTATTTATTAGATATTAGTGCTTATTCATTAGATATTAGTGCTTATTCATTAGATATTAGTGCTTATTTATTAGATATTAGTGCTTATTCATTAGATACTATTGCTTATTTATTAGATATTTGTGCTTATTCATTAGATACTAGTGCTTATTTATTAGATATTAGTGCTTATTTATTAGATATTAGTGCTTATTTATTAGATATTAGTGCTTATTCATTAGATATTAGTGCTTATTCATTAGATATTAGTGCTTATTCATTAGATATTAGTGCTTATTCATTAGATATTAGTGCTTATTCATTAGATATTAGTGCTTATTTATTAGATATTAGTGCTTATTCATTAGATACTAGTGCTTATTTATTAGATATTAGTGCTTATTTATTAGACATTAGTGCTTTTTCATTAGATACTAGTGCTTATTCATTAGATATTAGTGCTTATTTATTAGATACTAGTGCTTATTAATGAGATACTAGTGCTTAATAATTAGCTTATAGTATCTATTCAATAGATACTAGAACCCGTTTAATAGACACTATTAAGATGGTGACACTTAAGGTGTTTAATGTTAATCCGGCTTGCCGTACTGAGGCAAGTTTCGGCCTCCCAAGTTTTGATCCCTTAGAAGCCTTTGGAGAAGTGATCCAGCTCTCAGTTTTAATCAGAAATATCTTCATTTGTATTTCGAAGATGAACGAAAGTCTTGCAGGGTTGGAACAACATGATGGTGAGTAATTACTGACAGAGTTTACATTTTTTGGTGAACTAACCCTTAGCTTGAAATAGTGGGATCACAGCCATGAAGAAATCGTCTTTAAGTTGTTTTTGCATCTTGATTTAAATAAATTCTCTGGGTAAATCAAACTTTTTTTGTGGGAAAATGGCAAACAAAATCCTATTTTTCATAACAGGACCCGTTTAAAACGGGTTTGGCAGATTTTTGTAAAGTTCGTGCACATTAGCATTAGCACAGTCTATGCGTCGGTCGGTCCCAGAGCCTGATGATGACATCAGTCTAAAGGGAAAGAAAGACTCTTATAGTCTCTTATCGTTTCGGCATTAGGCACAATGGTCATATTATATTTCACTTTTGTCGGGAAGGGGAAATCTAAAGCGGATGTGCCAATTATAGGGGGAAAAAACTTCAGCGAACAGCACATTGCAGACGGGGGTAAAAGGAAGTGCTTTCATCAGTGTGAGGTCACGGCTGGAATGCAGGAAGTTGTTTTGATGTGGCGTCTAATAAATCTTTACTATAGACCCTCAGCATTGTCGACTTCAGCCGTTGTTTGGGTTTCGGGGCTTTTTTTTTTTCCCTGCATGTGTGCGATTTTTAGACCAGATTCTGCATTGCATTAAACACAACCTGTTATGCCTTTTTAAAAAGTCATGCTGTTTTCAGGCTCTACTAGAACAGGTTTTCCTGCTTGAATGTTGATTATTCTCCTCATATTCTCCATTGTTGCGGCTCCTCTCTTCCCAGTCTGTCAGTAACGCTCTGTTTACTTCCTGTCTCTATGAAGCCCCGCCTTCTGAAAGCACACTGTGTTCTGATTGGTCGTCTGGATAAGTGTGTTGTGATCCGTCGAGTGTGTTTGGGAAATGTCCCGCCAGTTTAACACACTACAAACTAACTCAACCAGGCCCCGCCCCTTTATTCTGCATATTAATTATTATAATGAGGAATATTGTGATGCGTTCGTTCCCGGAAGAAACTCAAGACTACAATGGAGGCGTTTCAGGAGTTCAGAAACACCGACACTGATATAGAGATGCTGTTCGTGCTCAAACAGCAACATTACACACTAAAGAGGGAGAGATGAATAATCGGACCCCTTAAAGGCTGTATTAATTGCATTAGTTGTGTTGAAGATTTTAGGCCGATAGATTCTCTGGCTTTGAATTTTCATTCTCATTTTATGGGGTTTTAGTGAGTTTGATAATCAGTTTTAACCTGAAAGACGTGTGTATTTGTGCCTCAGGGGCCCCGGACCCCACAGCGGGGGCCAGCGTGGACGACGAGAACTGCTGGCATCTGGACGAGGAGCAGGTCCAGGAGCAGGTCAAACTCTTCCTCTCCCAGGGTGGATACCACGGCTCGGGAAAACAGCTCAATCTCCTGTTTTCAAAGGTGGGGTAACGCTCCACTTTAATATGAGGACTTGCTTGGGATGATCTTCCCTTTTCCACATCAACGCATTAGCATTTTATGTGATGAACTAGTTTCAGCCTGCTAGGATAAACCCATTCTACCCATTCTGTCCGGCTGATCTCTTACATTAAAGGAGTAGTTCACTTTAAAAAAAAATGTTCTGATAATTTTCTCGCCCCCATGTCATCCAAGATGTCCATGTCTTTCTTTCTTCAGTCGAAAAGAAATGAAGGTTTTTGATGAAAACATTCCAGGATTTTCTCCATATAATGGACTTCAATGGGGTCCAAACGGTTCAAGATCCAAATGAGAGTTTCAGTGCAGCTTCAAAGGGCTTTAAACGATTCCAGACGACGAATAAGGGTCTTATCTAGCGAAACGATCGGCCTTTTTTTAAAAATTAATAAAGATTAAGTTTTATAAGCTCAAATGCTCGCCTTGCTCTGTTCTGTGATGCGCGTTCGTGACTCTCCTGTTCAAATCTTTTTTCGAGTCATGACTCGAAGGGTCCTAGGTAAGACTTATTCATCGTCTTGTGTCGTTTAAAGCCCTTTGAACAGTTTGCAGTTTGCACTGAAACTCTCATTTCGACCTTGAACCGTTTGGTCCCCATTGAAGTCCATTATATGGAGAAAAATCCTGGAATGTTTTCATCAAAAACCTTCATTTCTTTTCAACTGAAGAAAGAAAGACATGGACATCTTGGATGACATGGGGGTGAGTAAATTATCAGCAAAAGATTTTTTAAAAGTGAACTAATCCTCATGATGCAAAATATTGTTCTATTTTAAAGCAAAATACTGTAAAAAGCTACAAAATCAATTCATGTTGAGTGGAACTTTGAACCAATGAGATTTCACTGTGGGTGGAGCTACACTTGCTTTTTTTTTTGTAAGTCTGGGGTCAGTTGAAAAAAAAAACTTTTTTAAGCAAAGATGCATTAAATTGACCAAAAAATGGTTTAAATGCTGTTTCAATTCATCAAATTTGTCACAGTTTCCTCAAATATGAAGGAGCTCGATTGATCCTCATATTAGAGTGATTTCTGAAGGACTGGAGTAATGATGATGAAAATTCAGGAATACTATATATTCACACAGAAAACCACTGTTTTAACATTGTACTAATATCTCACTGTTTTACTGTGTTTTTTTATTTATATAAATGCCGTTTTTGGTGAGCAGAAGAGACTCCACAGTGACTTTTTAAAACAAAAACGGATTAACAATGAAATTTTGGATGCAGTTTCAGGTTCAGCATTGTTCTCATTGTGTTTAAATCTTCCGTGTGCTTCAGGTACGGGAGATGCTGAAGATGCGGGACTCGAACGGCGCTCGCATGCTAACGCTGATCACAGAGCAGTTCATGGCCGACCCGCGGCTGGCTCTGTGGCGGCAGCAGGGAACCACCATGACCGACAAATACCGGCAGCTGTGGGACGAGTTAGGTGAGGACAACACTGTCTTCTGCTCTTTCTTCCATACAGGCCGTGTTTACAGTGCAGTATCATTAAAGTCCCCCTGTGGTGACAATCCAGCGTTTAATGTTGTTTATGTGTCTATGTGGTGTTTTTAATCTGCTTTAAGACAAACCATGTGTAAATTCATGAGTCGACAGCATTGCTGAGTATTTCCTCCTTAAAACTGCAGTGAACCAAAGACAGACCTGTGATCGTCAACCATGGATCTCTGAGTGGAGGCGGGGCTCATTTGCATATTTATAGAACCGCGTATACTAAATGAGGCATTGGTGTCGAGTTACATTCAAGCCGTAAAGAAATTGGAAAAACTTGGAACAGAAGTGAGTTTTAAGGGATAAAAGGATTGGCTAGTTGTTTTCAGGCTCTACTTGAACAGGTTTTCCAACTCGATTGTTGATTATTCTCCTCATATTCTCCATTGTTGCGGCTCCTCTCTTCCCAGTCTGTCAGTAACGCTCTGTTTACTTCCTGTCTTTCCTTCTGAAAGCACACTGTGCTCTGATTGGTCGCCTGGAGCAGTGTGTTGTGATTGGTCGAGTGTGTTTGGGAAATGTCCCGCCCCTTACCATAACCGCCAGTTTAACACACTACTAACCAACTCAACCAGGCCCCGCCCCTTTATTCTGCATATTAATTATTATAATGAGGAATATTGTGACGTGTTCGTTCCCGGAAGAAACTCAAGATGGAGGCGTTTCAGGAGTTCAGAAACTTTTTCAGCAACATTACACACTAAAGAAGGACTAGACATTGAGACTCGAATGCATGTGGGTCTGTGTGAGTTTCTAGGCGTGTGTTTAGCGTCCGTCTTCCCTGCACTCAGCGTCTGTGCGGATCTCTGTTTAAAATCCACCTGCGTCTCTGAGGACGGCCATTTAGAGGAGACTGCAGATGCCAGATTGCATATTCGTAGCTTTTGCTCTTGATCAATATTGCATATTCTTTTCCCACTTAAAACCCTCTCGGGTGTTTCCGTCTAAAATATAGTGTGGTAAGCACACAAGCAGACCCGAGCACTAGCAACCGGCGGCGCACTTTAGCCCGTTTCCGAAGTGCTGCGTCCTGCTTCTATTGCTTCAATTACTGTAACTGGATCAAAACGCACGGAGCCAACAACAAATGTTGTTTTACTGCCATTCAATCCACCTAGCGTATTATATACGAGGGATATATCATGCTTTTTCCGCCTTTCCATCTCAATCTCCTGCCATCAGCACTATTGGAATGAAAGTGGTGGAAATTGGGAGGACGTGTAATCATTTTAATTGTGACTGGCTCGCCACATCGCGCTAGCCTGCCAATTCTTAAATCCTGTGATGTTTCATCAATTTTGCGTTGGCACTGGGCGGATGTGGGCACGATGGCTGGCGTTCAGGTCCCCGGGTGCCGAGCTCAAAGCAGAGAACGCGCTCGGGCCACTCCATGAGACGACGTATGCTAGGACGCTAGTCGAGCTTACGTGATTAAGCGTGGCCGAACGCACAAATGCTTTTTTTCTCAGTATTAGTGGAAACTACTACAGCCACTGTTACATACGGAAAGCTTGTTTCCGCCTCGGAATAAAACATTTTAAAAGATGAGCGCGACTTTATATCTCTTGAGAAGTCATAATTGTGTGAGATAAGTCGCCATTACCTCTTTTATTTTTTATTCTGTGGCGGAAACAAGCTTCCATAGTTAAAAGCATTTTTACACTACCATTTAGTGGTTAAATTGATCAAAAGATTTGTTACAAAAGATTGTTTTCAACATAAATGTTTCTTGAGCATCATATTAGAGTGATTTCTGAAGGGTCATGTGACACTGAAGACTGGAGTAATGATAAATTCAGCTTTGATCACAGGAATAAATTACATTTGACTATATATTCACGTAGAGAACAGTTGTTTTACATTCGAATAATATTTCACTGTTTTTACTGTGTATTTGATGCAGCCTCGTGTGCGTTCATATCTCCCTGCGTTCAGGCAAAGAGCCGTTTGAAGGGTTTTTTTTCGAGGGCTGATGCTTTTGTTTCGGAGCTGACGGTGCGACTGCAAGGGATTTGCGGGGTTGTAAGATTAGCGGGCGTTCGCGAGGCTCATGGAGGACGAGAGGCTGCGGGAAGGGGACGAGAGGCCCTTTGTGTCACTAAAGGGAAGTCGGCTGTTGCGTCCCACTGTATTAAGGGAAATGCAGTTTGCAATATGTATTGTGTATCCCAGATTATTCTGGTGTGGTTTACTGATATTTTCACACTCTGACTGATGTGAAACGGCAAGCACTGGACCTTCACTTTATGTAATATTTAGGATCAATTTGAAAACCGTTACATTACAATTACCATAAAATAAGTCTGGTTGTTCATTTTATTATTATTATTTATATTTGTGTGTGTGTTGTGTATATGTTATATTTTATTAAAGTTAACTTACCGAAAAATCACATGAATTTGGGAACATACATGGGTTTCACATGCAATCACATGTTTCATGTGCAATCACATGGGTTTCACATGCAATCACATATGTTTTACATGCAATCACATGTTTCATGTGCAATCACATGGGTTTCACATGCAATAACATGTTTCACATGGAATCACATATGTATCACATGCAATCACATAGGTTTCACATACGTTTCACATGCAATCACATGGGTTTCACATGTAATCACATGGGTTTCACATGCAATCACATGGTTTTCACATGCAATCACATATGTTTTACATGCAATCACATGTTTCATGTGCAATCACATGGGTTTCACATGCAATCACATGGTTTTCACATGTAATCACATATGTTTCACATGCAATCACTTGTTTCACATGGAATCACATGTGTATCACATGCAATCACATAGGTTTCACATACGTTTCACATGCAATCACATGGGTTTCACATGTAATCACATGGTTTTCACATGCAATCACATATGTTTTACATGCAATCACATGTTTCATGTGCAATCACATGGTTTTCACATGCAATCACATGTTTCACATGGAATCACATATGTATCACATGCAATCACATAGGTTTCACATACGTTTCACATGCAATCACATGGGTTTCACATGTAATCACATGGGTTTCACATGCAATCACATGGTTTTCACATGCAATCACATATGTTTTACATGCAATCACATGTTTCATATGCAATCACATGGGTTTCACATGCAATCACATGGTTTTCACATGTAATCACACATGTTTCACATGCAATCACATGTGTATCACATGCAATCACATAGGTTTCACATACGTTTCACATGCAATCACATGGGTTTCACATGCAATTACTTTTAACATGTGCAAAGCACATTAGTTCCACATATTTTACATGTTACATTTCACATATGCAAAATCACACGTCCATGGGATCACATGCGTTTTTGCACATGTGAAACTCATGTGGTTTTTCTGTAAGGGGGAAGCTTGTGATATTTGTTGGTCAGCATGAAATCAAAATTGAACATTGCTGTGTTTATTATAAATGATTTATCGGTGCAAATCATTATTCTTTTAAATTCATGTCCCTCATAATGTCGAATCAGAATAAGTTCCACTTGCAGCATCTCGACTCTTCTCTGATGATGTGGGCGGGGCCACCTGTCACTCACATGAGATCAGCCAATAGCAAATCCCTCACAGACACAATCAAGCCCCGCCCACATTTGTTCTTGTTTGAGAAGCGTTTCACTCGGATATACGTCACAACAGGGAAGAAACGATTGCGTTTGAAGTCGACTTTAACCCGTAGTGCTTCAGTGTTCAGACTGCAGTTTATGAAGCGATCGCTGGACAGTTGTTCCAGGTGTGCTCCTGCTCTCAGAGAGCTGAAGAACTGGTGAAGGGGCCCAGGTTCATTACAAAGAGGAGGAGAGCGAGATCTGAGTCTCTCTCTCTCTCTCTCTCAGATGAATCATTATGCCTGTCAGGCCCTCTAAGCCCTGGCGTAATTGGAGAGGCCTTCGTTATGAAGGCTCCCCCTCCTCTTCCTCCCTGACAGGCGCGATAATGCGAAGACCATTTCATTAAATCCCGGACACTTAATCTGACACCGGCGGTCAGGTAGTCTGAGGATGAGGAGCTGCCAGCGAGTGCCAGAGGAAGATTACAGCACAGATTTATACGCTCGCTCCTCCCAGCATCCTTCACTCTGTCTCTTCCTTCATCCGTGTTTCGCTGCGAGCTGAGGGACAAAGGCTCGCTTGCATCAGGCAGGGCTCGGATCGCTTTTATTCATTGTTTTAGCGATTATGTTTGGTGTTGCTAGTGCAGTCGGGCCTTTTACACGTAGAAAACCCCGTACAGCTCGAGCGCTCACCGCTTACACACTCAATACAGTCATTCACTCACCAATCAGACTTCAGTAGTTGTGAAGATGTGTGTGTGATACTAAGCGTTATAGAACAGGGCAGATATTAATGAACAAAGCGTCGTCAATTCATGAAAATCTGATTTTTTGTTTTAAAGAGATTTATTATATTAAAGTATTATATTATATTGACTAATCATAATAATAAATACAAAATAGGTGGATGAATATATTAAACTAATTATAATATATATTATACATTTAGTATGTATGTAAAAAAATGATAATAGTTTAGTAATAATAAATAAAAATATTATTTGATATATTATGGTTATGATTTCTGCTTGGAATAATAATCAATTTGATGATATAATATTATTTCTCTTGGTTAAATAAAGTTATTATAATAATAATAATAATCATTATATATCATGTTGTTATTTTATGTTGTATTATATTTCATAATGGTTTATTATTATTATTGTGGTGCTGTTAGAAAAGCCCATATTGCTGGAGCGTTTGCTGTGTGTCTGAATCTGAATGTGTGTGTCTGCGAGAGGGGAATCATGGGATGCGCTCGAGACAGGCGCTGACAGCAGGGATGAGATTGGGAGTGAAAGCCCAAATTACGCCCGGTCAGACCGAGAGGGAGGGACTCTGTCAGTCAGTGTGTGTGTGTGTGGAAGAATTTATTCGCTAAGCTCAATATTGTTTTAATTAATCTGGGCACAGGGGCCTGTGTGCTGAAAGCGACTCCTCTTCATCTAGGTTACGTATGGCGGAGAGGCTGGAAATTAGGCCACGACTTCTCTCAGCTGACAGAATTACACTAGCGAGCGCTAATCCTTCACATTGTCCAAACACAAAGCCGTATAGCCAGCAAGTTCAAGACAATGGCGGGCTAAATAGCCAGCGGCGTCTTGATTAGCATGTAGCGTCGTAATGAATTAGCCTACAGCTGGCGCAACCGTTTCAGTTTGTGGTTTACGAGTTCTGCTTTTTATCGGGTCTTGTTTTGTCTGTATTACTGATTTATCACAGATTTATTCGCTCCCTTGACTCGCTCGTTTCCATTTATTGGTTCTGGTTGGTTTGTGTGTCATGGAAGCAAATTTCCCTTCACTGGAGATCATCTAAGAATGATCTCTGACTAGTTATCGAATCATCAGCAACTGAAGATAGCCTAAAAAAAGTTTATTAGAGTTAACTTGACTCGTGAATCATTTAAACGAACCGATTCATAAGATTCATTCGCTCATGAATCAGAATATACGAGTTGTGTGGATGTTGAACTCGTATATTCAGTGAAGACATTGAAATGGACGTCTTCGCATTTTAGTGTTCAAGAACCAAGCGTCATGGATGCATAAAAATATGGTTTTCCGTAATAAGGCCAACTTAATTCATTTTCTAACCCTAGTTGTATCATAGAGACATCAAAGTCTCTATATAGAGAAAAAATGCACATATATTTATATAATTGTGCATCATTATATTCCATAATATAATATATGTATTTATGATTTTCCCAGCAAAAAACGTGTGCGTCCATAATTATGTTGCATCATATTATATTAAAATTTGCACATAGATTGTTTACCTTTGCAGGCTGGTTCCTGTAGTGCTCTTAAAGTGTCTGAGATCTGCATGTTTTGTGCATGTTTGCCCGTCTCTTCCGCGTCTGTTGTCCTTCATGCCCAAACAAAGAGCCGAGACTCGTCCCATCCCCCCACGAGCTTCCCGTGTTCTCCCAGATTTCCTCACATCTCTCTCTCTCTGTCCTCCTTTGTCTTCCCCTCTTTTCTCTCGCTATCTAATTCCTCTCCTGCCATCATACATTTGTCTCTCCCGCTCCCTTCATTTCTCTCTCTCTCTCGTTCGCTCAGCTGGGTCTAGCAGGTATTCTCAGTGTGTCATTGTGAAGCACTCTGGGAGTGATTAAACCATCATACACAATCCGTATGGCATGGCGCTCGCGTCAGGCTCCATACATCACGGCCTAATGCAGCCAATGGGATGAATTAGAGGAGAGATGAACCTCGTGGGGTTCGGCTGCGCCCGCTGACGTTCTGCAGCTTTTCCCCGTGAGGGACGTGTGCGTATCGATCCGGCCTTTATGCTCAACTTCTTTGGCGTGAAAGTGGCCTGTATTTCTGGATGGATGTCACCTTACTTCATTTTATTTTTTTTTAAATCAGGATTTGTGAGCGTTTGGTTTATTTATAGAGTAGAAACTTCATTGGCTGCCGTAATTTTTGCTAGCGATCAGCCGATATATCAGCCAGACAGATTCATCAGCAGATTCATGAGATTACTGCAAATAACAGAAGTGTTTTTTCTCTCTTTTTATGTCAGTATGGTTGCTGCCAGTTGAACTGATATTGTGCTCTTCAAGACTGATTTTTGCCTATATTTTTCTCAGATTGGGCAATAATATGCCAGCTTAGCCAATTACAATTATTTGCCATACGATGGATGGATAGATATACTGTAGATGGATAGAGATAGATACAGATATGGATGGACGGATTAATAGAGATAGATACAGATATAGATATGCATGGATGGATAGATAGATAGATAGATAGATAGGAC
The DNA here is from genome assembly GCF_016745375.1 of Pimephales promelas. The sequence goes on along the minus strand of NW_024121210.1, from coordinate 39,105,203 downwards.
GATGGAGGGATAGATAGGACGATGGAGGGATAGATAGATAGATGGACAGATAGATGAAGAGATATAGAGATGGATGGATAAATATAGATGGATATAGATAGATACAGATATATGGATTGATGAATAGATAGATATATAGAAGGATGGATGGATGGATGGATAGATGGATGGATGGATATATAAACGGATGGATGGATGAACAAATGGATGGATGGACTGATGGACGGACGGATGGATGAACAGATATATGGATGGATGGATGGATGGATGGATGGATAGATATATATATATATAGATGGATGGATGGATGGATGGACGGAACGGACGGATGGATGGATGGATGAACAGATGGATGGATGGATGGATGGATGGATGGATGGATAGATATATGGATGATGGATGGATGGATGGATGGATGGATGGATGGATGGATGGATGGATAGATATATAGATAGATAGATGGTTGGATGGATAGATGGATGGACAGATAGATGGATAGATAGATGGACGGATGGATAGATAGATAGATAGATAGATAGATAGATAGATAGATAGATAGATAGATAGATAGATAGATAGATAGATAGATAGATAGATAGATAGATGGATGGATGGATGGATAGATAGATAGATAGATAGGACGATGGAGGGATAGATGGATGGACGCATAGATGAACAGATATAGAGATGGATGGATAGATATAGATGTATATAGATACAGATGGATGGATGGATGGATGGATGGATGGATGGATAGATAGATATATAGATGGTTGTATGGTTGGATGGATGGATGGATGGATGGATGGATATATATATGGATGGATATATATATGGATGGATGGATGGATGGATGGATAGATACATAGATAAATGGATGGATGGATGGATGGATAGATATTTAGATGGATGGATGGATGGATAGATATATAGATAGATGGATGGATAGATATATAGATAGATGGATGGACAGATAGATGGATAGATGTATGGACAGATAGATGGACAGATATAGAAATGGATGATATAGATGGATATATGGATAGATATAGATGCAGAAATGGATGGATAGAGATAAAGTGAAAGAGAGAGAGGGATGATGGATTGAGGGCTAGAGGAACCAATATAGATACAGATATAGAGATGGAAGAATGGATATACACTACAGATGGATGGATGGATAGAGATGGATAAATGTATATAGATACAGATATGGAAGGATGGATGGATAGAATGAAGGATGGAGAGAGATAGAGATAGATGGATGGATAGATAGATATGGCAAATGTAGGAAGTTAAATCACAGCACTACTTCTCAATAGTGAATATTGATTGATATTATTGGTTCATTGATATTATTGGTTCAATTGATTCATATCTGGTTATTCATCCAATCAAGAGTTGCGTTCAGGTCCTTGTCATCTTCATTAGGCATGAGCAGAAATATCTGATGCTAATTCTGAGAAATTGCTGTCTCAGGATCACCTTATTACCATCAAACTCAAAGTAGAGCAGAACAGACGTGATTGGACGAGCTCCTCTTAAGGGTACAGTACGCACGGAGGTCGTTTGTGTGCGTTAAACGTGACCGCGTTCAGTCGAGCGGTCAGCTGACCTATTTATCTGTTCGTCTGTCAGACTTTATGAACTTAATGAAGCCGAGATGCTATTTCTCCATCCATATTGGTCTTTGTGTAGAGTTGGGAGTCGAAAATCAAATATTTGAGGTCAGGAATCGGATACTTTTTAAACCGCGAGATCAATCGCGAGCGTTGTAACTCTATAGACCAACTCTTAAAGGGACAGCGCTGCCGTCTCAAGAACAAAAGACTGAGAAAATTCACTCGTTCGTGACTGAATAACTTTAGTGACTATGAGTAGATGTCGACCGATATTGGATTTTACCGATACCGATATTTGGGTTTGACCATGCATGCCGATAACCGATTATTCAACCGATATTTGATACTGGATTAAAAACAAACATAACACTCCAAGTAAAACAGTGCTGAACTGAAATGTGCTAAATTAAATAAATATATTAAAAATGAGAACTTCTACAGAATGAAACTAATTTAAACATTAAAATATTACAGGTTTCTTCAGCGATAACCTAGGAACATTTGTAAATTTAATAGGTAACACTTTGTAAGTCTCATTCGTTAACAAGGATGTAATACAGCTTTCATGAACTATGCATTCAATATACAATATACAGTTTTACTGCATGCATTATTATTTGAGCAATACAATTGTATTTTGATCGTTCATGTTAGTATATAGTATATTAACTAAGGTAATAACAGATCAAATTAAAATTAAATGTTGAAATTAACAAACAGTGAATAATACTTCCACAACACTTCTTAACCTTAGTAAATGCTAAAAATTGAATCTTATTGTAAAGTGTTACCATTTCATATAAATCCATAGAGTCAGCAACAGACGCAACCCGTAAAAACTATCGGTTTGGATTTTTGCCGTCAATCTACTATCGGTACCGATATATCGGCGAGATCGATGAATCGGTCGACCTCTAACTATGTGTAATGTAATTTTATTTATAAAGTGCAGTGTTATTTTACAGTTTTTGTTCCTGAATACCTGGAAATCTTAAAATACGTGTAATAAATATAATTTTTGTGTAGGACACGATAACCACAGGTGTAGCGCCGTTCATGTTGCGTTTACTGAACTCCCGCAAACCTTATATTTTCGATTGCCCTTGCCGTAAATCACAGCTGTACGCCTTAAAGGCGCAGTGCACACCATATCAGAGTCCCAACAGGAGACAATCCTGAACGTTTCCAGACATAACGATATGTGTGTGTGTGTGTGTTTCCCAGGTGCCTTGTGGATGTGTATCGTGCTGAACCCCCACTGTAAGCCGGAGCAAAAGGCCGCTTGGCTTCGGCAGCTCAAGAAGTGGAACAGTGTGGACGTGTGTCCCTTGGAGGACGGTAACCACGGCAACGAGCTGCCCAATTTAACCAATGCCTTGCCTCAGGGTGCTCACGGCAACCAAGGTAAGCGTGTGTGTGTGTGTGTGTGGTGGTGATGGTGGGTGTTTTAATCAACCGTGCGCCCCTTTTATTAGGCTTGGTGTGACTAATGGAATGCCCCTAATAACGGCGGTTCACCACTTTTGTCCTTGCTGTGCTAATCATAACTCTGGGCGAAAGCGAGGGGTGGGGCCGCGGGGGGAAACGGCTCTATTGAAACTTTTCGATTACTCAGGTCTTTTATACTGAGGCGACAACGTCTGCGGAGACTTTATGATGTGTTTTGTTATAAATATTCATGCTCCAGACAGGTAATTGCTGAGAAATGACTTCCCCTTTCCGAAGGTATTTTGGGTATGAATGGGCTAGTCGGATAAATGTCTAGATTCTAATTAGAGGTTTTGCATTAAGGTGCGGCGATTAGATTAAATATTTATCATATTTGGTTTATATGATTTGTTGACACTTTATTTGCTGCTTAAAGTTCACTTTTAAAACAACTTTTGCTGATCATTTACTCGCCCCCGTGTCATCCAAGATGTCCATGTCTTTCTTTCTTCAGTTGGTTTTTTGATGGAAACATTCCAGGATTTTTCTACATATAATGGACTTCAATGGGGTCCAAACGCATTTGTGACTCTTCTGTTCGAGCTCGTTCATCAAAATGAGCAAATCTTTTTACGAGTCATTTTGTTCGTTGAATTAACCAAATGACTCAGAAAAAGATTCGTTCATTTTGATGAACGAGTTCGAACAGGAGAGTCACGAACGCGCATCACAGAACAGAGCAAGGCGAGCATTTGAGCTTATAAAACTTCAACTTTTGTATTTATTTTTTAAATGAGCGATCGTTTCGCTTGATAAGACCCTTATTCATCGTCTGGAGTCGTTTAAAGCCCTTTGAACAGTTTGCAGTTTGCACTGAAACTGTCTTTTGGACCTTGAACCGTTTGGACCCCATTGAAGTCCATTATATGGAGAAAATCCTGGAATGTTTTCATCAAAAACCTTAATTTTTTTCAACTGAAGAAAGAATGGCATGGATAAAACTCTGAGAACTACATACAAAACGAATTGTCGCTATCCACGATACATATTTTTGCATTTTTGTATTGCGATATATTGTGAAGCCCTTAGTGTATATATGAAATACTGCCAAAAGGCTTGATATAATGATTTATTCTAGCTATATCAGCCGGCTGTAGTGTGTAAAGCGTCTGCACCCCCCGTGAATGACAGTTCAGCTCGCTGCACTAATCTACGGACTTATTTCCGAAGGTTTTACTGTTTGGCCCTGACTGACAGGCCCCCGCGGGCCTCGCTCTCAGAGCTAGCATTGAGAATGACAGAGCAATTTCCTTTCTCTCTTCCCTGTCCCTCCTCCTCCTCCTCAGATTTGGGCACCCGGCCCCACCGGACGGTTTTCACGCGAGCCATCGAGGCGTGCGATCTCCACTGGCAAGACAGCCACTTACAGCACATTATCAACGACGACCTCTACACCAACTACTGCTACCATGACAACACTGAAAATTCGCTCTTTGACTCGCGCGGCTGGCCCTTGTGGCACGGTGAGCGGGAAAACACGTCGCCTCTTTGTGTTGTGCAGTTCTATAGCATTAAGAAAAAAAAGGAAATGTAATGAATGGAGGCTTTATATGGAGTTTCTAACAAAAATTGTTCAGACACCACATATAACGTTTTTTATTTTTATTTTTTACTAGTGCGTGCAGGACAGTATAGTTCATTTATGTAAGTGAGGAGAGAAAAATAAAGTAAACTGTGATTATACACAAAAATTCTTCATATATTGGACTGCAGTAAAATTGACCAATTTATCTAATTGTGTATTTAAATATAACAGCCGACAGATATGTGAGAGAGTCTAACAGAAAAACGTACAAAAAAAAGTTCTTGTCATATTTTATTACCATTATCTAAACTATAGCATATAATAAACTAGGGCTGGGTAATAAATATCGATTTCTTGATGTTAATCGATTCTCATTTTTACGAACCGATATCGATTATTAAATCGATTAGTCATCCTGTTTCATTTGAATGAATGGGACATTGTATCGCGGCTGCGCGCATCCAAAAAACACACAATAATCTTTGTCCTTTCTTACTATTGATATGAAACAAAGTCTCAGTTTTCAAATTACGTCCATTTTCTTTAGAAATTCAAAAACATAAATAGTTTTGGCGCTGTGGCGTGAGATCGCTCTGGAGAAGCAGCAGTGCTGATCTCTCTTCCGGCTTAATAATACCAGTCACAGCGCCAAATAAACATGAATGAGCATCTGAAAGTGTGTTAAAGATAGAGAACAACTTATCCAAATCCGGATCATGTCACATTGATTCGCTCAATCAGCGTTTCAACCGTGGAAAGACGTCAGTTAAACAGCTTGTAATCAATGTCATGTGTCGTCATATTTACCTCAGAAAACCCTCATAAATTTGTTAGTCAGCTAGAAAAAATAACTCCAGAGAGGAGCATTTTGCTAAATATATACACCATATTACATATGCATTATAATCTTAATGTTCTTCAATATTTAATGCATATTTTAATAAATATGGCAAGTTTTTATGACAGCCACCATTTAAATGTTTATATTTTATATAATCTTTTTATTATAGAAATAAATAAAAGTGTAATTTAAGTGTTTGTATAGCAACAAAACAGTTCATTAATACCTTCATATTAGGCTAATGAAGCCTATAGGCTACAACTAGACTCCCATAGTTTACAGCATTAGTTAAGAGATTTGATTCCCTTGAGAAAAATGGCCATTTATTGTAACTGATATCCAAAATAATCGATATTGAATCGAATCGAATTGTGAAATTTGTCTCAATACCCAGCCCTATAATAAACCGTGATCATGTGAGAAACGTTGAAGGTGTCTGAATACATTTTGTTTTGACTGTAAATGAAAGGAATTTGCCTTTAGCGCACGGGTGAATGTTTCTCTAATTTGCTCGTCTGATGTTTTTAAAGCGTTTTTTGTTATGTTTAATCGCAGAACACGTCCCTACGGCCTGCGCCAGAGTAGATGCACTGAGATCTCACGGTTACCCACGGGAAGCACTGCGATTGGCCATCGCCATCGTCAACACCCTGCGCCGGCAGCAGCAGAAACAGCTGGAGCTCTTCCGAAACCACAAGAAAGGTGAGTTCAAAACTGGGATGTTTGCTTTAAATGAACATTCGGTCGGGGAGAGCGTTTGTTTATCAGTTTCAGCAGTGCATATGCATCCTATCATGAACTTCCCGAGGCGGCACGGTTTTCCATGCATCGTTTAATATTACTGCTGTATGTGGGAAGAGACAAGTCTTATAGAATGAAACATGAGCTAACATGAACTTGCCAACATTCGACTACAGGAGAGAGACCACGTCTGAGTTCCTATTGGTAGCTGCCCTGTCGCATCACTGCTTATTTGCATAATATTCACTCCATGTTATATTGCATGATGCATTACACCGTGACCAGATGTGACAACGCCGCAAAATGTTTCTATTTCCGCGACGTTGTGGCTGGAACATCAATGCTTTATTTAGTTTATTTAATGTGATTGAATATCGTTTTGCGTCACCTTTATCAATAATGGATTATTCACCTCAGATGTAGTAAATAAAAGGAGAATGAACAAGTTCTATGGCAAAGATTGTTTCAGTCACTCTGTATTTATTTTTAAAGGTGTTAAAATGGTGTCATATATGTGAATTTGATTATATATCCATTTGCTTGCATGTGCAGTGCGCTTGCAGAGAGACTCCGCCCACACTCTCTTCTGATTGGCTGTGATTTTTATTTTTATTTTATTTGGTTGCGTGTGCAGTTTGCTTGCAGATAGACTCCGCCCACACTCTCTTCTGATTGGCTGTGATTTTTTTTGATTGATTTGGTTGCGTGTGCTGTGTGTTTGCAGATAGACTCCGCCCACACTCTCTTCTGATTGGCTATGTTTTTTGATTGATTTGCTTGCGTGTGCAGTTTTCTTGCAGATAGACTCCGCCTACACTCTCTTCTGATTGGCTTTGATTTTTTTTTTTATTGATTTGGTTGCGTGTGCAGTTTTCTTGCAGATAGACTCCGCCCACACTCTCTTCTGATTGGCTATGATTTTTTGATTGATTTGCTTGCGTGTGCAGTGAGCTTGCAGATAGACTCCGCCCACACTCTCTTCTGATTGGCTGTGATTTTTTTTTTTTTTTTTTTTTTATTGATTTGGTTGCGAGTGCAGTGCGCTTGCCGAGAGACTCCGCCCACAATCTTCTGATTGGCTGTGTTTTTTTTTGTTTTTTTTTATTGATTTGGTGGCATGTGCTGTATGCTTGCAGTGAGACTTTGCCTACACTCTTCTGATTGGCTGTGATTTTTTTTGATTGATTTGGTTGCGTGTGCTGTGTGTTTGCAGATAGACTCCGCCCACACTCTCTTCTGATTGGCTATGTTTTTTGATTGATTTGCTTGCGTGTGCAGTTTTCTTGCAGATAGACTCCGCCTACACTCTCTTCTGATTGGCTTTGATTTTTTTTTTTATTGATTTGGTTGCGTGTGCAGTTTTCTTGCAGATAGACTCCGCCCACACTCTCTTCTGATTGGCTATGATTTTTTGATTGATTTGCTTGCGTGTGCAGTGAGCTTGCAGATAGACTCCGCCCACACTCTCTTCTGATTGGCTGTGATTTTTTTTTTTTTTTTTTTTTATTGATTTGGTTGCGAGTGCAGTGCGCTTGCCGAGAGACTCCGCCCACAATCTTCTGATTGGCTGTGTTTTTTTTTGTTTTTTTTTATTGATTTGGTGGCATGTGCTGTATGCTTGCAGTGAGACTTTGCCTACACTCTTCTGATTGGCTGTGATTTTATTTATTTTTTGATCGATTTGGTTGTGAGTGCAGTGCGCTTGCAGAGAGGCTCCGCCCACACTCTCTTATGATTGGCTGTGATTTTTTTTTGATCTGGTTGTGAGTGCAATGCGCTTCCAGAGAGACCCCACCCACACTCTCTTCTGACAGATCTGGATCCGACTCCGCCCCCTGGATCTCGTGTACTGCACTTTGATGCAAATCCTGTGAATCTGGCATGTTCCCTCCATCATTTCCTGTATCACTAACAGTGCAAAAAAGGCCAAAAATGCTAGCATTGATACCCAATTATCTTTTCAGCAGCGTGTGCCTGTGCTCTGTGTCTCAGTATCTAATGGCCAGGTAACGGTTTCATGCAGCACTGCTCCTCACTAGAGCTGAATGTCCACTTGTGCCCAGCAGGGCTCAGGTCAATAGCATTTAAATGCAAATGACTACTTGTTGTGGTGAAAGTGCCCACGCATAATTCATATTATTCAAATGAGGCGGCTCTATGGCCCGGTCCTGGGCTTTATGTAAAACACTAGTGCGGCGATTTCCACAAGAGACGCATGTTTTAGGAAATCGCCTCACAAAGTCAGACTGCATGTGTGGGTTTGTCTCTCGGCAGGTGTGCTGTTTTTATCAATATGTTACGTATTTGTTTTTGTATTCAATTAAATATAATTATAATTTCTCTCCAATCATCTTCCATTTTTGGATGAAAATTATTTGAAATGCATTCTGGGAGGTCAATATTTGAATTAATAAGCACTCAATAAGCACATAAAATAGTGCAATTGTGCATTTTACACTGTTTTTGATCAATGCATGACAGTACTGAAAAAGATTGTCCGCCATCTTGGTTATTTTGCAATAACAAGGTACGATATAAGGTCAAAAGAGTTTTGTTTGCTTGTTTACCTTTGAAAAACAATCCCAAAACAAACCCTTTTATTATTTTCTCCCTCTAGATTTGCTTCATAAAGGGGTGACGTCCATCACCAATCTAGAAGGATGGGTGGGACACCCTCTGGACCCCATCGGGACGCTCTTCAGCACGCTGATGGAAACCGGCCGCGGGGATGAAGACGGTTCGCAAGGAGGGTTTCTAGATTTCTCAGGTACTGTGACGCCAGATGCTGTAGCACATCACGATCTTTATGATTCACGTTATTTACGAACTAGCTGAAACTGTCAAGGCCTATAAACACCCTGTTAAAGCGTCAGGCGTCTTAAGCATCCTCTGAAAGATTTAAAGTTAAAACTGTTAATGCAAACATTTATACAGCATGTGCTCTGTAACATGGTTTTGTTTTGTTATTAACACAATGGGAGTTTTTAGGCCACCTTAGTCAACTGTCTCTCTAACTAACCTCACTTATGCTTCTACTTTAGACTCTGATTAAAAAGATATGGTATGCATTAAGAGTAAAGGGTGAGTCTCTTTTATCTGAGCTTAAAAGTAGTAACTTTATTCTTCCCTGCTGCATTTTTAATGCACTTTTAATTTTAATGTTTTCTGTTCCCATCTCTTATTCATGAGCTTTGATTGGAGAGATGACTGTATCACAATCAGAGAACATGGCGCTGCAATTATACGTTATTGTTGCCTTTGGGCTTATGCCCGTTCTGATTGGCATCAGAAAGCGTAGGTGCGATCGCCCGTCTCTAACTCGAGATGGGCACCAATGAGCCATGTGCATGCAAACAAACTTACAACTCACTAATGAGGAGTCCTATGGTCCAAAGGAGATTTTGAATGGGATAGGATTTTGCATGACACCGGATATGTGGACTGTGGATCTGACCTGTAGACTATATAGGAGCCATAGTCAGACGTACCCCTCCTAATTCCCCAGCTGAAGAGTCTGTTCAGTTAGTCCACGAGTCGACAAGCCTCCCCTTAAGCCAAAGCACTGGCTTTTATTTCTCCATCTCTGTGGTTTTCTTTGAACTTTGGGTTTATTAGTGAAGGAGAAAGAAAGAGATTTGGTAGTGGGATCGCAGAATAAAGGAAGGTGTGAAGCCTCGAGCTTCCCTCTTTGCGCTCATTTTTGATTAGGACATTAAATCCTCCCGGAGCCATCTGCACGGGTCCAAAGAGGCATCATTAAAACATTATGATGCTTCTCATTATAAGCCCCAAATGAGTCACCATTGGTATTAATGTGTAACCAAGAACATTCACTTTGCTGTTAAAAATAATAACGGCATGAATGATCAGAAATCCAGTTGTTTTATGTCTTTTTTAGCACATGACCATTTTGCTGTGTCTTTCAAGGTTTTAAAGAAGGGGTTTGCTCAAAGTTCCTTTTATGAAACTTGTTTTAATCTTAGCATATCTTTAGGCCTTCATGCAAATTGCATCTTATTTTAGCCCTGTGTTTGCATAGTGGAATCTCAATTATAGACACCTGAGGGAATGACTCGTTACGTCCAATTAAAAGCTTGGAATTGGTGCTGAGGGATTGATGACACCCAGCCAATCAGATAGATTTGGTCTTTAGGTTTAATTCCTCACGAGGCCTCAAATCCATTGCAGCCAATCAAAAGGATAGATTTGGTTCTATGGGGCCGACTCCTTGGCGCCAAATCAGTTCCTCACAGCCAATGAAAAGACTGGATTTGGTGCTGAGGGATTAACCTGGTGAAAGGAACTCATAGCCAATCAGCATTCTTTGAGGAGTCAATCCAGCCTTTTAATTGGCTGAGGTCAAACTCTTGGCACTAAAACCAGCCTTTTGATTAGGGCAAATCCTCAGCTCAAAACCCAGCCTTTTTAATCAAGCAACAAGGTGGATTTGGTCCTTATGGATTGACCTCTTAACCTCTTAGGAGGGGATCAGTTCCTCACACCCATTAAGACTGGATTTGGTGCATTTCCCAGCAAATTATAAGGCTGGATTTGGGTTGAGACGGCAATCCTTAGCATCATATTCAGCCTTTTAATTGGCTGAGATGTTGACCCCTCGGCACTAAATGAAGACTTTTGATTGGTTAAGGGGCCAATCCTCTGCAGAAAAAACAGCCTTTCCAATCGACTCCATTGCAGCCAATTAAAAAGCTGGATTTGGTGCAGAATTGGTTGGAAGGATTGCGAGGCTCAGAGTTGGCGACCACATAGCTTGAGATCAGTGAAGAGCAAGGCCTCAGCCTGTCTGTCTGTCTGGCCTGAGCCTCGTCATATCCAACAGCATTTCGCACCATCTCACAGATATGAATGCGATGCATGAACCATCCAATGCATTTGCGAGTCCAGGGTACAGTGCGTTACCTCAGTCACTCAGGAGCCTAATTGAGCATGCCTTGCCTTATGCCCTATCCGGCTGAGCTGCTTCATTAGACCAGGCAGAGTTCCTCTCCGGTGCCTCATTATACGACAAGACCTGTCCAAGAACCAGTGCCTGGGAGGAAGGTCTCACTACAGTGGCTAACTCTTGAGGTGTCACCACCTCCCAGTGTCTTACGTGCAGTGATGTAGTGGTGCCTGGAGAAGTGGGTATACTCTTCATTTTTGCCCCCAATATTTTTTGAATCGTCCCAGCAAAGGATGAACGCCCTGTGTTATAAACAGTGACATGTAAGACTACTAGTCTTGCATTAGTATTCAATATGCAAGACTATAGAATAGAGTGAATACAATAGAAAACATAGAATCAGTAGTATTCTTGTATATCAGGGCCACACATATGGTTTTCTAAATACCCAGGTGCCAGGTCCCATAAATTCTATTGTTAGGGGGGTTCGGGGGCAAAGAAAATTTTGATTTTCCTGATCTCGAAATGAGCATTTTAAGGTGTTTTGATGGCCAAAAAAATTGACAACAATAGCTGTAAAAGCATGAAGTAGCCTATTTGATCATATTCTTAAACATGAGAATCAGTTCCAGTTTCAGCGACTTTTCTTTTTTTTCTTTTTGTCTTTTTCTTTTAATTTATTTATTTCAGGCAATGGCACAAAAGTACAAGGAAGACAAAATGTTTGTTAAGTCATACAGTGCAAAAAGAAACAAGAAACAAACAAAAAACAAACAAAAAACAACATAAAAAAACAAACAAAACAAAAAAAACAAATCAAATTCTGCCTGAAAGGGAGTGGGAAGAAGAACTTATTTAATCCCACCCCAGTTCACCACTTGGTGATTAATACATTAAGCTTCATTTTTATTTTGGTTACGGATTGTTTACATAGGTTGTATCATGGTGGCGTTACCACAGCCACAATAATTTATTATAACAACATTACCAACAATTTAAGAAGAATAAACAATACCAACTATGGTAATCAACAATATACCAATAATGGTAATGGACAATAAACCAACGATGGTAAGGACATTTTTCCTAAATTAATCAATGTTTTTTGGACTAATCTGTTAATTTAATTAATGGTTCAATTGCTCACTCAAAAAGACAGTCACTTGTCGGCACCCTCTGGCTTAATGATGCAATTGGCGCAAACACAGACAAGCGGAGTTATACAAGCAGTGAAAACTCAAACACATTCGAAAAAACGTTATACAAATATATTTATACAATAATAATGGCAATATATTTAATAGGGTGCTTGTGTTGTTAAATTGAGCTTATAATTTCCACTGCCTTTAATCAAACTGATTATTTCTGTCGGTCATTTAAAACGTCTATTGAAAAAAAGCTGTAAATTTGAGCAACTTAGAGCATCTTATCTCGCACTGACTGTCGTTAACTGAAGTGAAGCGTCGCGTTGGGATTCGCGCTTCTATGAACAAAAATACTGCATTCTTTGATTGGTCTCACGAACATTTTGATATGTGCTGAAGCAGATCAGAGAAGGTCAGTTATCGTCGCGATGGGAGAATCATTGCAGCAACAAATTAGAGTTAATATTACAGGTACGACTCTAACTGGGTGTTTTTTTTTATTCACGAAATTGGATTAGCAACTAAATGATGCGCATCAAAGGGGATTTAGAAGTGGCCGACTGAAAGGAAGTGGGTATACCTGCGTATACCCTGCACTACACCACTGCTCACGTGCTTTCTGTTTCTTGCCCTCTGTTTCAGCCGGCACAATGAGCTCGAGCAAGCACAGCGAGCTGCACTTGTTTCCGTCCATGCGCCGATTCCTGGAGGAGGGTGAATCATACCTGGCCCTGGCGGTGGAAACGGCCCTGATGGGACTGGGTCAGCAAAGAATCATGCCCGATGGACTCTACGCCCAAGAGAAGGTGTGCCGCAACGAGGAGCACCTGATCGCCAAACTGCAGGAAGTGGACCTGGACGATACCCTGGTCAAGATCTTCCGCAAGCAAGCTGTCTTCCTATTAGAGGGTAAGTTTTGGTGCTTTTTTGGTTTTTCATTAACTAAAGACTAAAGTGAAAAGATATCAATAGCTTGAGGAAGCAATTTGGATGTAGTTGACAATTTTGGAATGGATGCATTTGATTTCCTCATGCGTCAACTACAGGGGTTGGACAATGAAACTGAAACACCTGGTTTTACAACACAAGAATTTGTTAGAATTAGAATGGTGAGGGCCTCATTTTGCATCCAAATACAGCACCAATTGTCCTTCACAGTGACCAGAGGGATTATGAGCCGTTCCTCTTCCAGAACAGTGTCCAGGTCACTATATGATGCTGGTGGACTCGCTCCTCCAAAACACCTCAATAATATTCAGATCTGGTGACTGTGCAGACCATGGGAGATGTTCAACGTCACTTTCATCTTCATCAAACCCTTTTGTCACAAGTCTTGCTGTGTGTGTTGGTGCATGATACACGGTTTGAGCATCAGGTGCTCATGATTAGGGTTGGGTATCGTTTGAATTTGAACGATTCTGATTCCGATTCCTTGTTTCGATTCCGGTTCCTAACGATTCTCGATTCTGATTCTTTTAAGAGGCAGGGTCAAAAAAAGTTAAGCTAACCTTGCTAACCAACGGCCTTTCTGAAGGAAATACTCCTTCTGTAAAAATACTCCTTTTGTCACAAATTTAGCATTTTGCCGAGATTTCGTTATTTTTAGAAAAGTGAAGCCACACTTTGGATCGCCGACGTAATTCGACTCGCGTGGTTATGCCAACACTTCCGGTAGACGCTTCTTCGTTGGTGTTGTTCAGCGGTTTCTTCTTCCGGTCGGCGGACTGTGAATATCGAAACTAGGAATCGAAATTTTAACTTTTGAACGATTCCGGGAAAAACGAAAAGTTAGTCTCGGTTCCAATCGATACTCGATTCTCGATACCCAACCCTACTCATGATCCTCCAGAAGGGTTTGGTAGTCCTCGGCAGTGTCGTGTCCATCAAATACAATCAGGATTGTCATGATATTGGAGCTTAAACCATCACTGATCCACCCGTGCTTCACTCTGAAGATTGGTCGCCAGGCATATAGATGTGAAACCTCCAACATTGGCCAGTGTTTCAGTTTCATTGTCCAACCCCTGTAAATATCTAGCCAAATACTATGTTTATGAAGCATGCCTTTAACAATTTGCTCAAGTATTGCACATGGTATAGAGAAGAGTTGTGAAAATCCTGCTCCTTGAGGGCTGCATTCCTGCAGAGTTTAGCTACAACCTTCTCCAATACACCTGATTAGAAGTTCCTATATCCTAAAGACCTTAATTTGCTGGTTTAGTTGTTCAACTAGTATGAGCTAAACCCAAAAACGGGACCCTCCAAAAGTTTATAGTCCAATAAGTGTAAAAATAAACACACAGAAATCAGCATGATGCGAAGTGAACAGATCTAGGGATCACAACATCATGGACATTTCCTCTGCAAAACTCACCAGTTGTTTCTAGGGCAGTGCTAGGGTGTTCTGGGTGGTTGCTCACACTACATGATTTTAAAACGCCGGGCTGAACTGTGCGGTTCACACTGCAGTGAAATCAGGAGTGTTGAAGTAGTTGAGCTGTTCACACCACACGACACAACGTGGTTGATCCGCAACAGGAGGAAACGCACTACACCAGTTGACAACAACTCCGTCACCCAACCATTCTATCTCGTCTACAAACCGCGTTTTGTCACGAAAAATCACGCGATAAAACGAACCGGAAATGGCGCGAAACAGCACGCGCGCCAATACCCAGCGAAGAAGACGAAGAACAAAAGACGCGAATATGGATGTCAGACAGAAACTAGTGCTGCAAGCTGTTTGCGCGATGATTTGCTCTGAGAAAAAACGCAAAAAACGAAAAAATAAGATTTACCCGGTGACCTCAACCCATGCCTTGCTCTGATTGGCTGTAGCTCATGACATCACTGAGGTTGAGTTGTGCGATAGCTCTAGCATGCTAGATATTTTTCTGGGCTCGGCGACGCGTCTGAGTATCTTTGAGTTGTTGGCTCTTCCATACTAACAGATAGGCAAACGTTCATCGCCCGCTAATCCCCCGCGATTTGCACGCGATAACACCCTGACCTGTCGGCGAGCTCAACGATTTGCAAATTGGGCTTAAAATCATGTAGTGTGAACTATTATTTAGTTGCAAAGGTATTGTGTGGTTGCTTGGGCCTTGCTAGGTGGTCGGTTACTTTTCAAGGCCCTTGAACCTCTAAGGCCCTGTTTACACGAGAACTCTCGCGGGTGAAAACGTAAAAATATTTTATCGGATGTGCCTTTCGTTTACACGGCGACGGCGTTTTTGGGGCTTAAAAACGCAAAAAAGTGAAACCACCCTCCAGAGTGGAAATCTTAAAAACGCTCCACCGCCGCGTTCCCGTGTAAACGATAAAAACGCAAAAGTCTGCTTGACAGTGAAGGTTGTACGCAGGCGCGTGGACTTGGTGTTGTTGTAGTATGCACTCCTAGCCGCCGCCTGAAGTGCATACTACATTGAATTTCACACACTTTTGCGTCACCATTTGCACGCGGATTTTTCACACAAAACGCTCATCTAAACGCAGAATAAAAAGTGATGACGCAACGCCGCTTTTTCGTTTTCTCTTCAGAATCGTTTCCGTGTAAATATAGCCTAAGAACACCTTAGAAACTGACTCTTTATCGCCTACAACAGCTTAGCAATGCCCTAGAAACCATTCAGAAATTTGCGAACTTTCTTGTTTACTTCAGAAACCTAGTTGTTTTCCCAGTTTAACAAAGTTACAGACTGCATTAGGTTACATTTCCCTCAGAGCGGTGTTCAGTATGTGTAAAAGTGCTCGCGCTGTTTGTTTCACTCGCGGCTGGTGTTGGGAGTAAAACGAAACGGTCTTCTGCCTCTGAACGCCACTGGGTTGTTTTGAAAGAATGAAGAGAAGTGATAAACTGGCCCCGCAGTGTGGATTCCTCCACCCAGCAAATGCCAAGAGCGTGACGGGGGAATAATAAACAGGAAGGCATGCATTCGATTGGCTACAGGGTTTGGGGGAGTTCTGGACAAATAAGAAAATCCAACAAAACAAAAAGAGCGTTCTCAGCATGCTGGACGTCCCCTTCCGGCACACGCCGTAATAGAGTTAGCATGCTCAGCTGTTCTGTGTGTGTTTTTAGTTAGTGACTTTAGCAAGACGTGACTGCAGCTCTGTTCCAAGCCTAGCGAGCTGTCTATCTCTGCATAGATGGTTCAATTGAACAGTTCGCTCGTATTGCTATGAATGGGAGAATGTGTATTATGGTGGAATAAGTCTAAAAGAGCCAATCGGCCAATGGTAATCTCATAGCGTAAGACCTTTAGAATCGCCCATAGGAAAAAGTCAATGTTCTGAGATGTGCTTAATGGCTTTACCAACCTGAAACATGTTTTTTTAATGCTATTTAATCAGAATTTGGTGGTGATCTATCAAATATGTTTTAAATGTGAAATAGCTATTGTTTTACATTTCAGTAGGGATGCACAACATATCGGCCTCCATATCAGTATCAATATGTTCATTTTTAATTTTATCGTTATCGGCCCAATAAGAAAATTTGGCCGATATCTTAAAGCCGATAAATAATGTATTATTTTCTTCAGCTGAGACTCTTCAGATGCGCACTGTTCAGCATAATGGTGCTGAATTGCTTGAAATATGATTGGAATCACTACAAAACAGGAAAATTCAGTAAAGGGCGGCACAAGTTTGTCATATCTACTTAAAATAGATATGATAGGTATAGGGATGGGCAACGATTAATCGCGATTAATCGCATCCAAAATAAAAGTTTGTGTTTACATAATATATGTGTGTGTATTGTGTATAATTAATTTGTATATAAAAAATACCCACACATGCATGTATATATTTAAGAAATATGTGCATGTATATATTATATATATTTATTCACAATTAATATTATATATAAATATTTGATATATGAATAACAAATTTTTCTTAAATATATACATGCATGTGTTAATATTTATATATACAAATTAATTATACACACTACACACACATATATTATAATTATGTAAACACAAACTTTTATTTTGGATGCGATTAATCGTTGCCCATCCCTAAGCTACATAAAATTGTGTGCTTGGGATATGGTGAGACTTTTGTAATCAGGCATTCAAAAATTAAAGAACAATTTAGATTTATCAGCCGATATATCGGTTATCGGTTTTCAAATATCAACTGAAGAATTATCAGTTACCGATATCGGCCAAAATGTTCATATCGGTGCATCCCTACATTTTGGTTTGTATAGATAGGAGCTGAATCTTGCATCCCTTGAAAGACATTACAATGTTGCTAAGCTAACAACTTGAGGCTCCAATTTTACCCGATATGTGTGTCCCATTTTTAAAATATGTACTTAGGAATTAAATATATAGTCATCTTGAATGTTTTGTCTCAAGGCATTCTGGGATTGCATTTGCTCTGCAGTATAATTGCAGTGCTGTTTATAATTTAGCCAAAATAAGAGATCTGAAAAGGGATGCAGAGAATCTCAGTATAAAAATGAATTCTTCATGGCTAATAAGTTGAGATAAATGCTGATTGTGTACTTAAATATTTAGTTTTACTAATAAATATATATTATTTATATATTTATTAAATATATATAAATATATATTATTAAATGTATATTTAATAATTAATATATGAAGAGTTCAGATGCAAAAGCCTCTAAATGCCATTTGAAATTTTCTTCTTTAATGATGATTTTTATCAATCTTGTATATTTAAGTTCAGTAATTTCACTTAAATATCAATTAATAGGTAATTTTTATTGCCATTTAAGTGAAATTACTGAACTTAAATATACAAGTTTGATAAAAATCATCATTAAAGAAGAAAATTTCAAATGGCATTTAGAGGCTTTTGCATCTGAACTCTTCATATATTAGACCAAATATTTATTATATATTATTAATATATATTAGACCAAATATTTGTGTGTTTTTATGCTTTGCACCATGCTAAGTCTCTGTTTGTGAGTCTCTGCCTGCTTGATAGCATCACATATGAGGTTTAATGTGGGTTAAGATGCTGGCTAGTGCCTAGGTAGGCCACACCAGTGGATGTTTGGTCTGTTTGTGTGTCTAGTGCCGTGTGTATTTGTGAAGAGGCTTGTGGTCGCTGCGCACAAATAATCTAATGACAGGGAAAGCTAAGCTCTCACATATGGCTTTATATTGTAGGCAAGTGTGAAAAAAGGCCTGCGCTCTTGAAAAGTGGATGTGTGGTTTTCGTCTGGTTTGGGGATGAGGGGGGGAGGGTCAGTAAAACGATCTGTAAGCAGATTACCCATGATGCAGCACAAGCCCATCTCGGCCTGCTTTTTGTGCGTTTCGCCTGGAAATGGATAACGTGCATCTCTTTTCAGAGAGGACGTTATCAGTGTGTGTTCTTGACCTACGACCGAACTGTGATGTTAGAGACGGCGATATGCATGGTGATATTTGAAGTGATTTCGATGTGTCATGCAGAAGGGTATCTTGGGTGTGTGTGAGCTGAAACGGGAACCTCCTTGGGCGTTTCTTTCTTACTCTTACACCCTGTTTGTACCAAGAAATCTGTGCATTTCTAACCACATCTCACAGCTTCTGCGTACGTTAAATCTTCTGAAATCGCACGACAGCTTTATTGAAGTCGTCAATCGCACTTTCACCTTAGTGTTGTTAACATTGGTGCTGATTTTACATCTAAAGACATTGATTAGGACTAATTAATGAAAATAAATAACTGGTTAAACAAGATGAATAACACTTACTAAAAAGGATGAAATATTTTATTTGTTTACTTGCATGTCATGTGACCATTTACCAACATCAGAGAACCATGAAAATGACAATGTGTTAAATTGACATTAACCCTGTAAAGCCTGACATGTCAAATAATAATCAGATTTATTTATATATATATATATATATATATATATATATATATATATATATATATATATATGTATTTATTTAATATTATATTATATATATAATATATATATACATAATAATAATAATAATAATAATAATAATTATTATTATTATTATATATATATATACATGTAAATAATAATCAGATTTATTTTTATATATATATATATATATATAATATATATAATATATATATATATAAATATATATTATATATATATATATATATATATATATATATATATATAAATCTGATTATTATTTAACATGTCAGGCTTTACAGGGTTAATGTCAATACACACACACACACACATATATATATATATATATATATATATAAATCTGATTATTATTTCACATGTCAGGCTTTACAGGGTTAATGTCAATATACACACACACACACACACATATATAAAACGGAATAGCTTATTTAACATTTAAACAATCTTTTGAGTACAAATTTGATGCAATTTGAGGCTTTTATGGCTAATTTAGTATGATATAGTGAGAATAAGGAGGAAAATTATTCAGAGACTCAAACTGAGCAAAAATATGCAATTTACTGCAGATGCTGATATTTATATGAACAAAAAGTGATGAGATTCGGATGCTTGTAATGTAAATCAACAGTACAGCAGATCCTTGCATATCAATAAATGCCAATATGTCTTAAAATTATATTTAAATACTTACTTTTATGATCAAAGCTATGTAGTTGTAATATATAATGCAATACAATAATGATTGCGAAATAAACCTTCCCGGTGATCATATTTGAGACTCATCATATGGATAATCAAGTAAACCAAAGTTGCTTCTGTGTTTATCTTGAATAATTACTAACAGTATCAAATAGGGATGGGCAGCGATTAATCGAATCCAAAATAAAAGTTTGTGTTTACATAATATATGTTTGTATAAATAATTTGTATATATAAATACACACACATGCATGTATATATTTATTCACAATTAATATTATATATAAATATAAATATTTGATATAGTAATAACACATTTTTCTTAAATATATACATATATTAATTATACACACATATATTATGTAAACACAAACTTTTATTTTGGATGCGATTAATCGTTGCCCATCCCTAATATCAAAGTTATTCTTACATTAACTTTATAAAAAACAAGATTTTACAGCAAAAAAAGACACAAGCATAAGGGGAAGTTTTTAAAGTAATACTGAAAGGCTTTTTACTTGTTGAAAATGTGTAAATGATGGATCAGATGACAGGAGGAGTGTATTAGATTGTGTGTGACGGATTTATCAGCAAAGTTTTGATCATGTTGATTATTGTAAAGCCTTCGAGATGTGTGTATCAACCATCATACTGTAGGCTTTATGCTGGGGGTTTAAGCATGATTTAGGTCAAAGGGGTTCGGCTGACGAAAGCGTTCAGGAATCCCTGATTTAAATGAGAATAAGTGTTGGTGGATGTGGAGTGTGTCTCACGCGGTGTGTGTTCTCTTGCAGGTGGGCCCTACAGTGGTTTGGGGGAGCTCATCTATAGAGAGAGCGTTCCGATGCACACGTTTGCCAAGTATCTCTTCACATGCCTCCTACCTCACGATGCCGAACTGGCGTACAAAATTGCACTGAGAGCGATGCGGTGAGTTTCCACAGGCCGCACCAAAGCCGTCACGTCCACCTACAGTAACACACACACACACACACACGGCTGGCTCGGTTTCCCCTTCCATCTCTTGTTTTTATCGCAGAGAAAGCACAGTTACATCTCCACTGATTTTCGTGTGTGTGTGTGTGTGTGTGTGTGTGTGTGTGTGTGTGTGTGTGGGGGGCGTGAGGTTATCTGGGGCACCGTTTAATCAAAAAGTGCCTTTTGCTTGGAAAACTGCTAAATAATTCATGGCCACTGAAAATGAGTTTTTGAAAAAGTGTGAATAATAAATATGTGTCGTTGAGTCTAATTTGGGTTGCAGAGGTAATGCAGAGCGCTGCTTTCACCACACACACACACACACACACTCAACCCGCCGCGTGTGTGTTTATGGCCGTTTGTGTATGTGTACTAACCCTGTGTGTAAGTGTGTGAAAGAGAGTGAGTGTAAGAGAGTGCGAGTCTGTGTGAGCGTGATATAGAGTGTGTGTGTGAGAGAGAGAGAGTGAGTGAGTCTGTGTAAGTGTGTGAGAGAGTGTGTGTTATAGAGAAATAGTGTGTGAGTGAGAGTGTGTGTGAGTCTGTATGTGATCATGAGAGAGTGTGTGTGTGTGTGAGAGCGAGTGTATGTTTGAAAGCGTTGAGTGAGTGTGTATGTGAGCGTGATATAGAGAGAGTGTGTATGTGTGTGTGTGTGAAAGTGTTGAGTGAGTGTGTGTCAGTCTGTATGTGAGCATGAGAGAGAGAGTGTGTGTGTGTGTGTGTTTTGATAAAGCGTGAGTGTGTGTGAGTCTGTGAGTGTGAGAGAGTGTGTGTGTGAAAGCGTTGAGTGAGTGTGTGTCAGTCTGTATGTGAGCATGAGAGAGAGTGTGTGTGTGTGTGTGTGTGTGTGTTTTGATAAAGCATGAGTGTGTGTGAGTCTGAGTGTGATAGAGAGAGAGTGTGTGTGTCTGTGTGTGTATGTCAGCGTGAGAGTGAGTGTGTGTGTGTGTCAGCGTGAGAGTGTGTGTGTGAGAGAGTGTGTGTGTGTCAGCGTGAGAGTGTGTGTGATAGAGAGAGTGAGTGTGTGTGTCTGTGTGTATGTCAGCGTGAGAGTGAGTGTGTGTGTGTGTGTCAGCGTGAGAGTGTGTGTGTGAGAGAGTGTGTGTGTGTGTCAGCGTGAGAGTGTGTGTGATAGAGAGAGTGAGTGTGTGTGTCTGTGTGTATGTCAGCGTGAGAGTGAGTGTGTGTGTGTTTTGATAAAGCATGAGTGTGTGTGAGTCTGAGTGATAGAGAGTGAGTGTGTGTGTCAGCGTGAGAGTGTGTGTGATAGAGAGAGAGTGAGTGAGTGTGTGTGTCTGTGTGTATGTCAGCGTGAGAGTGAGTGTGTGTGTGTGTATGTGAGTGTGTGAGCGTGAGAGAGTGTGTGTGATAGAAAGAGAGTGTCTGTGTGTGTTTGATAGAGAGAGAGTGAGTGTGTGTGTGTGTGTGAGAGACACACACACACACACACACACACAAAACAGGTGCATGAAACACAAGCAAAACTAATATCTGAGTAAATGGTTCACACAACTCTTCTTGCGTAAATTGATGTTTGTTTCAAAGCAAGTTTTAGGAATGAACGTTCAGTTCAGTGTTTGTTTCCATCAGAGTTGAACATTTCATATATGCGCAAAATTATCCTGAAAAACTACTATGGAGATCGAGACAAATATGGTCACTTTTGGCCAAACTGGTTCAAATGCAAATGAGACCTAAAACAATGGTTGACTGATACCTGGAATTTATGCATAACGTTTTTTAATGAATGATTTACATCACAGTTTAGTTTGTGTTTGTGTTTCTTGAACGAGGCCCAAACTCATCTTAATCTGATCACATGATGCAGATAAACTCATGGGAGTTCACTGTGAACATCGTGTGCTGTTTCATGGTTCTGGTCCAACAGATTTACATCCACATCTTGTCACAGATTTCCTCTCATATGTTTTATTAATCTTCCTTTTTTGACCACCCTACACACACACACAAATCATGTCACCAAATCTGTCTGGTGTGGTATTATATTTTGATTGGATTGCGTTTACCGGGGACTTTCAGCTCTGGATACACGTATAAAGTCAATGGTATCCAACAAAGATCCCTAAATTTAGCTCCGGCTCGGTATTGACTTCCTCTATAAAAAGACCACGTCTCCAAAGAAGTGCTCTCCGTGCCGTCGGCTCAGACGAGGCCTGATCCCCTCGTAATACAATCCCCTTTTGTAGATAACTCGGTAATTATCTCCATGCCAGGACACGATGCTTTGACATATTTGCGCTGCACGAATCCTGCTCTGACATGAAGATGCGTGATGGGATAGATGACATGCAAAGTTGCCTTAAAGATGCAGCTAATGGGCCGTTTACAAGGTCGTATTCGACATCTGCCATAATGAGGATGTCCATTTTGTCTAAAATTTGCTCGTATTAAAGATCTCTGAAGTTCATGTCATGCCTAAAACAGGGTCGAATCCAGCTGGACGCTCCTGTTGGACTAAGTGTATCTTTCCCAGAGGAACCTCTGCTGTGGTTCTAGAGCTGTTTACGTCCATAAATCACTTCTTGGTCAGTTAATGGCAACCAAAACATAATGATATTATACTCATTAAATATTTAGCTACTTCCAACTTCCCATGCACTCTTCACCTTTAAAACTATGAAATTCGCACTCGTCTTTAGTGAATGGTAAGCCCCGCCTACTTAGATTTTTTTGTTGTTTTAATTGGCCATCTCAATCATTTTGACTTTACTTTTCAAGTCCTCCTGTAGTCAATGATTGTAACTCTTCTTTGATCACCAAAATTCTCTCTCTTAACCCTCTGATGGTCCTCGGTCACTTCCGACCGAATAATTGATAATTTGAATTCTGTTTTGAAAAATCACAGCTTCATCGGAAGGTTATGATACTTGGTGACTTTTTTGGCATTTGGTATGTGAATACAAAAAAAAATTGAGGTCATGATCCGAGCATGCTAAGCGGTCGTAAAAAAATTAGTCACGATTTTGGTCTTTGGTCAAAAATGATCCCCATAGGAAATGAATGGGAAATTGACAAAAACACAAAAATTCACAATTTTATTTATTTATTTTTTTTTACAAATTTTTTAATAAGAAATAGTTTTTAAGATTGTTTCAATTATATATTCAAATCCAGCAAAAAAAAAAAATGTGTTCATAAACAGCTGGGGAATTCACATGCCTGTCCATAGAGAGCTGTACATGCCATCTAGTGGTTACACCATGATTCTACGCTTTTTCTCGATACTGTAACCATATGGTGCTAATTTTCTTCAAAAAATATTTTTTTCTGAAAGCCTAGACTCTATATTAAACAAAAATACTGCATTAATATTTTTGTTAAAAAAATAATATATATATATATATATATATATATAGGAAAAAAATATATATTTCCATTGAAAAAATAGACCATAAATATTGCATAAATATTAATAAATTCAATCAAATTGTGTCAAATTACTAAATTAAAAAGAATAAATATTATACAACAAAAATAAATTGCATTGGTTTTACTGGGATGGAAGAAGTTTTATTTTTAGGCCTCCGGTCACTTCTGACCGGGAAGGCCCAGGACGTGACTCATAAAGGAAGACCATCAGAGGGTTAAAGGAGTAGTTTTAAGCACTTTTAAAAAAAACGTTTGCTGATAATTTACTCGCCCCCATGTCATCCAAGATGTCCACGTCTTTCTTTCTTCAGTCGAAAAGAAATTAAGGTTTTTGATGGAAACATTCCAGGATTTTCTCCATATAATGGACTTCAATGGGGTCCAAACGGTTCAAGGTCAAAATGAGAGTTTCAGTGCAAACTGTTCAAAGGGCTTTAAACGATTCCAGATGATGAATAGGAGTCTTAACAAGCAAAACGGTTGCTCATTTAAAAAAACAAAAAAAAAAAACAAAGTGTAAGTTTTATAAGCACAAATGGTCGCCTTGCTCTGTTCTGTGATGCACGTCCGTGACTCTCCTGTTCAAACTCGAAAATGAACGAATCTTTTTTCGTGTCATTTGGTTCATTCAACGAACGAAATGAACGAGTTGACTCAGGAAAAGATTCGTTCATTTTGATGAACGAGCTCGAACAGGAGAGTCACGAACGCGAGACAAACAAACGACATTAGAAGCTGAGAGCATATGTGTGTGTGTTTGAGAGAGAGAGTGTGTGTTTTGCTCTGTTCCTGAAACTGACGATGTCGCTGTGTCTCTTTCATTGGTAGGTTACCAGTGTTGGAATCCACGGCTCCGTCGGGTGACATGTCCCGGCCTCACCATATAGTATCCGTCGTCCCCAACCGTTACCCGCGGTGGTTCACCCTCAGCCACATCGAGTCCCAGCAGTGCGAGCTGGCCTCCACCATGCTGACCGCAGCCAAAGGTCAGAGTCTCCTCAGTCACACATCCCCCACAGAGCAACTTTGCATTCAAAACTTTGCATGTCTAAACACAGCTCAGACGTCCAGGCTAAAACGAGTCAGAATTTGGGCCGTCAGTGAAAATGTAATAGACGTCTAAACCATCGTCCAAGAATAGACTAGTCATCAGATAAAGAAATGACATGAGGGAAGAAATGAAAGCGAACACATGATGAATATCACACATCTCACGAGTTATTTCAGAAAAAACAACATGCAACCAAATTCAAGGTTATTTTGTCTAGACGTGTGTTCCTCATAGCCGGCTATATCGGGTCTATAGTTAACCTAGACGCTGAAATGATGGCTATTGCATGCTGGGATGGCGCTGTTATGTTCATGCAGGCCTGTGAAGAGCGTTTCTGCTCGCAGACGCAAAACAACGAGTGTAAAATCAAATCTGTGTCCTCGGTTTGGAGAAACGACACGTTTGGAAAAGTTGCTGCAGTTTCTAACATCTGATCAGAGCAGAGAAGCTGAGGTCAGAGGTCAGCGAACCGGACCGGACCGCAGAGTGGAAGTCCAGCGTCTGAACGCAGCGCTCGAATCTTTATCAGCGTCTGGCGCTAGTGCTGACTCACGGCTCATGATGCTGTGTGTGTGTGTGTGTCTAAGTGTGAGCGTGTGTGTGGGAGAGTGAGAGTGTTTGTGTGTGTAAGAGAGAGAGCGATACCGCGTGTGTGTGCGTATGAGAGAGAGAGAGTGTGTGCCTGTGTGTGTGTAAGAGAGAGAGAGACCGTGTGTGTGTGTGTGTGTGTGTGTGTGTGTGTGTGTGTGTGTGTGTGAGAGAGCGAGAGAGAGAGACCGTGTGTGTGTGTGTGTGTGTGTGTGAGAGAGCGAGACCATGTGTGTAAGATAGAGAGAGACTGTGTGTGTGAGAGAGTGAGTGAGTGTGTGTGAGAGAGCGAGACCGTGTGTGTGTGTGTGTACGTATGAGAGAGAGAGAGAGAGTGTGTGTGTGTGAGAGAGAGAGAGACCGTGTGTGTGTGTGTGTGTGTGTGTGTGTGTGTGTGTGAGAGAGCGAGAGAGAGAGACCGTGTGTGTGAGAGAGAGAGTGAGTGAGTGAGTGAGCGAGACCGTGTGTGTGTGTGTGTGTGTGTGTGTGTGTGTGTGTGAGAGAGAGAGCGAGACCATGTGTGTAAGATAGAAAGAGACTGTGTGTGTGTGAGAGAGACCGTGCGAGTCTGAGTGAGTGACTGACACAGATAGCGTGTGTGAGCGCGCACGCACGCATGTGTGTGTGTGTGTGTGAGAGAGAGAAAGAGAGAGAGCGTGCCTCTGTGTGAGAGAGAGCACGTGTGTGTGTTAGAGAGAGAGAGAGACCGTGTGTGTGAGAGACAGACAGACAGTGTGTGTGTGTGTGTGTGTTTGCTGCAGACAGTGTTTCTGAGCACCTGATGTTCCTCCAAGGTCACGGCGGCGACGGTTCGCTGTGTTTACAGAAATGGCCAGTCACGTCAGATCTCCATCACCTGTGTGAATCCGTTTATATCCCATCAAATATTCATGAAATATTACACACACTCTCTGTCCTCACTTGTGTTTCCACTCGGGATGGGCACGAGTACCTGAGAATCGACAGCAATCCATCGGGAATGCGTTAATATTCATTTCAGAAACTTAAAGGAGTAGTTCACTTTAAAAAAAAACTTTTGCTGATAATTTACTCACCCCCATGTCATCCAAGATGTCCACGTCTTTCTTTCTTCAGTCGAAAAGAAATGAAGGTTTTTGATGAAAACATTCCAGGATTTTCTCCATATAATGGACTTCAATGGGAACCAAACGGTTCAAGGTCCAAAAGGCAGTTTCAGTGCAGCTTCAAAGGGCTTTAAACGATTCCAGATGATGAATAAGGGTCTTATCAAGCGAAACGATCGCTCATTTAATGAATAAATAACAAAGTTTAAGTTTTATGAAACAGTCTTTTGGACCTTGAACCGTTTGGTCCCCATTGAAGTCCATTATATGGAGAAAATCCTGGAATGTTTTCATCAAAAACCTTCATTTCTTTTCGACTGAAGAAAGAAAGACGTGGACATCTTGGATGACATGGGGGTGAGTAAATTATCAGCAAAATTTCTTTTAAAAGTGAACTACTCCTTTAATGTTAATAATTAAAAATAAATTATTTCTATATTTACAGTGATGTTTAATCCATTTAAATAATGCATCAAATTATGCATAATTATAAACGTAGTTAATTAGGATGTTCATGTGCGGTTGTGCTGTTGTTTGCAGGCGACACTCGAAGGCTCGAGACAGTATTAGAGTCCATACAGAAGAACATCCACTCGTCCTCTCATATCTTCAAACTGGCGCAGGATGCCTTTAAGATCGCCACGCTCATGGACAGTTTGCCGGACATCACTCTGCTAAAGGTCTCCCTGGAGCTGGGTCTTCAGGTACACACACTTCTCGATCAGCACACACACTTACACCCGTTTATGCTCGTCTCCTTACGTGGTTTCTGTTTCTTTCCTGATGACTCTCAGGTAATGCGTATGACGCTCTCCACGCTCAACTGGCGGCGGCGAGAGATGGTACGATGGCTAGTCACATGTGCCACAGAAGTTGGTAAGTGTGAACTTTCAGTGTTAGCAGATCTTGGTTAGATAAAACAAAGCAATTATCCAGTCAGGGCTGTACTTTACTCTGATTTTACCACGGCATGATGGCCAAACAGAATAAAATAACCATAACACACAGCCACGAGTGACTTATTGCTTTTACGAAATCACAATCTGATTAAAAACTACGGTTCAATAAACAATTCACTTTATTAATGGTAAAATTAAAAATAATTATTTTTGCAAAGATGCTGCAAAAAACAGTTGTTTCTATAACAAAAAAGATATATATATATATATATAGTTTTACATATATTTTATTATATATATTTAAAGAATCTTTTAATTAAAATATTAGCTTTGTAAAGAGATGTACACAGAATTTAAATTTATCTACAAAAATAATATAAACTTAAAAATTGGGCCCCATATTTGTCTGTATATAAAGGCAGCAGCTGTGCTATATATATATATTAGGGCTGTGCAAAAATTAATTGCGATTAATCGCATCCAAAATAAAAGTCTGTGTTTACATAATATATTTGTGTGTGCTGTATATAATTATTTTGTATATATAAATACCTATGCATGCATGTATATATTTAAGAATTATTTGCTCTTAAATTCTGTATGTATATATATATATATATATATGAATATTGTATATATGAATATTTTAAATATTTTATATATGAATAACACATTTTCTTAAATATACACATGCGTGTGTGTATTTATATATACAAAATAATTATATACAGCACACACAAATATATTATGTAAACACAGACTTTTATTTTAGATATAAAAATACACACACATGCATCTATATTTAAGAAAAAAAATATTTATATATAAAATATTTATATTTATATATAATATAAAGTATATATAAATCTATATACAGTATATACATGAACATAAATATACTGTATATAAGCATGTGTGTGTGTACAGTATTTATATCTATAAAATAATTATATACAGTGCACCCACATATATTATGTAAACACAAACTTTTATTTTGTATGCGATTAATCGTGATTAATCGTTTGACAGCCCTAGTGTGTATATGAAGAGTTCAGATGCAAAAGCCTCTAAATGCTATTTGAAATTTTCATCTTTAATGATGATTTTTATCAAACTTGTATATTTAAGTTCAGTAATTTCACTTAAATAACAATTAATAGGTAATTATCATTGCCATTTAAGTGAAATTACTGAACTTAAATATACAAGTTTGTTAAAAATCATCATTAAAGAAGAAAATTTCAAATGGCATTTAGAGGCTTTTGCATCTAAACTATTCAAATATATATATATATATATATATATATAAGAATATTTATTAAGGACATAAATAGGGCCAGTGTTGCATTCTTTAATGACGTTGACTGACATGTGGTGTGTGTCTGCGCAGGGGTCTACGCACTGGACAGCATCATGCAGAGCTGGTTTACGCTCTTCACGCCCACCGAGGCCACGAGCATCGTAGCGACCACCGTCATGTCCAACAGCACCATCGTACGGCTACATCTGGACTGCCATCAGCAGGAGAACCTAGCGAGCAGCGCGCGGACGCTAGCCCTGCAGTGCGCCATGAAGGACCCTCAGAACTGCGCGCTATCGGCGCTGACGCTCTGCGAGAAGGACCACATCGCCTTCGAGACGGCCTACCAGATCGTGTTGGACGCGGCCACAACGGGCATGAGCTACACGCAACTGTTCACCATCGCGCGCTACATGGAGCACCGCGGCTATCCGATGCGCGCGTATAAACTAGCTACGCTAGCGATGGCCCACTTGAACTTGAGCTACAACCAGGACACGCATCCCGCCATCAACGACGTACTGTGGGCGTGTGCGCTTAGCCACTCGCTGGGCAAGAACGAGCTGGCCGCCATCATCCCCCTAGTGGTGAAAAGCGTGAAGTGCGCGACCGTGCTGTCGGACATTTTGCGGCGTTGCACGCTGACGACGCCCGGCATGGTGGCGCTGCACAGCCGTAGGAACTCTGGGAAGTTGATGTCGTTGGATAAAGCCCCGCTAAGACAGCTCTTGGACGCCACGATCGGGGCGTACATAAACACGACGCACTCGCGGCTCACGCACATCAGCCCGCGGCACTACAGCGAGTTCATCGAGTTCCTCAGCAAAGCCAGAGAGACTTTCCTCATGGCGCACGACGGACACATCCAGTTCACACAGTTCATAGACAACCTGAAACAGATATACAAAGGCAAAAAGAAACTCATGATGCTCGTGCGCGAGCGGTTCGGCTAGCTTCGGCTTGGCCTAGAGACGAGAAAGACTTTACGAACCACACCGGTATTATGTGTATAGACTTGCGCAAAAAAAAAAAGAAAACGGGAAAAAAAAGTGGAACGTTGTCATGTTGTTGGAAGTTTGTGTGTTTCCCCTTTTATTTGTGTGAAAGAGTATGTCACGACGTTTGGGTTTACACTGAGTATATGTTGTCCAGTGGCGAAAGTCCACACAGCACTCCAGATCTCTCTGTTTAACATTCACAGCCTCAAAGTGAAGAAGAAAAATGGCTTTAAACCAAACAACACCTCCATCCTAAGTGACAAGTACCTCGTACGGCTTCAGCTTTACTCCTTCCTGAACCAGTCACACGTTACCAGTGTACTAAAGAAGTGTTAGAAACCAGAAAAACAAAAACACGTCTCCATTTTTTTTTTTTTTTTTTTCGGAAATTCCTTTTCAGTTCACCAGGCTAATTGCGTGGCTTTGCAGTGCTGTTTCGTCCAAAAGCATGTCACACACACTCACACACACACGCTTCAACCCCATTTTGATTGCGCTTGTGGAAACTTAGCAACTGTCGACATACATCTCAGGGATTCTCTTTGAAAAAAAGGAAAAAAAGAAGAAAAAAAATGGTCATGAAAGAATGAGAGCATTTTATTGTACTGTATATATGATAGTATATGTCTGAATATTGAAAAAATGTATACGTTAACTAATTTATAAAAAGAATATTCTATGTAATGCAAAATACTTGAAGCTGCAGTACCTTGGTCTGAAATCAAACATATCAGAGGGACTAAACGAAACGCGAGCCTCGGGCTGTGTTCGGAGCGGACGGCTAGCGCGCGGAAAACGGAAACGCTAGGCATTATTATTATTATTCCACGAGGAACGTTTCTCCTGACGTTGCATGTTTAATTCAGTTCGTCTTTTTCACATTTAATCTGCATTGCACAGTATCATCCAGTGCGCTAGCGTGCCTTTCCGAACACGGCCGCGCTGTCGGGGCTCGAATCGGGCGGTGAACCCGCGTGTCGGGTCTACGATTCGCGATCTAGCGTTGGCGTAGACCCGAGGGCACCGGTGGTTTGGACGGACACCCAGAGCAGCAAGCCTTAGCATTAAGAATTGGGAATGCAAGAAACGCAGGCCCACGTGCCTCAAAAAACGCCTAGAAATGTAGATCCAACAGTATCGATGTTAACGCAAACATGCCGAGCGATTGGCCTGACGCTCTTGTTTCTTTCCACAATAACCAAGTCACGACGAAACTCCATTTTTATGCACAATAACATGTACATGCCTATCTGCTGACATCTTAACTTTGTGCAAGACAGAAAGTTGCTGTGTAGGTCTGACTGTTCAAATGTTTCTTCTGTTTCGTTTTTTTTTTTTTTTTTTTAACGTTTTGTCGTTCCTATAGGATTCCTCAACGAAACGAAAACAGCCTTCTTTCTTGCCTTGTCTTAACGCTTTAAAATAACCAAACTGGAGTTCTAACTACCAAACTTGTTCGTTAAAAATGAAAGCCAACCAACTTTGGTTACAACTTTACTGTCTTTAATTTTAGCTGAATGGTTCTGTATTCTGTGCTTTAAAAGCAGGTTTCCTATGTTTTTGGTGCAAAAACGTTGTCGAGTGTCCCCTTCCTTAGAGGTTTGTCTGTAGCTCTTTTTATTTGACTTTATTTTGTTCGTTTAGAAACAGAAATATCTTCTTCTTCTTTTTTTTTTTTTTTTTTCATTTTATTTATTATACAAGGTAAACGATTGTACTTCTTCACCCGTGTCAACATTCTCATGAAGTTGAATTTAAGATTTGATACACCGATATCAATTTATTTATGTAACTAAATCACTGTTTTATAAACTTGTTAATGATTCAACATTTTTGTTTTAATTAAAATTAGTTTTTTGAGAGGAAGCAAATCATCGAGTCGTTTGTGTGCATGACACTCTTTTTACATCGCTGATTTTCATCTGGTTGGTGAAAAAAAATAAATCAAATAAATAAATTGGACAAATCCCAATAGACACAAATATGGAGCAAAATATACACAAATATGAATTTTATTTAAATAAATGGACACTATATAGAAATATTGAGTAAAATGTTATATATTTTTTAATATTGATATTATGACAAATAAATATACATTTCCTTACACCATCTTGCATGCACACTGTAAAAAGGTTGCTGTAAATTTTACAGTAACTTACTAGCAGCTGGGTGCCATTTAAGTTACTGTAAAAGTGTTTACAGTATCACTACTGTAATTTCATTTACAGTAATACAATTGTATACTGTATTAATATTCAACTGTATTTTTCATTTACAGGAATAACACTGTATATTGTATTCATTCATCTACTGTATTTTTATTTACAGTATTAGAATTATTCCTTTTACATTGATTTTTTTTCTGATTTACAGTAGAAAACATTTTTCCATAATCCTTGGCTATTTACAGTATTATACTGTTGGCACATTTAACAGTTTTATACTGCACATATTACAGTAAAATACTGTTCAAATTACAAAAATACTTTACAGTGCATTTTTCCCCCACCAAACTCATAACGCATTCATAAGGCAAAAATAATAGTGCTGACCTCATTTTTGAACATCCTTCACATTGTGAAACTTGTCTAATACTTAAAAGGGTGTCAGCTCACTAGATTTGGAACAGACACTAAGTTTTAAGGGAAGTAAGTCTTAAGTATAGTTTATTCAGCAAACCTTTCTGTGCTTATGAGTTCGATTAACTTTAGGATTTACAGTTCGGTCATTTCCAGATGCCTCTTCTACAAAGACTCGTCGCTCTGGTCTGAACTAAACAGGAAGTGGACAAACAGACTGCAGGGGAAGATTGAGACACTCGAGTTAGCGATAAGGTTGACCACTGTTACACAAGGACAGATCCTCTCTCACACTCGCCATTGCTTCGAGTGGCCAACTTCCAGGAATTACCAGCCAAGAGCTTCAACCATTGAGATGTCAAGAACGGGGAGGGCTGAAGGACCACGTTAAATACTGCAGGAAGAACTCATTCTCACGCTGATAACGTGCTTAAGACTGTGTGCTTTTTATTTGTCGTGTTTTGCTAAATTTACGATATGGAGAAAAAGAGTAAATGCCCTGATCTTAACGGTGCCGTTTTTGGCCTACAAACATTTTTTTTCCATGCGAAAGACATGTTTCTAGGAATCCATCGGGAATTTCGTGTGCGGGATTAAGATTTATTTGGTAACATGAATTAGCCCAATTAACCAAACATTCCAGGATTCTATCCATATAATGCACTTCATTGGGAACCAAACGGTTCACGGTCCAAATGAGAGTTTCAGTGCAGCTTCAAAGGACTTTAAACGACACCAGACGATGAATAAGGGTCTTATCTGGGACCCTTTGAGTCATGATTTGAAAAGATTTGAAACGAGTTTGAACAGGAGTCACGAACGCTCATCACAGAACAGAGCAAGGTGAGCTTTTGAGCTTATAAAACTTACACTTTGTTATTTATTTTTGAAATGGCCAATCTTTTCGCTTGATAAGACCCTTATTCATCGTCTGGAATCGTTTAAAGCCCTTTGAAACTCTCATTTGGCCCTTGAACCGTTTGGACCCCATTGAAGTCCATTATATGGAGAAAATCCTGGAATGTTTTCATCAAAAACCTTCATTTCTTTTCGACTGAAGAAAAAACAGACATGGACATCATGGATGACATGGGGGTGAGTAAATTATCAGCAAAATGATTTAATTTGTCTTGAATGATTCCGTTTTTTAGCAAATTGGGTGAGTCAATGATTCAATGACTCATAAAGACTGATTCATTTACATTTGAATGAATTAATGAATCAACCAATCACGCATCCATTAACAGTGGATTGTTGCCAGTTTTATTCTCATAATGAAAGTATACTTTAATGTCATATTTGTATTTTCAATACAAGTTTATGCTGTTATCTCTACGCAGTCCTATTATTTTAACATGGGAAAAAACGACCCTGCCTCTTTGAGCAGGTAAAGCAACAGAAGTGAATAGATAACCGAACAATTATGTTTTAAAATAATGCATATGGATTCTTTTCTTGCTTTAGGCTGCAAAAACCACAGAGTTTTTCCGTTTTTCCACTTCTCTTCATCAGCAGAACGGACAGATGGGACGAAGACCCGTGCTGACCAGCGCTTTTCACTCTCATTTGGTTTCTGAGAGCACAGATGCACAGTCACTCCAAGATGGAGCACTTTGCCCAGACCATCAGCCCCTCAGTACATTTGGAAGAACGAACTGTAATAGCCTCAGCTATAATTCCCATGAAGCACTTTCAGGCCTGTGAGGAGATCTTTTCCTGCCAAAGCGGTGCGGAACAGGAGGCCGGGGGTTCGGGGAGAAATCCAAGTGCTTGAGCGAAGACAGTGACAAATTCAAGCTTTTCTGTGACTTCAGGCCTGGAAGAACACACCATTGACCACAGACACAGGACGAGGTCTTTAAAGAGGCCGTATCATGCCCTTTATCAAAGTCCTGATGTTGTTTTTTGGCTTGAATGTTGATTATTCTCCTCATATTCTCCATTGTTGCGGCTCCTCTCTTCCCAGTCTGTCAGTAACGCTCTGTTTACTTCCTGTCTCTATGAAGCCCCTCCTTCTGAAAAGCACGCTGTGCTCTGATTGGTCGGCTGGAGCAGTGTGTTGTGATTGGTCGAGTGTGTTTGGGAAATGTCCCACCCTTTACCATAACCACCAGTTTAACACACTACTAACCAACTCAATCAGGCCCCGCCCCTTTATTCTGCATATTAATTATCATAATGAGGAATATTGTGACGCGTTCGTTCCCGGAAGAAACTCAAGACTACAATGGAGGCGTTTCAGGAGTTCGGAAACACTGACACTGATACAGTTTTTATTCAAATCGTAAAATGTGCAAAAATAAGAATGCCACTTGATCAAATAACAGTTGATATCACATCTGGTTTATTGATCAAACTGAGAGCATTGCATTATGGGATTTGGCTCTAACATAGAGTGATCTGTTTGTACAGTGTAAAAATGAATACGCTTTATCTAATCAATAAAATTGTGGCAACAGATTACAAGCAATATTATTAATTAAATTGAACAAATTAGATTATTCCTTAAAAGTTATTCATTTAAAATGAGTAAAGTTTACACCAAAAAATTAAACAAAAATATCTGAATAACAGGCAGACGTCAAAGATTAATTAAGAACTCTTTATTTTATATTGCCAACATTGAAGACACCTGACGTTAACAAGCAGAATCACTGAAGGAGAAACCTAAAACAAACACCGATCACCATAATGGCGACTTAAATGTACGTTTTTTTTGTACTTTTTACTCATTTTAAATGAGGAATTCATTTGAATAATTATTGCTCAATTCTAATTTGTTAAATTGAATTAATAATATTGCTTGTAATCTGTTGCCCCATATTTTTTGATTAGATAAAGCGCGTTCATTTATGTCGAATCATTGCATGCCCAAGATCCACATACAAAAATAACATCAATGCTATTCTGAGCATATCTGAACATTAAAAAAAAAATGCATGCAGCCATAAAGAATTATGTGGTTTATTTGAAACCTTTCATTGCTCCTGAGCCATTGATGAAATGTCCTTTTCCGCGGCCCTGAATGGCTGGATAGAGAGATACGGTATCTGTCGAGCGCTGTTCACTTCCTCCGCGGGAGGAAACGCTGGTTGTAAATGTCGTCTGTTGACATGTGTTGCTAACACTGTCGTTTAGTGCTGGGCACTGGTCAACTTTGATCCTTTATCAGAAGACAACCAGACCCAAACACCCAGAGCCAGCCGGGCCGAACAGGAAGAACAATCGCTTAAACAATGACCGACTGCAGCCAGGAACACCACAACCTCCTGACGCACACACACACACACACTGGAAACTCTCATATGTCCCCATTAAATGACTGGATACAATATTAAACTTACTTTTTATCACAGTTAATTAAAACAAAAGAGTAGTGTTTCACATTTGTCACATCCGTGTGTAGTTTGATGTGTGTGTTGCTAATCATTTTATGTTTGTGTGTGGAGTTACTGCGCATTTTTGGAAGAGTTGTGATGTGTTTGCTTTTGCAAGAGATGTCTGATGTTTTGCATGTTGTGCGTGTGTTTTGTGTGTAGAGTTTCAAGAAACTGAGCCATAGTTTCAGAAATTGTGTGTAAGCTAGAGCCCGACCGATAAAGGATTTTGAAGGCCGATACCGATACAAATATTTTGGGGTTTTAAAATCCGATATTCCGATATATCGGCCGATATTTTTTTTTTA
The DNA here is from genome assembly GCF_016745375.1 of Pimephales promelas. The sequence goes on along the minus strand of NW_024121210.1, from coordinate 39,068,785 downwards.
TTAAATATTGTTGGATTTCACACACGTGTAAAAGAAGAGCTAACTTTTCTGCACAAGATACGTTTGATACTTTTTCTCTATGTCTAAATGTTCACTCCTCGCAAGTGTAACTTACATTTTACAATGCAGGGACTGTAACTAGAGATATGCGAGTTATAAATACAGTAATCATTACTTTATTTAGGCAGAAAAAGTTCGTTGTGGTTTCCAAGCTCATTAATGTTAACGTTAGCGGTCTTCCACTGATGATAGTGGCATTAGCTAGCTTTGTGGTTAGCTAGTCTATGATGAGCCATAATTTAGCAATAGATGACATCATACTGCAAGTTGTAAAACATACATTTTCAATATAACAGGCCAAGGAGAGATGATTGAAGCGTGTTTCGTCCGTTTTTATTTTATTTTTGAAATGTTCATTTATCGGCCATTATAACTGCCGATACTGATATTTTGGAAAATGTCTAATATCGGCCGATATATCGGTCTGGCGTAAAACAAAAGCCACAAAAGGACATTATCATCCAGGAAGTGAGGGAAAATTAGAGTTCTAGTAAGTATACGCAATTGATTTGACTATTTACTGTGATATTTTGTGGTGTTTGTGTTAGGGATGCACAATATATCAGCCATATCAGCCGATATATGTTCATTTTGTTCATTTTGAAAATATCATTTTGTTTGTTCATCCAGTTATCATTATCGGCCCTATAAGAAATTTGGCCGATATATTAAAGCCGATAAATAATGTATTATTTCCTTCCGCTGAGACTCTTCAGATGCGCACTGTTCAACATGATGGTTTTGAATCGCTTTTATTATGATTGGAATCACTTCAAAACAGGAAAATACAGTTCAGTGCATATCGGCTACATAAAATTATGATGAGAATATTATAATTGTGTGTTTGTGACATGACTTTTAATGCTGAGACTTTTGTTTTTGTAATCAGGCTCTCAAAATTACATAAAAAGTTGGATTTTGATTTATCGGCCAATATATCGGTTATCGGTTTTCAAATTATCGGTGATCAGGATCGACCAAATAGATATATTTTTCATATCTGTGTATCTCTAGTTTGTGTCCATCCTTTTTATTTTAATCAATGTTCAGAACTCAGTTTAATACTAACTTCATGATTACATTTAGCTCTTTATTTCCATCTTTTTTTAGTGTCATTTCTGTAAAGTTAAACAATCAAGTTCTAATGAATAAAGTTTAAGCAGTGGCACGCACTTTAAACGCTGCCAAATGCTTTAGATTACAAGCATATCCTAAAAGGCACAGAATTCAGTAAATTCTGAATTAGAGGAATAATCTAATATAAAAGGGGTGATAAAGTTAGGAGCTGTTTGTTTTCCAAAAATGAAAATTATTCAGGTTATTTTTTTTGTATTATTTCATTGTAAATTAGTGGCCTTGTCATCATCTGCATGGTACAACCCATTCTGGATGGAATAAATTAAGTATTTTTTTCATCTAAATCCTGTTTTGTCAGGAAATATGTCAAATTATTGAAGTAAAATTAATTTTAAATGCCATTTAATGTTAAAAAACAAAAGCCACCCCGTCAATGCCATCATCGTCCAGAAAGTGACATCATTTTGGAGGGAAAACAAGAATAGGCTACTAGGTAGCATACGCAATGGGTTTTTATTATTTACCGTGATATTTTGTGGTATTAAAATGGATTATAAATGGCATTTAATATTGAGAAAAGGAAAAATGGTCATAACAGTAAATCATGACCCTTTTATAAGCACTCCTCAGGGAAAAACATAAGCCCTACAATGATTTTAAAAAGTGTATGATATGAGTGAGAGCTTCAAACTTTACTTTAACTGCAGAAATGAGCTGGTAAATGCCACTGGTCATAATGTGGGAGCAACAGAACGCACTGACCAATCAATACGCTTCACATTTTACCCAGTCACCACCGTTTGCTCTTTTGGAAAAAAAGTATTTCCATATGAGGGCTTTGAAGGCCACCTTTTGAACTTTCACATTCTCAAGATTTTCAGATCTCACTTTTCAATTATGCATGCTTTAACCTTTCATGCTCTCCTGTGCAAATCAGTGTCAGTTCTCTGTAATCTGTTTCTCACACAATTTGAGGGCTTTAAAACTATTCATTGCATTAAATAAAGCTTGAGTAGATAATGCAGACCCGACCACGTCTGGCCCCGGTTATCAATCATGAGTGGGCCTACAGAACACAGAGCGTAATATGATCAAACCTGAACCTCGTCCTCCCCGCCGCTGTTTGTGCGTAATCTATTGAAGAGGATAATGTGGTGTTTTACAGTCATGTGTAGAAATCCTGTTGGATGAACAACACACCAAAACGAGCGCTTCAGATGATTCGATCCACTTCCTTGCATGCACAAAAAAACAAAACATGTTTTTTTTTGTGCTATATTATGTGGTTGCTAGGAATAGGGCATTGCTAGGTGGTTTATATTGTGTTCTATGTGGTTGCAAGGTTAAATAGGTCTTATTAAGACTGCAGCGCCATGACAGGTATGATAGCAGGGTTTTCAATGTAAATAGCCAAAATAGCTCCTAGATCGCACATAATTGTCTTAATTTTTTTTTTTTTTGCCCATTGAAATTTCTTGGAATTTTTTAATTCTTCTATTTTTGCAGGGAGAGAGAGAGAGAGAGAGAGAGAGAGAGAGAGAGAGAGAGAGAGAGAGAGAGAGAGAGAGAGAGGCCTGGCCTAGGCTAAATCCCTCAGTCTCGCTTTCATTCCGTAAAAAATATAAAATGGCGCCGGATGATGAATGCAGATATTCGTTTATAAATATTCATTCATTCACAATGCCTCTCGATAATTGTCTCTTTAATAGTTAGTTTAATAGTTTTTCTAATATAAAACCTAATTCTTATAACACTATAACCACCTTTTTCACGTAAAAGTCATACATGTCTGGCTTCCGTTGACAGTTTTAGCTGTACAAAACAGATTACTTTCGCGTTGAAAATAAGGTAGATACATCCAAAGCGTTTCAAGTAAATCATATTAACACATATTAATAATCCCTTCCGTATGTGTGTGTGTGTGTGTGTTGCAGCAGGATTTCGTGGGGTCTCGTCACAACAGCACACTAAACCCCGGGATTTTCGCGGGCCGCGGGAGGTGTGTGAGGGGCGTACAGGATTAGCATTAGGCACACCGGGGTTTATGGGAACCGTAAAACAGAGCAGACAGGGATAGTATAACACACAGCTCACCTGAGCGAGTGTCCTTGAGAGATATAGGATAATCCCTGCGCCTCCCTCGGGAACGCCGGGAATATGCGTCGTGAATTGATGCATCAGGCTTACAGTCCCAGTCATGCTATGGATTTGCTGTATGTGCACCTACATGCACACATGGATGACTGACAGGTGAGTAAATGTTGTTATCACGTGAAGGGGAGGTTAGTCTGCATGTTGGAAACATTTCCTGGCTTGCTTTATGAAGATACCCCTTTTTCCACGTCAGGTATATTTTCCAAAGTTTTCCACGTTGCTTCAGATCGTTGAAAGACACTCAAGTTTTGTTTGAGGCACAGCTTACCAAGTTATTCAAATCTTGTAACGTGTAGTTTTGGTTTAGTTTCATGGTGTTTTTGTTTGGTTTTCCCAGTTCCTGTTTGACCTATTGTTCTAGTGTGTGCCAGTTTGTTCCCATTACTGATTAGTTTCAACTTCATTTAGCTCGTTTTATTCCCTTGGATTACATATCAGCACTTAACATGTTCACTATGGAAGCTTGTTTCCACCAGTGAAAAAAATAAAATAAAAGGTCCACCTTACCATTTTCATTGTGGTATAATGCATTTCACATTTACTCTGTCCAGTTTAACACATTTCCTATTTCCCGTAACAGGCATGGGTGGTTTATGATGAATTTATAAATATAATGCAAATGAAAATGTCACACATGAAAAATGCTGGATCAATATGAACTATCAACATTTTCTTTATACTATACATAGCCGATAACTGATATATTGGCCGATAAATCTAAATCCAATTTAAAGATTACAAAAACAAAAGTCTCACCATTGAAAGCCAAGACCCAAACACACAAATGATGTTCTCATTATAATGTTATGTAGCTGATATGACAGACTTGCTGCACATGTTGCACTGAACTGTATTTTCCTTTTTGATTCCAGTCATATTTCAAGCGATTCAAAACCATCATGATGCACAGTGCGCATCTGAAGAGTTTCAGCTGAAGGAAATACATTATTTAATGACATTTTTAATAATGATAACATTAAAAACTAACATATATCGGCCGATATTGATATGGTGGCGATATATTGCGCATCCCCATTAAACCCATTTGACTGTTTCTTATGCCAATTCTTGCTGAATTATGCAGATTTCTCCCTAAATTTGGTGCATATAAAGCTAAATCTATATATTTGAATCATTAATACTGAAAACCTTACAGAAATGTAATGAAGTAATGGGTTGTTTAAGATAAAAGAGGGCTCATATATGTAAAAAAAAAACATTTTAACTTTACTATTGACCCTGCGATCTAAAAATGTCAGCCTCCTCAACCTCCCCATGAGGGGAAGTTCTCTGTGGTTGGCAAATCTGACTCTCTTTTTTTCCCCCTTTCGATACAGATCTTGCCTTCCCGTTCTCCCCTGGGTGTTGAGGAAACTTTCAGGCTGATTCGTCTGCTGGTGTTTGAAGCCATCGGGCCCTCGTTCCCATCGCCGGGCTTCAAAGACGATCTCGCCACAGATGCACCGTTAACCTGGAGATTTAAACAAGGTCTTTGCAAGTTCTTCTTATATCTAAAACATCTATCAGCATGTGATACATCTCACCAGGGTATTTGTGACCTTTTCTCTGGAGATGAAAGGCCCATCGCACGCTTTCATCTAAAGTAGCGGTGCTCTCAAGATTTGAAGCCACCGTCGCGTCGTATTTTTGAGTCTCCGGACAGGCGAGTGACGTCCTAACATCTCGACTTTAAAGCCAAATGAAAATGTCACTCATAGGAGCAATTGCTGTCCATAACGTGTCCATAAATGTCACTGCAGAGAAAGGGGGAAATAATGGAGGATAATTAATGGACTTGTCTTGGATTAATAATATCCTTTCTGCATTTTATTCACTAGATATTTACATGAGTGGCACTTTCACGCTGTGCAAAACCTGCTGACATCACGTTTTTGAAGTCTCTTCTGCTATCAGGGCTATTTATTTGATCAAAAATACAGTAAAAATAGTGAAATATTATTATAATTTAGAACAGCTGTTTTCTATGTGAATATATAGTAAAGTGTAATTTATTCCTGTGATCAGTGTCACATGATCCTTCTGAAATCACATGCTTTGATGATCAAGGAACATTTATGATTATTATAAATGTTAAAAACAGTCGTTCTGCTTCATATTTTTGTGGAAACCTGATACTTTTTTGAATATGATACTATGATAGAATATAGAGAACTTAATAGGGAATTTAATATTTAAATGGAAAGTTCAAAAGAAAACAATCTATTTGAAAAAAAAAATCTTTTGTGATATTATAAATGTCTTTACTGTTAATTTTGATCAATTTAGTTTGTCCTTGCTGAATAAAGGTATTAATCGATTTAGGTACAAATCGTACTGACCTCAAACTTTTGTGTATTTTTAAGGGTTGCATATTTGTCCAAGTTTGTTCTCGTCCCTCAACGAGCAATTTAAAGTTTTAATAATTTAGTATCAATTATTATCAAACACATTTGATTAGATTTTTTTAATTTATTGTAATAGATATATCTTTGTTGTTTATACACTCACCTAAAGGCTTATTAGGAACACCTGTCCAATTTCTCATTAATGCAATTATCTAATCAACCAATCACATGGCAGTGTCTTCAATGCATTTAGGGGTGTGGTCCTGGTCACGACAATCTCCTGAACTCCAAACTGAATGTCAGAATGGGAAAGAAAGGGAATTTAAGCAATTTTGAGTGTGGCATGGTTGTTGAGTATTTCACAATCTGCTCAGTTACTGGGATTTTCACGCACAACCATTTCTAGGGTTTACAAAGAATGGTGAGAAAAGGGACAAACATCCAGTATGTGGCAGTCCTGTGGGGGAAAATGCCTTGTTGATGCTAGAGGTCAGAGGTGAATGGGCCGACTGATTCGAGCTGATAGAAGAGCAACTTTGACTGAAATAACCACTCGTTACAACCGAGGTATGCAGCAAAGCCACAACACACACAACCTTGAGGCGGATGGGCTACAACAGCAGAGACCCCACCGGGTACCACTCATCTCCACTACAAATAGGAAAAAGAGGCGACAATTTGCAAGAGCTCACCAAAACTGGACAGTTGAAGACTGGAAACATGTTTTCTCGATTTCTGTTGAGACATTCAGATGGTAGAGTCAGAATTTGGCGTAAACAGAATGAGAACATGGATCCATCATGCCTTGTTCCCACTGTGCAGCTGGTGGTGGTGGTGTAATGGTGTGGGGATGTTTTCTTGGCACACTTTAGGCCCCTTAGTGCCAATTGGGCATCGTTTAAATGCCACGGCCTACCTGAGCATTGTTTCTGACCATGTCCATCCCTTTATGGCCACCATGTCCCCATCCTCTGATGGCTTCTTCCAGCAGGATAATGCACCATGTCACAAAGCTCCAATCATTTCAAATTGGTTTCTTGAACATGTCAATGAGTTGACTGTACTAAAATGGCCGCCACAGTCACCAGATCTCAACCCAATAGAGCATCTTTGGGATGTGGTGGAACGGGAGCTTCGTGACCTGGATGTGCATCCCACAAATCTCCATCAACTGCAAGATGCTATCCTATCAACATTTCTAACATTTCATTGTTGAATCAATGCCACATAGAAATAAGGTGAAAGGGGGTCAAACACAGCATTAGTATGGCGTTCCTAATAATCCTTCAGGTGAGTGAATATACTTAGACTTTAAAAAAATTATAATTCTGGCTTACTTAAACACTACAAAATAAAGTATATATTTTAAACTAATCTAAGCATCATCTGGACAACTCATTAAAAAGTTTCTAGAAATAATTTGAGAGTGAATCCGCCATCTTTCGCATGTTCATTAGATGTAGAGAGCAGATGGTTGACATTCATTTGGACTCTTTGTTTTGACATTGTAAGGAAAGTGTGCAAGAATTTCCATAATAGTCACAAATGACTAAAGCTTTCACCTTAAAAACAAACGTATTTGTCCTTTATTTGTGATTATAACGCAGTGAAACATGACAAATTGTGGGGCATATTTTTTTATCCAGGCGGTCAAAGAAATTATGAGAAACACACAAAATATTAATAACTGATTATGTTGTCGTTAATGTGAGCTTTTTTCCTATTCGTGCATATAGTTAAATAAAAACTAGCTGTAGTTTGCCTTTTTTGCCAAATCATTTTGTCAGATTAAAATGTTTAGGGGTATATTCAAAATATTGTTTTTTCTCTAAACTTGTATTAAATAATGCTAACACATCAACAGCTGATATAATCTACGAATCAAATCATTAGATGGAGAATTCACTATTAGGGGCTGATTCACAATTTTTTTTAGCAGTTATTTTCATTATTAAATGAAATCAAGTATATTTACAATTTACATTTTTGGATCATTTGCTATATTATTGACTTTCCAAGAATCATATATGCGATGCAGACGTGCAAGACATCCTTTAAACTAAAAGCCACATTATTAATGGAGAGCATAATATATATATGAAGAGTTCAGATGCAAAAGCCTCTAAATGCCATTTGAAATTTTCTTCTTTAATGATGATTTTTATCAAACTTGTATATTTAAGTTCAGTAATTTCACTTAACAATTAATAGGTAATTATCATTGCCATTTAAGTGAAATCACTGAACTTAAATATACAAGCTTGATAAAAATGATCATTCTAGAAGAAAATTTCAAATGGCACTTAGAGGCTTTTGCATCTGAACTCTTCATATATATATATATAAAATAAAAAAAGCCCCACTCTGTAACTCCAGAGAGACTCTCTCTGATTTATATATCTCACAAAAATGCCCTTCCCTCACATCCCAAGTGGATTTCTATAAATGCCTCATGAATACCACTTTTATTTTTATTTATGGGCCAGGGTTTTATAATTGAATAGTAATTAATACCGTCAGTCGCGAGCCCCGGCTCGGTTCTTTACATAGACGCAGTGAGGTGATGAATGGGGCCATCTATTACACCACCTAACAAGGGCCGCTTCCTCGCGACGTTCCTGATTAAAGTATCGCGCTCATTTTCACACGAAAAAAGACCAGCTCTCAATTTAATTTAGAAATTGCCCCCGATAACGTCGGACGGTTCTCCGGCAACCTGACCACTCAGTAAAATAGATCTCTTGTAAGATTCATAATAGATGAAGAAGAATAGAGACCATTAATAAAACTGATAACTTCATTTAGGCATTGTGAATTCAGGAGCATTTTACCAGAGGGCCCCCATTACTTTTTATTGTATTTAAAGGAGATATAATTAATGTCCGTGATCAGTGAAATTCCGAAATACCTTGACGGAGCAGGTAATTATGGGTATGAGTGATCTTCTAATATTCGCTTCGGCTCCGTTCTGTAATTTTTCCTTTTTAATTGCATCTGGGAATGACATCACAGTAAATAATGCGAGGTTTAAGCACTGATGTGTTCAACACCAAAACAAATAGTGCCATTAGGAGAGGACGCGTTACAGTTCACTTCGCTATAAAAGCACTGCCATTATCTTTCTGCATTCATGTATTTTAAAGATACTTTAAATAGTGCTTTGATTTACTATAAATATATATATATATATATATATATGGTGGGAACTGGGAACTCACACACACACACACACACACACAGTAAATAAACACTGTGACATGATATGCACACTCACACACTTTTATGTACTTTTGTTTCTACCAGTATTTAGTTTTAATAGATTTTTATTGAATCAAGTGAGTTCAAGAATCAAATCAAGTTTTTAGCACTTTATTAAAAAAAAAAATATATATATTTTTTTTTACTGTAAGTTAAAGGATTAGTTCACTTTTGAAAAAACTTTTGCTGATAATTTACTGACCCCCATGTCATCCAAGATGTCCATGTCTTTCTTTCCTCAGTCGAAAAGAAATTAGGTTTTTGATGAAAACATTCCAGGATTTTCTCCATATAATGGACTTCAATGGGGACCAAACGGTTCAAGGTCCAAATGACAGTTAATAACAGCTTCAGATGCAGCTTCAAATGTCTTTAAACGACACCAGACGATGAATAAGGGTCTTATCATGCGAAACGATCGGTTATTTCAAAACTTATTCCAAAAATGTAACTTTTCTAAGGACAAATGCTAGCCAAATGCATGTTTGTAACATCACGTAATACGTAATTACGTTCAAAAGGTCACGGGCGACGTAGCCAGAAGTACAGAGTCAGTGTTTACAAGTTGAACGCATAGGTTGAACGTGCAAACTAAATCAAACGCCGTTTACAAAAAAAGGAATTAAAAGGTAAAACAACGATGTCGGACGATTTTGATTCTGTACTTCCGGCTACGTCGCCCGTGACCTTTTGAACGTAATTACGTATTACGTGACGTTACAAACGCGCCTCACAATATATTACAAGGCTAGCATTTGTCCTTAGAAAAGTTACATTTTTGGAATAAGTTTTGAAATAACCGCTCGTTTCGCTTGATAAGACACTTATTCATCGTCTGGTGTCGTTTAAAGCCCTTTGAACAGTTTGCACTGAAACAGTCTTTTGGACCTTGAACCGTTTGGTTCCCATTGAAGTCCATTATATGGAGAAAAATCCTGGAATGTTTTCATCAAAAACCTTCATTTCTTTTCGACTGAAGAAAGAAAGACATGGACATCTTGGGTGACATGGGGGCGAGTAAATTATCAGCAAAAGTGAACTAATCCTTTAAGGTTTCATGTAATATTTACATTTTATTTCATTTCAGCTTTATTTCAATTAACGAAAACTTTTTTTTAGTGAACAGCACTGTTTAAAACCAATGACATACGTTTTCCCTTCTTTTTACCGTTTTTCTTTCTTTACATGAATTTTGAAAGTTATTATACCCTATTCTGTATCATACACTATCCAAAATAAAGCAGATCTGGCCTGTTGAAATTACTAATTACACAAAAATACCCAAAATAGTTGTTGTTTTTAACCCATCTATGTTTTTTTTTACCTAAATGTTTATCCCTACCTGCTGCAGGATTTCTAATCCAGTGAGTCACATGACTTATACGGCTCAGGTGATTGGTTCAAAATGAATCAAAGATGGCTGCATATATAGCTCATAGTTCAGCTGAGGGACTCTCAGCCAATCAGAATCACTCCAGAGAAGCATAAAAGCAGAAACACACACATTAACCTGACAGACAAGCAGTGTCTATGACCACGAGGAGCTGAACGCACATCTGTGTGTCATTGGCAGGGGGCCATTTTGTGTATATTGTTCTCAACCTCACACACACACACACACTCAATATATACTGTGTATTGACAGCATTAGCACAGACAACACGGGTGAACTAAAAGCCACTTGTCTTTCCGTTTTCAGCTCGTCTCTGCTGATTATTTTGCCGTTTGTTCCCCTGCTTGAGCTTCTGAAGTGAGGTGTGTGTGTGTGTGTGTGAGCCACGAGACGATGAACACCTTCTGTTCCGCTCCACCTGTTCAGTGACAGGCAGCCGAGCAGGTGTGTGTGTGTGTGTGTGTGTCTGTGTCTGTGTGTGTGTGTTGTAGTAAAAATGCGGAGCGGCTCCCAGGTGACAACACACTGACACACACACACACACACACACACAGGCACACTTTTAACATCTCAATTTAACCTCCTTTATGCACAAACTGGAGCATGTTGAAACGGACGCCTGTTCGCTCCGCTCTGTGGTCTAGACGTCACGTCGGCGGAGTTTACACACAGTACACTACTTCCATTTGAATTAAAAAAATAATTCATCGTTAAATTTATTAAAAGTGACAAGACATTTTATAATGTTACAAAAGATTATATCAAATAAATGCTGTTCTTTTGAACTGTCTATTCATCAATGAATCCTGAAAATAAAATGTATCACACTTTCCACACAAATATGAACTGTGTTTAACACTGATAATAATCATAAATGTTTCTTGATCATCAGATCATCATATTCGAGTGATTTCTGAAGGATCATGTGACTCTGAAGACTGGAGTAATGATGACGAATTTGTTTTGTTCAGGAAAACAAGACAGAAGTACAGAGGAAAAACATCATTTTTTGCAGTGTTTACACATGTTTAGTTTCACTAGTGTGTACTTCAAGTTCAAACTTAAGTAAGGTTCAATTATATAAGTTTATAAGTAAACTTTATGTAATAATTAGTGTACTTGTAAGTGTATTATTTCAATATTGGCCCTTATTTTAGTGTATAAAAGTATTCTTTTAACTGTAGTACACCTTGAGCACACTAGTTTACAACTATGGTTTTTTGTTTACTGCATACTACAAGTGAACTTACAAGTATACTGCTAGTTTACTAATCAAATACTTGAAGCACTTGTTCTTTTAGTTTATGAAAGTAAGTACACTTTGAAGTATACACTCAGTAACTACTTGTTTGGGATAGTTTTCTTTATGTGAACATGACATCATACTTAAAGTTTACTAATTATCATTTTTTCCACTTTAAGTATGTTCCTATTTAGGTTTTTTTTTTTTTAAAGTCCTCGTGTAGTCAATCATTTTAACCCCTTAAAACTCACCAAAACTGACCAAATATGAATATATTTTTTCTTAAAAAAAATGTCTATGCCTTACAATATCTTAAATGTAACTCGACACCCTCGCCTCATTTAGTATACGCGGTTCTATGAATATGCAAATGAGCCCCGCCCCCACTCACTCAGAGATCCACTGGTTGTCGATCACCCGTTGATCTGATTGGTTACAAGGTGGTTTGTGACGTCAGAAACACCAGCGATTTCAAAGCGTGTTTTTGAGACTGTCTTTGAGGAGGAAATACTCAGCAATGCTGTCCACTTATCAACTTACATGGTGTGTCTTAAAGCAGATTAAAAACACCTCATAAACCCCATAAAAAAACTTGATTTTTCACCACTTTAATAATACTTTTAAATATATCTCGATCAAAAGATACTTGTTTTCTGTCAGTACAAGTTAATAGGCTATACTTTTGAGAAGTACATAAAAAGTAGACTGAATGTTTACATTTTTTCCACACTTTACTTTTTCCAAGGGCAACTTAAAGCGTAACTAAAAACTAAAGCAACTTTTTTCAGTTAATGATCTGTAAGAATGGATCTTTATTAATACCAGTCATTGATTCGAGTAACTTTTTTGACATTTGTGTATAAAGTGTTTTATTTCTACAATATATGGTGTAGAAATAACTTAGTGCTGCCCTCTTCAGGTTGAACGGTGGCTACTGCAGTTGAATTTTCCTATTTTCCGATTTTGACTCTCGTCTTGGCACTAGACAGAAGTTTTATTTTCTTTGTCTGACGTGGAGTTTGCGTTGGGGTTTGGAATGAACTACAAGCCGGTCTCTTTGTATCCATCTTCTACTTTTGTGGAAAGTTGACTAAAGTTGTGTCGCTCGAGTTGTGTTCTCTGATACGGAGAATGGCGGCGAATACACAAACCTGCCAGGAGTGTGAGTGCGCATGACGTCACGCCCAGATCAGAGAAGGGCTCATTCAGTCCATCAGGCAATTGTTAACATGTATGGGTTAGAAAACGGATATTTTTAACATGAAATGTTGCATAATGCATCTTTAAGTAGTTGGTTTAAAAGCGTAACTGACTGTAGAAGAACTCAGTTCCTGCTAATGCAAACACTTGCATTGCTTTATGAATGGTGATGCACGAATAGTTCACGGCTGGAGTCCAGGCTCGTTCTCTCCTGCTTTTGGAAGGATTTCAGATTCTGTGGATTTTCATCTTTCAATTGTTCAATCTCCAACGCCGCAGGAAGAAAAGCTTCCTGATTAAAACCGCAGTCAGTGTGTTGTTTGACGGCTTTTCACTGTAATTTTATGACGTGACCCCTCCTGCTAAGTGAGCTATTAGCGCCTAACTGTCCATTTAATACACATAACCAGCGCAGCAGCTCGCAGAAAGCTTCATTAAGAAAGCATGTTTGGGTTAGCAAAAACACTTCGCAGATATAAAGAGAGAAGTAATTACTGGAAATTAGCTGAACATCTGCTTGTGGTTTTGGGTTACCCTGAGATTAATTAAATGAAATATGGATATTTCTGGTGTGTGTTTGTTCATCAGGCGGTGTGGCCACATTGAAATGCTGAGATCAAATGAGATTTTGAAGCTCTTGCACAATGAAGCGAATCTCCACAGATTTAACTAGTGCGGATTTGAGATGAAATTGGGTTTTAAGCGTCTAAAGGTATGCTGTAAATGGGGTTTGAATTAATTAAACACAATATAAACAGAAGTACAGCAGAGGAAAAAAATAAGTTTGTTATTAATGACCCTAACCAGGAAAATATTTTGTTGTTATAAATATGTTAAAATGTTAATATGGTGCAAAAGTTCATTTATTTCAGTAATTCAACTTAAAAGGTGAAACTAATATTTTATATAGACTCATTACATGCAAAGTGAGATATTTCAAGCCTTCATTTGTTATAATTGGTTATAATTTTGATGAAAACCTCTTCAAAATATTCTACACTCAAAAAAAAAAATGCTGGGTTGTTTCTGTAAACAGATTGTTGGGTTGATTGTGCTGGCAACCCAAACCCTGCAGTTTTTAGAGTGTAATTTTGAATTTGGGGTTTTCATAAACTGTAATCTACGGAAGCGCATTGCATTCACTTGAAGAAACAAATTCTGCTTTGTTTTTCTGAATTAACAAACTAATTATCTCACAATTACGAGAATTTTTAATGGAAAAAAGTTTTTGCTCTGTTTTTTCTGAAATTAGAAGTTAATTATCTCAGAATTACGAGAGAATTTTTCATGGAAAAAAGTTTTAGCTCTGTTTTTTCTGAATTAACGACTTAATTATCTCAGAATTACAAGATAATTTTTAATGGAAATATTTTTGCTGTTTTTCTGAATTAATGACTTAATTATCTCAGAATTACGAGAGAATTTTTCATGGAAATATTTTTTTGCTCTGTTTTCTGAATGAACGAGTTATTTATCTCAGAATTACGAGATCATTTTTTATGGAAAAGTTTTTGCTCTGTTTTTCTGAATTAACGACTTCATTTTTTATGGCAACTTTTTGCTCTGTTTTTCTGAATTAACAAAGCAAAAACTTTTTTCCATGAAAAATTCTCATAATTCGGAGATAATTAATTTGTTATTTGTTATTAATTTGTTATTTGAAAAATTAATTTGTTATTTGAAAAATTAACTCATAATTCTGAGATCATTCATTTGTTAATTCAGAAAAACAGAGCAAAAACTTTTCCATGAAAACATTTTTTGCTCTTTTTTTTCTGAATTAACAAATTTATTATCTCAGAATTACGAGAGAATTTTTCTTGGAAAAGTTTTTGCTCTGATTTTCTGAATTAATGACTTAATTATCTCAGAATTACAAGATAATTTTTCATGAAAAAAAGTTTTTGCTCTGTTTTACTGAATTAACGACTTGATTATCTCAGAATTACAAGATAATTTTTCATGGAAAAAAGTTTTTGCTCTGTTTTTCTGAATTAACAAATGAATTATCTCCGAATTATGAGAATTTTTCATGGAAAAGTTTTTGCTCTGTTTTTCTGAATTAACAAACCAAAAACTTTTTTCCATGAAAAATTCTCATAATTCAGAGATAATTTATTTGTTATTTGTTATTAATTTGTTATTTGAAAAAATAATTTGTTATTTGAAAAAAATTAACTCATAATTCTGAGATAATTCATTTGTTAATTCAGAAAAACAGAGCAAAAACTTTTCCATAAAAAATTCTCGTAATTCTGAGATAATCAAGTTGTTAATTCAGAAAAACACAGCAAAAACTTTTTTTGCTCTTTTTTTCTGAATTAACAAATTTATTATCTCAGAATTACGAGATAATTTTACTTGGAAAAGTTTTTGCTCTGATTTTCTGAATTAATGACTTAATTATCTCAGAATTATAAGATCATTTTTCATGAAAAAAGTTTTAGCTCTGTTTTTCTGATTTAACAACTTAATTATCTCAGAATTACAAGATAATTTTTCATGGAAACATTTTATTGCTCTGTTTTAATAAACGATATAATTATCTCAGAATTATGAGAATTTTTCAAAGATTTTGCTCTGTTTTTTCTGAGTTTTTAAGATAATCAAGTCATTAATTCAGAAAAACAGAGCAAAAACTTTTTTCTATGAAAAATGATCTCGTAATTCTGAGATAATTAACTCGTTAATTCACAAAAACAGAGTAGATTTTGTTTCCTCAAGTGAATGCAGTACGCCTCCGTAATAATCCATAATCATCACAATTATAACAAATAAAGGCTTGAAATATCTCACTTTGCATGTAATGTGTCTATAATATATTAGTTTCATCTTCACTGAAATAAATGAACTTTTGCACGATATTAACATTTTTCGAGTTTCACCTGTATATGAAGGAAGAACAAAGCACTAAATTTGATTATCTGACAAAATAATAATAAAATAAATATTTTTTTGTCCCAGACAAGCGTTAATGTCGAGCCCTGAATTAAGTTTATTTATTATTTTCCGTATGTTATATGTTTTGTGATGACCCAAGTAATTTTCCTTTTCAAGGAAAGGCATTTTGGTTTGAGAATTTGTGGATATTTGTATTGTAAAATAATAAGCGAGAGTCATTAGCACCCAAGATTCTCATTAAGTGCTTCATATCTCGTCAGGATGAACCTTTAGAAACCAGAAAGATGCGTTTGCTCTTTGGAAACCGCATCGCCTCCCTCCTCTCCTGTGTCAGTTGTCTCTTTCTTCGTGTCATCTGTGCAAAGTCTACCAGTTGTCATGGCATTGTGTTTCAAGTGTCCATCATCCGTTCCTCTGAGAGAGAAATGTGCAGCATTCCCGACAGTTCTGGCCGGAGAATACGCTGATAAACACTGTGACATTTCCATAATAAGCTGTACGGTAATGACTGGCTAAACTATAACAGGAGTTTGTGATGTCAGAAGGAAATGAGAGGCAAAGTGCACGCGTTTGGAAATAAAGGCATGTGGCGATGGAGGAGGTGGAGCTCTTTTCCACCAGCCATCATCCCAGATAATAAGCAGGGAGGTTGGCCCAGCGGTGGGGCTGTCACACACACACACACACACACACACAGGTCCCAGTGGCGCTGATGGAGCCATCAGCTGCTGGCGTGACAGGTGCCCCCTCGTCCCCGCGCAGAGGTGATCATTTTCTGCCGCTGCATAATGGACCATTGTTCCACACTACACACACACACACACACACACACACCCCCCAGCCTGCGCTCACACACTCTCTTTGTCTCTTGCTGCCTTTAAGTCACGTCGGAATTATTGTAAATAACATACAGTCAAACCGAAAATTATTCAGACACCAGATTTTTTTGTTTACTCGTCTGTGCCGATATGAACATTTTGGGCTATAACCGATATATTAACCAATAAATCAAATGCAATTTTTTACAAAATAAAAGTCTCACTGTAGTTCATTTTGTAAGTGAGGAGAGCAAAATAAAGTAAACTGTGACATATTATAGCCAAATATTCTTCATACAGTGACTAACAGTGATAATGTGGGACCAAATATGATTCCTCCACTTTGAGCTGATGATGTTTGGCTGAAGTGTGTTTTCTGCTCTTTTTACACACACACTGAACAACATGAAGCATTGCTTGGTCACTGGTTGAGCTAAACTGGTATTATCTAATTGTGGAGTTCAATTGAACAGCTGACAGATATTCAACAAAACCAGTCAAATATCCACTGAGTTCTGCTCATGTTTATCACCATTATCTAAACTCTAGCGAAACGTTGAATAATACAGTTACAGTTATAATACAGTTCAGTGCAACATGTGCAGTCATATCGGCTATGAAATTATAATGAGAACATCATAATTCAGTGTTTGTGTCATGGCTTTCAATGGTGAGACTTTTGTTTTTATAATCAAATTTTCTATAAAAATTGCATTTGATTTATTGGCTAATATATATATATATATATATATATATGCAAATATAAAAGAATTATCGGTTATCGGTATCGGTTGAAGGCGTCTGAATAGATGGGAAACTTGAGACTTTTGCTGCATTCGAGTGCAACTCTGCTTATGAATTGGTGTTTTCCCAGTGTGTGTGTGTGTGTGTGTGTGTGTGTCAATCCGCTCCCGAGGTCGTGAGGAAGTTCAGTAGTATGCCAGTAATGTCTGACATCTTCATCCTTTATTCAGATATGATTAAAAATGCCAAAGATTCTGTAAGCATATTGCGTAGTTGTGCTTGAGTCGCTTTTTATTTATGATGAAACATAACAAAAATGTGCAACATTATTTTTGGCCAGACTGTCATAGAAAGAAATTATGAGCACGTGCAAAAATAAGAAAGATCCGACGGAATTTCCAAACACATTATGTTGTAGTCAATGTTTGATTTTTGTTTTTCTATGCATAGTAAAAAAAACTTTTTTAAGGGATGGACCGATATGAACATTTTGGCCGACACCGATAACCGATAATTCTTTTATATTTGTAAGCCGATAACCGATATATTAGCCAATAAATCAAATGCAATTTTTTATAGAAAATTTGATTACAAAAACAAAAGTCTATGTTTAATAACAAAATAATGTTTATTTCTCGATGTTTATATCCACCATAAATAATAAACAATGTAAAAAATGTATTTATAAACCTAGTCAGCGACCTTCTTCATCCTCGTACCTTACTTGCCGCTGTAAGTGAATTACAATATCCCATAAAAAATAGGAATTGAGTATTTTGATTTCATAATGACTTTAATATTAATATCATCACATTGTAATCACGAATCCTGACCTCATAATAATGACGTGAAGGCATCTCTCATCACCTTGTTTCTCAAGCAGCCGCTCAGTTACGACCGTCTGAAGATATTCGCTAGCGTAACGCTGAACATCAAGCACAGGTGACGCCGAAACACTGGCGCGGGATCTTCGCAGATCTCAGCCGCTCTCATGTCAGGTGAATAGATGAAGCAATTTGTGTGGGTGTGAAGGTGCTCTGAAAGAAAGGGGAGAAGGAGAGACAGGTGATGTGATGGTCCGGGTGAGACTGACGCTTCCCCGGGGAGAGGCGGATCACAGGGAGTCCACAGGGGCCCGGATCTGGAGATGTGTCAGCACTCCAAACCCTTCATCAGGATCTCTGTGCCGATCCGAGAGGGAATATGAGCAACATTTTCTCTCCCTTTAATTGATCTATAATATAGTTCACATCTGTTATCTGATTAAAAAAAAAGAAATATTAGTTGGAAAAACTTTAAAAAAAAACTTGCATGGAATAAATTCAATGACAGAGACACAAAAGAGGAATTAATACATTTTATATATATATATATATATATATATATATACTAGGGCTGTGAAACGATTAATCGCATCCAAAATAAAAGTTTGTGTTTACATAATATATGTGTGTGTGGTGTGTATAATCATTTTGTCTAAATAAATACACACACATGCATGTATATATTTCAGAAATATTTGCATGTATATACTTTATATATATTTATACAAAATTAATATTATACATAAATATAAATATTTGATATATTAATAACACATTTTTCTTAAATATATACATGCATGTGTGTGTATTTATATATACAAATTAATTATTCACACTACACACACATATATTATGTAAACACAAACTTTTATTTTGGATGCGATTAATCGCGATTAATCATTTCACAGACCTAATATATACATTACATACATATTATATTTTGACAAAAGTCTATAACAAAATTAATGAAAACTAAAGTGATTCAAAATGATTGAGAACATCCCCATCAGTTCTCTTAACTCAAATAAGCATGACAAAATTTGTGGCCGGCGGAAGTTTCCTTGGCCAGTTATATTGAAAATGTATGTTTTACAATTTGCAGTATGACGTAATCCATTGCTAAATTATGGTTCTTCATAGACTAACTAACCATAAAGCTAGTTAATGCCAAGAGCATCAGTCTGTTCTGTTGTGACAATAAAAGAAACTTTTAGAAAGTTAAATGCATTATCATATTATTTTGGTTAAAACTCATAAATAATTACAAATAACTAATGTTAGGGAAATCTGTTAATGTTTTGTTGTGCCTTTCTGAAATAAAAAATTAAAAAAATATCGGCCGATATATCGGAATATCGGATTTTAAAACCAAAAAATATTTGTATCGGTATCGGCCTTCAAAATCCTTTATCGGTCGGGCTCTAATTACTAGTTAACATTAGAATGAACTAGAAAGAATACTTCTACAGTATTTATTAATCTTAATAATATTAATTTCAACATTTACTAACACATTATTAAAATCAAAGGTTGTATGTGTTAACATTAGTTAATCCACTGTGAACTAACATGAACAATGAATGTGTATTTTTATATGTATTGTTAGTGAATCAACTAATTTTAAAGCTGCACTGTGTGATTTTTACCCTCATCTAGTGGTGAAAAGGTATATGACCATCCAGTGAAAATTAGTTTCTGTTCCTCTCAATTCCGATTTCGTTTTAACTCCTACGGTGGCCAACGTAGTCCAAGATTAACATGGCTTCCAGTTCGACCTCGTCCATGAGTGTTAACGCGAAAGGCGAAGCTTGAATTAACGGGTATGTCCCTCTTTGGCTAATGTACTTTCAAGATGGAGGGGCAACATGGCGACCTGTCATGACGAGAATACTTTATTACTTGAACGAAGTAAATCTACATTAATGAGCACATATATTTTTGAAAGAACTAAGTGTTTTTAGCTAAGAATAAACTAAAAGAGTTACACAGTGTAGCTTTAACTAATGAACCTTATTGTAAAGCGTTACCTTGTTTTTTTATAGATGGTCTAAAAAGTTGCTGATTGTGATAAGAATGACTTTAAATGTTAGTAAATTCATTGCATTTTCTACGACTGGAAGCCAGAGAGTCAGAAAAGCGGCCGTGTCTCGTTTGAGACTCGATCCTCTCTCTCTCTCTGCTGAAGGTCGACTGGAGACGCTCATGCATCTCTCCATCACCGACTGCATGTTGTGTCCCTCGTCGTAGAGTATTCATTTGCTGAAGAGTCTCACGTACCTGGAATTGGCGAGAGCGTCACTTCTTCAGCTCTCTCTCTCTCCCTGCACTTTATTACACTGAAACGCTTTTGACCCTGGTTATAATTCCCATTCTATTTCAAGGAGAGCATCGCAATAAAGCACAAATCTAGGGGGTGGGAGTGAAATCCAATGGGGTCCTGTGGATTGTGAATGTCAGAGCGAGCAAACAGAGGGGGATGGGCTGGAGAAGAAAGAGGGAAAAGCGCAAGAACAGAGAAAGGGAGAGCGTGCGACGGCTGACTGTGAATATTTTCGCGCCTCTTGTGTTCTATCTGTTATTATCGCGGCGTTTGACTCGCCTCTTGACGTGTCGGGCCCGACTTCAAAAGAATCCCCCCCTTATACATGCTTCGGCATCGCTTCTGGGATCGAATTAGGGCAAATCCATTATACTGTTGCCATGGAGACCAAGACACAAATGCTGATAAAGTGTGTGCGTTTTTTTTATCTCTCGCCCAAATAGGCTCGATGAAACAGACTGCATGACACACACCGACAGAGAATCTCCCTGTGTTTTCCATGAAAGGTCTGACTCCGATTTGGGAATGCTTAAGTAGTGCTGAACTTACCCATACCCACGTGATCATTTGTTAACAAACAAGTATTCATTTCTTCAATGAGCAATTATTTCTGAACTGCATGTTTCCTCTGATAAACAGATCGCTCTAAATTATAATATGGACTCGTGCATTTTCTTTGAAATGATGTGTATTGCGAAAAGCGCTATGCAATTAAACGCGAATTGTATTGAACTATCACTAGCGCCAATTAAGGGAAGGTTGGGAGCAGCCACAAATAATCTGTCACTTTCATTGGGCGGCTACAAACGCCAGAGATGGTTATCATTACAAAAACAAGAGCATGTTCAATGAGACGGAGGGATAAATCACGCCGCGCCTGACGGGGGTCGAGCGATAGGCGCTGTGTCACCTGAATTTAAAAACGCATGCAGATGCTTACAATGCCGCCTTTAAAGGGATAGTTTTCCCTAAAATGAAGATATTGTCATGTTTGCTTGACTGTGTGCTGCTCGAATTGCATCTGATAAAGCTGATTTGTAGTACGCTAGTGTTCAATTGGTTTTGCTAAGAAATGCACAAGTTGAAGCCTCGCGGGACCCGCCATTGTAGCAGAACTTCTGCTGTTAGCATCCCATTTAATTCTGGCGTCACTTTGACAGCGAATAACTTTACATATGAGGCGTTTAAAGACTTCGTCCATTGTTAATTTCTAATGTATAAAAGTAGGGCTGGGTATTGTTAGGTATTGCACAATTCGATTCGATTTCAATTCTTGAGGCTTCGATTCGATTTCGATTCAATATTGATTTATTAGCTTCGATATCGATTCAATAATAAGTAAATACACAAGTAATTAAGTGCCTGAGTATATTTTTAAATAATGTGTGCATTATTACCAATGTTAAAGAACAAATTGACCCCAGCATGTTTGTTTTCTGTCATGGTTTATTCAGCAGAATAAATGTACAATAACGTACGTGTTGAATTCAAACACAACTGTGACCAGCACTGTACAGTGCTGTAACAACACCTCTAAAGTCCATATAACTAAGTAGTAGAAAGTATATTTCTTTCTTCCTATACATTCAAGTTATAAAAGAAATGTAAACAGAAGCACACAATTTGTATACTCAAAAAAAGTCTAATATCATATTATAAATATAATTTTGTAAACAAAGACTAACCTTTTTCCCTCTCAGAATAGTTTATATCTCACAATTCTGACTTTATATCATGCATTTCTGACTTTATATCCCGCAATTGTGACTTTATATCACGTAATTCTGACTTTATATCTCGCAATTCTGAGAAATAAAGTCAGAATTGCGAGATGTAAACTCCCAATTGTGAGAAAAAAAAGTCAGAATTACGAGATAAAAAGTCGCAATTACCTTTTTTATTTTCCATTCTGTGGCGGAAACAAGCTTCCATAGTTCCCGGCTTACAGTGGAATCCAAAATGAGCCCAAACGTCGGCTTTTAATGTTGGTGGTGCAGTCTTGAATCAGGCTTGAACGGAGTGTAACTGCTGTCCGTCATCGCGCTGTTTTGCTAAAGTGCGACTTCTACAACGCTGAACGCTCTCACTAGAGTGTAGCCCACAGCGCCGCCACTGGCCTGGATGGCTGAATCGATTCATTGGATTTGATGAATCGATAATGAATTGAGAAGCAAAAAATTGCAATGCATTAATGAATCGATATTTTTACCCAGCCCTATATAAAAGGCTCCATTACTTTGTATCTTACGTTACGGTCCCTGTAGAAGCCATTTTTGTAAAAATAGGCTAACAATTGCGTCATAATCACGCAACTTTCTGTCGCACAATAGAGACATTACCGTATAGACGGGAGAAGAAGCTCGCTGGCAATCTTTTACTGTCTACGAGGCAATAAAGTGGAGCGGCTAAGGCTATGTTTACACGGAAACGATTCTGAAGAGAAAACGTAAAAGTGGCGTTGCGTCATCACTTTTTATTCTGCGTTTAGACGAGCGTTTTGTGTGGGAAATCCGCGTGCAAATGGTGGCGCAAAAGTGTGTGAAATTCAATGTAGTATGCACTTCAGGAGGCGGCTAGGAGTGCATACTACAACAACACCAAGTCCACGCGCCTGCGTACAACCTTCACTGTCAAGCAGACTTTTGCGTTTTTACCGTTTACACGGGAACCCGGCGGTTTAGCGTTTTTAATATTTCCACTCTGGAGGGTGGTTTCACTTTTTTGCGTTTTTAAGCCCCAAAAACGGCGTCGCCGTGTAAACGAAAGGCACATCTGATAAAATATTTTTACGTTTTCACCCGCAATCGTTCTCGTGTAAACGGGGCCTAAGTGCTTATGTTTTGCAGAATTCAGTTTATGATACAAGCGTGAAAATTGGCAGCAGTCTCCATGAGTCACTTGACAAGAAAATTGTCCGAGCCAATTGAGATTTCAAGATGGCGGCCATTTTTCAAGATTGCCTACACCTTAGTGGAGCAGTTAAGTGATATAGTGGGTTATTTGGTGATACAAGCATGAAAATTGGCATGAGCAGTCTCTGATGGTCACTAGATAATAAGCCACCCACAGCTACTTGAAATTTCAAGATGGCGGCCATTTTTCAAGATGGCCACCACCGTAGTGGAGCAATTAGGCTTAAGAAATCATTTAGTTGATGATACAAGCATGAAAATTGCCATGAGCTGTCTCAAAGGGTCATTTGACAAGAAACTGCCCACAGCCACTTCAGAAATTTCAAGATGGCGGCCTTTTTTTCAAGATTACCACCACCTAAATGGAGCAGTTAAGCGATTGTTTACATTGTAAGAACGTCACCTTAAAATAAAGTGTAACCCAAATATATAAACATTCTTAAATTACGATACATTTACTTGAGAAGCATACATAGAGATATCAAGAGTGATAAAAAAAACGTGTACTGTAACATCACACATGCAATACAACTCCTAGAAATCTCCAAAAAACGTTATCATTATACAGGTGAAACACAAAAAAATTGAGTATGGTGCAAAAGTTCATTTATTTCAGTAATTCAACTTAAAAGGTGAAACTAATATATTATATAGACTCATAACATGCAAAGTGAGATATTCCAAGCCTTGTGAGATAAGCCAAGCCTATTTGTTATAATTTTGATGATTATGGTTCACAGCTTATGAAAACCCCAAATTCAAATTTAGAAAATTGTGAAAAGTTTTCATAATCATTAAAATTATAACAAATAAAGGCTTGAAATATCTCACTTTGCATGTTATGAGTCTATATAATATATTAGGTTCACCTTTTAAGGTGAATTACTGAAAAATAAAATTGAGTTTCACCTGTACATTTGAGTAATGTTAATTAACAAAATGTTCTTACTATAGGGTTATGGTAGGATTAGGATTCGGTTGAGGGTTAGTTGCATGTAATTTACATGTAAGAACATACAGTATGTAACAAAGACAAATAAAGTGTTACCGATATTGTACTGGAAAACCAGACAAAAAATACTAAGCAGTCACTTTTCACAAAAGGACAGACCCGTGAATGAAATTTGTTCGATCGAAATGTTCTTTAGAGATGTGCTTGAGCAGTTTCTTTAAGGCGAGAGCGATCCTGCGCACACAGCATCTGCGGCCCGCTCTGTAATCCATGCGACCTTTCTTTGTGTTCGAGCCGTACAGTAAGTCAATACTCTCTTTCTGCCAGCACAATCTTTAACCTCTTTTATTTTATGCAGACAAGCAGAATTCCACATTAGCTTATTTCCAGGGGGCGCCGTTGGAAGTCGTGGAAGCACCTCTAGCCATGTCATTATAATATATTATACACAAATTTGCCTCAGATCGCTTTCATCCCGGGCAAATGGCTGCGGAGAGACGGAGAAATGAGAGTAAAGGGAGGCAACAGCGCGGCCGTGCGCCACCATTCAACAGAATCCAATTTACAGAGGCAATGAGGGATATGACACATAATGTATACTAATTTCACATCAGGCTAATATAAGCCCAAACATGCTCCTCTTTACAGAACACGCATGCATAAACGTCCCCGGCCTCATCCGACGCTCCGAAAGCCACAAACGCCGCAGCTCGACACTCTCTGAAGATGCTTTATGAGAGTAATTGCTGACTTTTATTTCCTCAAACTAAATAGAATTAAGCAATAACGCCACGTCAAATGTGATTCACGCATATTGAAAGTTGAAGACATGTCGCGCTAGATTTAATATCAATGACCCCAGTGGCACTGCTTCTTATAAATTTGAATATGTGGAAGTATGAATATTTAAGAGCTACTTCTTGAGATTTAAAGGTACAATATGCAAGGTTTTTTCACCACCAGGGGTCGCTAACCTCTTACAATAACAAAGGTGCATATTGATGACGTATATTCTGCATTAAGCGGAATTATGGGTCTTGTCGTCAAGCTGATGGTGAATACACTGATGTTTTAAGCATGACTGTGGTGTGAAGCAGGGCGCGATTGCTAGACGTATACCAGCGCCACACGCAACGCAAGTCCCGCGGATATAAAGGAATAAGGACATTTCATTCTACCGAACAACTCACAACAAGTGCTGGATTAAAACTCAAACATGTCACTTTATTAGAGGGATTAAACTTGAGGTAACGCAGCGCTGCTTCACTTGCTCTAACAGTTTCACACTAAGCAGCATTTGTGTGTGTTGAATGTTGTTAGTTAGGTTGTGTGTTTGGCTGGATGAGACAGATCTAGATTAAAATTAGAGAATAACATACACTCTGAGGCGCAAGTAATTTATTATATACGAAGTTATTTTATACAGTGGCTTTTCCTAATGCAGCAACTTCCATTTTTATCATTGATCTTTAGCGCCAGTTTATCAATAAGTGACTGTTTTGTTTCTCTTCGGCTCGCTGGACGGAAACGGTGCTTTATTCACAAATGTTTTATGCGATATTCCCATTTCGCGCATAAATTCAATTCGCAACATTGAATGGAAACGTAGGTTGAGACGATGACACAATTGATTACATTTTTGCGTGATATTGCGAGTCATGTTATACATTTTTTATTTAAAGGGATACTCCACTTTTTTTGGAAATAGGCTCCCCCAGAGTTAAACATTTGAGTTTTACCGTTTTTGAATCAATTCAGCCGATTTTCTGATATTCAGAATAATATCAGTAACCAGACAGTTTCTGGTCTCATTGACTTCCACAGTAGGAAATAATATATACTATGGTAGTCAATGAGACCAGAAACTGTCTGGTTACTGATATTCTTCTGAATATCAGAAAATCGGCTGAATTGATTTGAAAACGGTAAAACTCGACTGCTTAACTCTGGGGGAGTTGTAAAATGAGCCTATTTCCAAAAAAAGTGGAGTATCCTGCTGCGCTATCACTCATTTTATTTGCACAGAAGAAAGACTGAAACAACACGAGGAAGTCAAAGGATGACTGAGTTTTCATTATTTGTGAAGGTAATTGCTTTTCTTGTTGTTTACATCAGAGCCCGTGTCCTTGGCTGTCTAAACCAAAGGCTCTGTAACTGCGGAAGGCCATTTGTCTGGGAGACGCTCAGATTAATGTCCAGCTGAAGTCCTCCTCTTGGAGATGTTTCATATCCACATGCAGAGGAACAGCTGTACACGTATGATTGCATGCACATGAAGCACATACCGGGATCTGCGTGCTGGCTATCGAGATACGGCGCAGCTTTCGACCGCATATCTCCCTGTTGACATTTAGAGAGTTTTGGTATGCAAATGGAGCTCCATGTATGTGCCATCTGTGTAATGTCTTTGGTTGCATATGTGTGGCTGTAAATTGAGCCCGAGAGAGAGGCCATTTCACATAATCAGGCATAAAAACACAACCAACACACATTTTTTGGGATCAGGGACAAATGATGGTTGAATTGTACAATTTTTTTTTTTTAAATTTACCAAACATAAAAAAATAGCCAATGACATTTATAAAAGCTTCATTTTTCAAGTGCATTTTTTTCAAGCAAATGTTTCAGTAGACCACTGAATTTACATGTTATTTAGTATTTGTCCTTAAATAAATATTTGATGGGTTATTTCATAGACTTTTAGCTAATTGCTTCTAAAAATGTATAAAAAAAAAAATATATATATTAAGCAAAATGTAAAATTGCTGTGAGATTGTCTTGGACGTTTTCTCTACAGGCTGTATAAGCTTTGTTCTAATATGCAAATGCATGCATATTAATAAGATGGTGCTTATTTGCACATTTGCACATCTTTATCTATCTCTGTGAGTTTTCATATGACACATTTTTATTTCGATAAACCGAAGATAAAATTGCCTCTTCGCCGGTAGTTTCTCCCCTCAAAAGGGGTAGTTCACCCAAGAAAACGTAATTTAAGGGATGCACCGATATTCAAAATATTTGTGAGAAAAAACAATATGAAGAGTTCAGATGCAAAAGCCTCTAAATGCCATTTGAAATGTTCTTCTTTAATGATGATTTTTATCAAACTTGTATATTTAAGTTCATTAATTTCACTTAAATAATAATTAATAGGTAATTATCATTGCCATTTAAGTGAAATCACTGAACTTAAATATACAAGCTTGATACAAATTATCATTCTAGAAGAAAATTTCAAATGGCATTTAGAGGCTTTTGCATCTGAACTCTTCATATATTGCCTGATAAATCTAAATAAAAAATTGTATATAACATTTGAGAGCCTGATTACAAAAACCAAAGTCTCACCATTGAAAGCTATGACCCAAGCACACAATTATGATGTTCTCATTATAATTTTTTGTAGCTGATATGACAGACATGTTGCACTGAACTTCAAACCCATCATGGTGAACATCTACATCTGCATCTATGACGTGTCTCAGCTGAAGGAAATAATCCATTATTTATCGGCTTTAATATACATATAAATTAAATATTATATATTAAACAACATATATCAGACGTCCTTCACTTTAGGCATTTCTTTCTTTTGTACAACACAAAAGAAGTATTTTTTTGGTGAAACATCCCCTGAGGAACCAAGTGACGCCACATGACATCCAACTTTTTTTTTTTTGCATGCATGCTCTCCGCCAGAACGAAAGTGTTTAAAAAAAGTTCATTTGTCACTTCACAGATCACTAGTTCCTGTTAAGAGCGCCCGAACGCGCCGGAGATACACGTCGCTGTTTGTCATGCCGAGAGAGATGCATTGCGATTTGCGCGGGATTGTGTGAAGCTTCACCCCCCGTCCCGTTTCGTTCAACCACTTCTGGGGCCGTCCACGTCCACACACACACACACACACACACACGCGTGGGGACGAGAAACATCTTTTATCACAATTGTGGGGTGCGGCGCGCGGTCCAGATGGAGGGATAAAACATGCATGAGTCGCCCGCAGCTCTGAAAATAATTATACTCATTTACTAGAGACAGAGAGAGTGCATCCAACCAAGTCACCACCCATCATAGAGACAAGCTCCCTGCATACTAATGAAGACACGAGCCAATGACTGACCACCACAGAGAGAGAAACATGTGAGAGAATGTGTGTGTGTGTGAAAGATTACAGAAGGAGTGAGGGAAAGTGTGTGTGTGATTTCTAACAGACAGTGTACAGGTTTAGAAGAGCTTAAAGTCATTTATTCCCCATTGTGACGTATATCCGAGTGAAACGCTTCTCAAATAAGAACAAATGTGGGCGGGGCTTGATTTTGTCTGAGGGGAATTGATTGGATGGTTGTGGTTTGCTATTGGCGGATCTCATGTGAGTGACAGGTGGCCCCGCCCACATCATTAGAGAAGAGTAGAGAGGCTGCAAGAGGAACTTATTCTGATTCAACATTATGAGGAAATGGGTAAACTACAATACTGCTTAAAAAACAAGGATTTTCCATTTTGATTTCATGATGACTAAATGAACTTCATCTGTGGCATGCCATTCCTTACCACAGAAAATCAGTTCAGTAAAATGTCATTCTTGCATTTATAGTTCGAAAACTCCATTCAATTGAACTTAGTTCAATCGGCAATATATAAAATGAGGCTGCCTTTGTGTAGAGAGGCTCATCCAATCAGTGATACTGACACTGCAAATATGCAAATAAGGATGTTAACCAAGGGTTAAGGAATGCACAGGGTAAAACTAGTAAAACATAAAACTATTAGGGATGCACGTCCGATATGAACATTTTGGTACACACAAGTTGTGAAAGCCGATAACCGATAAATTGGCCGATAAATCCATAGATATCTATATAAAGGCTAGATGTGTTACGGCAGAGTTTCTATCGTCATCACCGGCGGCCATCTTGTCACAGACAAGCTGATGTAAGATGAGTGGTCAGCACGAACACAAATACTCTTATCTCGTTGAAATCTTGACGGATTTACAAACGGTTTGGTTTCTTGCAAACGTTATTAACGTGGCTATAATTATCTGGATGATTATTTATTTATACACTTATTATTGATAAGTATGCAGTGTCATAACTACATCTCTGACGTTTATAACAAAACAAACCGTTTGAAAATCAGTCGAAAATTGAGCAAGTTAAATAGTACATGTACCATTAACACAATGTTACGAGTGAGCGAGCTGCCTGTGACAAGATGGCCGCCAGGTGCAGACGTCGACCTCCATTGGCCAGCAGCGTGGACGACATATCTAGCCTTTATATGCATATCTATGGATAAATCTCAATACTATTTTTTTCTGATTGCAAAAACAAGTCTCACCATTAAATCCATGTCCCATGAACACAATTATAATCACAATAGGGTTTCAGCACTTTGTGCTCGAACCCACAATGATGTTCTCATTGTAATTTTATGTAGCCGATATTATGTATTTTCATTTTTCAAAGTGATTCCAATCCTATTTCAAGCAATTCAAAACCATAATGGCATCTGAAGTGTCTCAGAAAATAATCCATCATTTATCGGCCAAATGTTCTTATCAGGCCGATACCGATAACATCAAAAATAAGCATTTCTACCGATATGGTGGCCCTAAAAACTAGCACTGTAAAAAATGATCGTGATTTTAAAGGAACACTCCGACTTTTTGGGACTTTAGCCTATTCACCTTACCCCCCAGAGTTAGATAAGTCCATACATACCTTTTTCATCTCCGTGCGTGCTATAAGTCTGTTTGACGCACCCACCGCTAGCCTAGCTTAGCACAAAGACTCGATGTGACTGGTTGCAGCTTTCATACTGATCCAAATGAGTGGCAAAATAACGCAAACGTTTTCCTATTTACATGTTGTGATTTGTATAGTCACATAATGTACAAATAACAAAGTCAAATGAGACACAGACATCTTTTAACCGTATAAAACCTGGGAACTATTCTCTGAAGGCGAAGCACTGCTACTTTGACGGCGTAATAACCGCATCACCGGAGACACGCCGTGGTGAGGAGCGGAGAGTTCGCTCGGTGTTTGGGTAACAGAGTCAGCAATTTATAAATAGTAAAAGCGTAGTTTAGAGTCATGGGTTTTCGCTCTATTGTAAATAGCTGCGACAGTAAACAGGGGAGGTAATACCATGTTTCACAGAATTCCAACTAAAAACGCTGACTGGATGAAGAAATGGCTAACTTACTCTGGATATTTATCCAAACACACCTAAGATTATCAAGGGACATTATGTTTGCTCGGTACATTTCAATGAGGACGACTATTTTGAAAAAATGGAATTTGCCACACGGACCATAATGTGCTGAAGGATACGGCCATCCCATCTAGCACGTACAGGACAAGTGGATCACCTGCGGCTGAGGTAAGTGTTCCGTTATGTTTTTAGATGACCTACTGTAACAGTGCCATTATTAGCCAGATCTAATGTAACGTTAGTGACACTATATTATATGATTAGGGTATGAATATGTTTTTATCTTGATGCGGTGCGGACGCGCTTGGGAAAAAAAAACGAGCGCGTTTACCGCGTTGAACTTGCACCCTGCGCGCGGCGCACCTAGTAGCCTAAATTTGAAATAACCATGGAAATAACGAACTTTAGCGTGCAAAAGGGTACGATAGGCTGTGAGTTCATTGTGCAAAAACAATTTGTGCTATTACTTTCCCCTTATTCTATCCTATAGTAATGCAATACTGTATATTATATAGGCTACTGTTGAATACATTTGGTTCATTTGGTTAAATTGCATTTAAAATATATTGATTCCTGTAATAATAATTATTTATTCATGTGATATTTATAAATCTGGGTGCGTTTTTGGTTGGAAATCAATGAAAAATGGTACTGTATTACCTGGTCTCCCCTGTTTATTGTCACAGCTCATACAATAAAGCAAACACCCGTGATAAACTATGCTTTTCTATCTAACGTTAGTAATTGCTGACTCTTTATTCCAACGCTGAGCGAAGCGAACTCTCTGCTCCTCGTCACGGTGCGTCTCAGGTGATTGTTATCACTCTGCCCAAGTAGCAGTACTTCCCCTTCAGAAAATATAGTATTTATACGGTCAAAAGATGTCTGTGTCTCATATGGCCTTGATATTTGCACACTCTGGGACTATACAAACCACAACATGTAAATAGGAAAACGTTTGCGTTATTTTGTCACTCATTTGGATTAGTATGAAAGCTGCAACCATTCACATCCAGTCTTTGTGCTAAGCTAGGCTAGCGGTGGGTGCGTCAAACAGACTTATAGCACGCACGGAGATGAAAAAGGTATGTATGGACTTATCTAACTCTGGGGGGTAAGGTGAATAGGCTAAAGTCCCAAAAAGTCGGAGTGTTCCTTTAACAGTAAAAGACTGTAAAAATGCTACAGTGAAAAACTGTTAATTGGTTAACAGAACCTTTCCTTACTATATACAGTAAATAACTGCGATAGATCTAATGGTAAATTTCATGTAATTTTACACTGTTAAATTTACAGTTTTTAAAGTGAAAATTAACAACTCATCGTATAATTTACAGTGAAAAAACGTAAAAAATCTGTAAAAAATGATCGTGATTTTAACAGTAAAAGACTGTAAAAATGCCACAGTGAAAAACTGTTAATTGGTTAACAAAACCTTTCCTTACTATATACAGTAAAAAATACTGTTAAATTGACAGTTTTTAAAGTGAAAATGAACAACTCATCGTATAATTTACAGTGAAAAAACGTAAATTGACATTCCCACAATTCCCTGCGTGACTGAAACTTGTGAATCAGTTATGTACATTAGGGTTTTATGTGACATTTAATGTTGTTAAATTATTGTTTTTTGCCTTAAATTATTGTTTATTGCCTTAATGTGTGTTACCATGATGGTGTTTAATGTTTGTGTGAATGACACTGTGCCGCTTCTATATGTCAATATTAAGTTTCTTGTGAAAGAGCTACATGTGATGAGTTTCCATATATCATGTGACTCTCACTGCTGTGATTGATGGATGTCACTTCAAATGGTTGATAATTTAACGGTATACTGTAAAAATGAATATGCTTTATCTAATCAATAAAATTGTTGCAACAGATTACAAGCAATATTATTTATTAAATTGAACAAATTAGAAATGAGTAATAGTTAATCAAATTAACATTCTAATTAATTCTAATTTGTACAATTTAATTAATAATATTGCTTGTAATATGTTGCCACAATTTTATTGATTAGATAAAGCATATTATTTTTTTCAGTGTATATCAGATAATTAAATACGGGTTATTTCCGAAAACTTTAAGTTAAGCCTGTAAAATCTTATTACCGTAAATTCTTGCTACCGTATTTTACACGGTAAATTTCTGGCAACCACAGCTGCCGGTATTTTACCGTAAATTGAACACATTTTTTTTTACAGTGTAGTACTGTTGTTTTGAACAATCATGTGACAACAGCATCATTATACTAAAATATTTGACAGCAGAATGATGCAAAAGTCATTTGAAACTCAGGCTACTAGTGACTCTCGCCTGCGGAGACTCTCATGGACATTGTGTTAGAGGAGACGTGTGTGTGTGTGTGTGTTTGGGATGTGCATTCTGCCGCCGGCGCTACAGTAATTGATGAATGGGCTGTTTAAACGGTGGAATATGAATGAACAGCAGGTCCCCTTGAGGATATTCAGCAGTATTGTAATCAACCCTGCTGATAGTGTCCCTACCTTTGACTAATGGCCTTAAAAGAAGCCTCTTAGAGCTGCGTTATTAAATTTACCATTCGCGCAGCCAGACGTCCCATCTCTGACCCAGTCGGACACAGACAGAGGAAATATTAAACAATATAACAGCTCTGGTATGCATGCTGCATTTTGGGGAAAATGTAATGAATTTAGTCCTCCGTGCATCATTCAAACAGACTTTTTTATGTTTGTTAATTGTTAATGAAGCCTGATCAGAAATGTGTTTGGTCTCTGTTGCATTTATCATATGAATGCAGCCATAATTGAAATATTATTCATGTGATAAGGTTATTGAGAAGATTTGGTATGTACGCTGCGTAAAAGCTCATAATAAGGCGTTAGTTAGTTACCATACTAATTATTGCATTGCCTGTTTCTCACTCTCTCTCTCTCTCTCTCTGTCTCTCTCTCTCTCTCTCTGCACTCCAGTGAACCTGTTTGAAAAGTTTTCCGGTCGGAGGTGGGAATCTGCTCAATGAGCCTTGATTTATGTCTTTCGATATTAACACATTTTTCATCCAGCGGCCGGATGGAAAGCAAAGCTGATGAAGGATGGGAGGTAATCAAAGGGTCTAATGTAGAGCAATGCCTGACCACAAATGAGTAATGAAGTTGCTAAGAATTCAAATGGCATTAGTTCAGAAATGATCTGATGAATATTGCATTGACTTTCAGCCATTCTGTAACGTCCTTTGGTAAAGTGACGACAGGTAACGGATCTGTTTGTCCCACTTTGTGGCCATCAACCATGTGGTCTTTTGAAAATCACTTTTGTTTACGTTGGGTTTATGCTATCATTCATAAGTTGAAAGGATTTGTTCAATAATACTGTAAAAACAGTGAAATATTATTTCAAATTAAAATAAGTGTTTTCTATTTTCATATATACACTGTCAGAAAAAAAGGTACAAAAGCTGTCACTGGGGCTGTACCTTTTCAAAAGGTACACTTTTGTATCCAAAGGCTACATATTGGTACCTTAGTGGTACATATTAGCACATAAAATGTACATTAGCTCATGAAATGTACATATTACCACCTAAAATGTACATATTAGCACCTAAAATGTACATATTATCACCTAAAATTTACATACTACCACCTAAAATGTACATATTAACACCTAAAATGGACATATTAGCTCATGAAATGGACATATTAGCACTTAAAATGTACATATTAACACTTAAAATGTACATATTAGCACCTAAAATGGACAAAAGTTTACCTTTTGAAAAGGTACAGCCCCAGTGACAGCTTTTGTACCTTTTTTTCTGAGAGTGTAGTGAAATGTAATTAATTCCTTGTGATCAAAGCTGAATTTTTAGCATCCTTATCACTCTAAATCTCAGAAAAAAAGGTACAAAAGCTGTCACTGGGGCGGTACCTTTTCAAATGGTACACTTTTGTACCTAAAGGGTGCATATTGGTTCCTTAATGGTATATTTTAGGTGCTAATATGGACCATTAAGGTACCAATATGCACCCTTTAGGTACAAAAGTGTACCATTTGAAAAGGTACCGCCCCAGTGACAGCTTTTGTACCTTTTTTTCTGAGAGTGGTGTTTATTTGACTAATAATTGGTCAGAACAATAATGCATTGTGGAATATTGCATGAAATGCATGGCTTGTATAAGCTATACGATCTGCTTCTATTAAACATGTATAGATTCAGAACAGCACTAATAAACGCATGCAAGTGGCCTTTAGCAACTGTCCTCTGAGACTGGGCATTGACAAACCTACAAGCAGTAATTGGACCATTACGAGTCCCTGGGATCTGTATTGATTTTTCTGTTTTTAGGGCCCAGTCAAATAGTCATGGTCTAGACATCAGGGCTTGTTTCTTAAGTCCTTCCTCCATAATCAGCATATGTTGCCTGATCTCTGCGCATTTCCATGTAGAGTTTAATAGAGGATTATGCTGGTTTAAAAAAAGAGATCATAATCATCTCTTTAAATCGTACTTATATCCTCCAGTTTCTGGAGAGAAAGGAAGGATAGCATGAATAATTGGCTTTTGTGGTCATGATGAATCAGGCTATTGGACATAGACCCTCACTTTTAAATCCAAACCCATCACGTTATGGATCGGAAATATAGAGAAAACCTCCGGCACAGCTTCCATAGTAACCAACAGACCTTGCAAGACCTATAAAACAAACTAAATGCGTTTACAACATTTGAGCAGATGCTTTTTTTGTAAGTTTAAAACTGTAGTGTGTAATTTCTGTCGCTAGAATTGCATGAATAATGCCTGTGGAGTCAATGTATTTTGATGTATTTTTGTCGGCCAAAACCTGGAAACGAGTTGCGTTTTAACGCTTTCGCTCTGTCGTCTCGAAGTCAATGAGTTTTCTTTAAATGCCTGAAATAATTCGTTAATGATTAGTTCAAAAACGCTGAATCATCCAGTAATGAAACAAGTGAAGGATTTAGGAGTGAGTTATTGAATCATTCATTCAAGAGATTCAGTCAAAAACGCTGAATCATCTGGGAATGAAACAAGTGAAGTATTTAGGAGTGAGTCATTGAATCATTCATTCAAGAGATTCTGTCAAAAACGCTGATCCATCGGGGAATGAAACAAGTGAAGGATTTAGGAGTGAGTCATTGAATCATTCATTCAAGAGATTCGGTCAAAAACGTTTAATCATCTGGGAATGAAACAAGTGAAGTATTTAGGAGGGAGTCATTGAATCATTGATTCAAGAGATTCGTTCAAAAACCCTGAATCATCCGGGAATGAAACAAGTGAAGTATTTAGGAGTGAGTCATTGAATCATTCATTGAAGAGATTCGGTCAAAAACACTGAGTCATCCGGGAATGAAACAAGTGAAGGATTTAGGAGTGAGTCATTGAATCATTCATTCGAGAGATTCTGTCAAAAACGCTGATCCATCGGGGAATGAAACGAGTGAAGGATTTAGGAGTGAGTCATTGAATCATTTATTCAAGAGATTCGGTCAAAAACACTGAATCATCCGGGAATGAAACAAGTGAAGTATTTAGGAGTGAGTCATTGAATCATTTATTCAAGAGATTCTGTCAAAAACGCTGATCCATCGGGGAATGAAACAAGTGAAGTATTTAGGAGTGAGTCATTGAATCATTCATTCAAGAGATTCGGTCAAAAACGCTGAATCATCCGGTAATGAAACAAGTGAAGTATTTAGGAGTGAGTCATTGAATCATTCATTCAAGAGATTCGTTAAAAAAAATGCTGAATCATCTAGTAATGAAACAAGTGAAGTATTTATGAATGAGTCATTGAATCATTCACTCAACCCCATTTTTTAATAATTCATTCAGATTAAAAATTTAAATAGACTGCAGCAATTAACATTTTGTCAGAAATTACATGTTATTTTGTTTAGTTGTCTTTTCAGAATCGTGATTTCAGTTTAACGAAAATCGTGCAGCTCCACATCAAATATCTGGGAGATCTCGAATAGATCAATAAGCAGAAGTTAATACTCCTCCGCCTGTATGTGAAGTGGTGAACAGTGGTAACTAGCTGGTTAGTTTCACCAAGGATGCATTGCACTTGTAGTTAATCATGCATCATTGTACTGGAAGCATTACAGGGAGCATTCGGGGAAAGAGTGAGTTTGGGACGGGCCTTGACTTGCTACTGGCTGAAATATTCATCAACGGCTGTCTGAGCGAAACACATGTGCTAATGCCTACAAGCTCAGTGCCAAGGGCTCTTTTCACATCGTCAGTCACAGGACATCACATCAAACGCCCATCTGAACGAAAGAAGGCCCAGTGCAGCCAGATGCACCAAACCTGCCCACTCGCTCCCGGATAAAAATACTCACCCATGACAGACAGTATGGATGTGGCTCACAGACGATTCTCTGAAGGGTCTGGTGTGATGTGCTCATGTATTATAGAGACCGTACGTCAGTGACCGCTACCACACATCAGCACATAGTCATTTTTTTTAACATTCAATCAAAATCAAAGGAAAAAACACATACAAAGTTCCTGGTAATCATAGCAACACCTTGTCAACCACATAAAAAAAGGTTTGCATAAACTTTTTAGACTTGTCTTAAAAGTTAGTCATCTACATTTTTTCTTCAAGACTGGTCCTAACTTTATACAGTCAGTGACATAAAAAGGTAGATCGGCCAAATTGAAATTGAAAAAGTAAGACTAATTGCCCCTTTGTTAACTGCTAATTATTCAAATTAGTTCTTAAGACACAGCTTTTACATAGTGGCTAAGCTTATGCAACTGGACCTTGGTAACCATATAAAAAAGACGCTGATAACTATAGCAACACCCTGGTAACCAAATAGCAACACCCTGGCAACCACATAAAAAGACCATGGTAATCATATATAAAGACACTGATGACTATAGCAACATCCTGGCAACCACATAGCAACTCCCTGGCAACCACATAGCAACACCCTGGCAACAACATAGAAAGATCCTGGTAGCCATAGCAACACCCTTGCAACCACATAAAAATACCTTGGTAATCATATATAAAGACGCTGATGACTATATCAACACCCTGGTAACCATATAGCAACCACATAGCAACTCCCTGGCAACCACATAGCAACACCCTGGCAAGCACAAAGAAAGATCCTGGTAGCCATAGCAACACCCTCGCAACCACATAAAAAGACCTTGGTAATCATATATAAAGATTCTGATGACTATAGCAACACCCTGGTAACCACATAGCAACTCCCTGGCAACCACATAGCAACTCCCTGGCAAGCACATAGAAAGATCCTGGTAGCCATTGCAACACCCTTGCAACCACATAAAAAGACCTTGGTAATCATATATAAAGACTCTGATGACTATAGTAACACCCTGGTGATGACTATAGCAACACCCTGGCAACCACATAGAAAGATCCTGGTAGCCATAGCAAGACCATTGCAACCACATAAAAAGACCTTGGTAATCATATATAAAGACGCCGATGACTAGATCAACACCCTGGTAACACCCTGGTAACCACATAGCAACTCCCTGGCAACCACATAGCAACACCCTGGCAACCACATAAAAAGACCTTGGTAATCATATATAAAGACGCTGATGACTATATCAATACCTTGGTAACCACATAGCAACACCCTGGCAACCACATAAAAAGACCTTGGTAATCATATATAAAGACGCTGATGACTATATCAATACCTTGGTAACCACATAGCAACACCCTGGCAAGCACATAGAAAGATCCTGGTAGCCATAGCAACACCCTCGCAACCACATAAGAAGAACTTCGTAATCATTATAAAGCAACACCCTGTAACCATAGCAACATAAAACCTAATTCAAAAGGAAAAACAATGACCCTACAAAAAAATAATGAAATCTAGCGCAGCTGAATGTGTTATTTCATGTTTATCCTGGCGGTATTTAGGCTTACTGGTTTCAGTCCATTCAAATTAAATTTGCTCACTGTATGTAGTATTTGCAAGGCTAGCCTTAAAATAGCAGACACTGTAAATGTTTTATTAAAAAGTTCAATTTATGGCAAAGCCTTAATATCTACAGATATCCCGGCTCTGAGAGCAGGCAGGGCAATATGACACAAGATAGATGCGTCTCATTTGAGACGAGCTTTGCATATTCAGGAGCCGCTATAATAAAGTCAGATGGATGGGGTGTGTATCGTTCATGATAAGTAGAGGAGGAGAGAGAGAGAGATGTAAACAGTGAGTGACACGCTGCTCTAAAATAAGCCCTTCATAACCCTTGTGTCTCCTACCTGACAGGAGCTGTAAATCCCCAATGTAATGATGATACGGCAGCAAAAGCAGCGCGGAGCGCGCTCCGTGAGGCCTGAGGAGACAATACGTCTGAATGAGCAATAACTCAAGACGCAAGTCTTCTTCAAGGCCCTAAAAGACTGATCAAAATATAGCCACGCATAATGACTGCCATTGAAGAACTTACTATACCCATCAGCAACCCAGCATCGGCTTTTCTATAGGCTCTTTGTTTCATATTTCTATACTGGAGTCCAGTTCCGCCATAAGTCATAAGTATGACCTGAAATGTCGAAAATGTTGACTTTAAAAATAAATGATGACATGAAAAGTACAAATAATGACTTAAAAGTCAAAATTATTAGATCAAAAAGTCAAAATTATGACTTAAGAACTTGAAATTAGGACTGTAAATGTCAATTATGACTATACAATAATGACTTGAGGTCAATTATGAGATAAGTCAAAATTGATCTTTTAAACTTTATTTCTGACTTTCTATGTCAATTTAGACTTTTTAAATCATAATCGTGACTAAGTATGTCAATTTATGGACACCCATTTCAGCCAGATGAGAAGAAAAGTCATGCTTTGCTCAGTCATCTATGACATTAAAGACTTAAGTCATAATTTTGAGAGAAAAAGTACAAATCTACATCATAATTTCACATATTTTTGTGACTTTGTCAAAATGACTTTTTTTGACAATTAACAACTTGTTTTAAGTCATAGTTTTGAATAGGTATGCCAATTTATGGAATCCCATTACCGCCAGATAAGAAAAAAAAAATCATGCTCTGGTGAGTCGTAATTATTATGTCAATTTCGATTGATCTCATGATTATGACTTTTAAGTCATTATTTCGACATAATTAATAATTTCAACTTTGTATGTCAATTTTAACTTTTTGTCATCATAGCTCTCTGAAACAAATCATGTCTGCATATCTTTATCTAGCACTGAAATGCCATATTTTATTTCTGTTCAAGCTGAAATGATGTTTGAATGCATACTAATTT
Organism: Pimephales promelas; assembly: GCF_016745375.1. Next base: position 39,029,056 of record NW_024121210.1, on the reverse strand, counting down.
AAATATAGGCTACTATTTAGTGTACAATACCTATTTTTTTCTTAAATACAAAATGTGAAATATTGCATAAAATGTTGAAATCCCTCTCAGATGAAAAGGTTATAGAGCCTTTTAAGGGTTCACATCATGGGATCACTTTATAGACTTAATTTTAATTTCATGAATTAATCAGCACATAAACAGACATTTGAAATAACCCGTCAAATATGACAGTATTATGCGATTATTTAAGACATTTCACCTTATATTAAACCTTGCTGGCATAAGAGAGTGTAGCATGTTTCATAGACAGTGTGGTGTCTAATTCAACTTTTAAATCACGAGTTAAAGACGGAGATTTAATATTGCTCCAGTTCAAATGCATGGAAGTTGAGTGCATTGCATTGTGGGATACAGTATAGGCCCATTCCTTTCAGTATTCTGTTTGTTTACTGCACATTTTGACGAAAGTCAGTGCAGTCTATGCTTGCCATTGAACAATCTGTGGTTGAGAGCGCCACCGTGTGGTTTCAATCTGCTTCTGCTAGTCCTAAAACCTGACAAACGCTGCGAGTGAACGAATCCTCGTGCTTTTATAATCATCGATTTAGTAAGTAATACATTCACTTCTCTGTTAGTTGTTAGTTGTCATCTAAATAGCCTATGTTTGGTATGTATGGTTGTTTATTTGATATTTGAAGCTTCTACAAAGTCTATAAATTATTTCTCAGTCCCATTGATGATCTCAAAACGAGTTTCATGGCCTGAGTTATTCTTACATGCATTCTTAACACACTAGTCATATGGTTTGGTAATAGTTTTGAAGCTATATGCTAATGGGAAAGCTAGATTAGTCATGGAAATGCATAAAATCAACTTGTCTGGCATGTTAGACTTTGAAAAGGACACGCTTGCTGTTGATGTTACAGCAAAGGGAGCTTTGCGCGTCTGTCACGAGCCTCGATTGGGAAGTGCATTAATTTATTTATTAGGAAGAGATGCCAAATATTAGTTTAAGTTAGATTAGCTGGAGATCCACTTTGAGGGTTTGACAGTAGTGAATAATTTACAGAGACAAACATGGAGATCCCGCACAAGCGCAATTAAGCCGCCTGTAATGTCGGATATAACACGCCGTCACGCGCGTCCTTTCTTTCTTGTTCGCACGGCGTCATTTCAACATTAAACCGTCGCGAATGGTTGATGGAGTATCAAATGCGTTTAAAATGAAACGCAGTCTTTGGTGGAATTCACAATTCTGAATGGAAATTGACAAATAAATGTAAGCGTGTGCGCTGAGAAAATGAATTGCTGAGCTGAGGTGTGACAGGCTTTGAATAGAGGAGGAGATAATGACTTTATCATCAACGCGCTGGATACATGACAGCCAGAGGACTGGAAATGAGAAATAACTCACTTCACAAAGAAAGCACGCATGCATCATCTGATGCAACTAGTCTGCGCTTATTATATTCTTATATTTTAATGATAAAACAAACCGGTTGGTTCGTTTTCATTTGATGCATGATATCTTCAGTGGTTGTTGGTCTGCCCACTATGATATTATCTGAATATGTTTGGATGTTGCTTTCGCTAGCTGGTGCTAGCAACACAAGGTCCTGTGTTCGATTCCCACCTAATGCATGAGCTGAACAGATGTATTGCTTCTTGAGTCGATTTGGGTAAAAGAGCGTCTCTAAATGAGATACGCCTAATAAAGGTGCACTAAATACACCCTCAAAAATTGCGTGCGAGTCGATAAAGCAATAATAGTGTAATAAAAGAAGATATTTCAACAGGAAACTTTCCAAATAAAAGATTGCGTAGTAATATACTGGCTGGTTTATTCGTAAAACTGGAAATGTTAGGTCAAATCAAGTGCAATGCATTGTGGGATATGTCCGACGGCACGTTTTGCCAAATTTAGTTGGTAATCTGAGTTTCCTCTGCATGAATTTTGCATACTGCACTTGTAACGATGAGGAGGCAAGGAGGAATCCAAATGCAAGCACAATAGTTTTAATAATGATAATAAACAAACAAAAGGGAAATCCCCGGAAAACAAAGAAACTAGAAACAGGAACTCGGAACAAAACTCAGAAACAACGGTACAGTGAAACATCGACCGACACCCAACAACTGAAACACAGGGGTTTAAATACACAGACAAACAAGCTAAACGAGGGAACAAGGGGGCGTGGTAAATCAGAAACACCTGGGAAAAACTACAAAGGACTACAAAACATGGCACAGAACAGGAAATAACTAATGTCCACACAAGACAACACAAGACAGGAATCGTGACAGCACTGCTTTCATACTATATACTGTAAAGTAATGTGCTATTATGCACAGACAGAAGAAATACATGAATTTATTTTACATATTCCACACGTGTTTCTCATATTTTATATGTGCTTTTAACTAGAGCCCGACCGATAAAGGATTTTGAAGGCCGATACAAATATTTTTGGGTTTTTTAAAATCCGATATTCCGATATATCGGCCGATATTTTTTTTTTATTAAATATTGTTGGATTTCACACACGTGTAAAAGAAGAGCTAACTTTTCTGCACAAGATACGTTTGATACTTTTTCTCTATGTCTAAATGTTCACTCCTCGCAAGTATATCTTACATTTTACAATGCAGTGACGGTAATCATTACTTTATTTAGGCAGAAAAGTTCGTTGTGGTTTCCAAGCTCATTGATGTTAACATTAGCGGTCTTCCACTGATGATAGTGGCATTAGCTAGCTTTGTGGTTAGCTAGTCTATGATGAGCCATAATTTAGCAATAGATGACATCATACTGCAAATTGTAAAACATACATGTTCAATATAACAGGCCAAGGAGAGACGATTGAAGCGTGTTTCATCCGTTTTTATTTTATTTTTTAAATATTTATTTATCGGCCATTATAACTGCCGTTACCGATATTTTGGAAAATGCCTAATATCGGCCGGCCGATATATCGGTCTGGCTCTACTTTTAACATGTTTTCACATGTTAGATTTCACATGTGTTTTTGCTCATGTGAAATCCACGTGTTGTGTTTCTAAGGCTCTCTGCAAATTGAAATGAAAGATCGGCATTCAGTTCATGTGTTTTAGGGCTGGGTATTGTTAGGTATTTCACAATTCGATTCGATTTCAATTCTTGAGGCTTCGATTCGATTCGATTTCGATTCGATTCAATATTGACTTATTAGCTTCGATATCGATTCAATAATAAGTAAATACACAAGTAATTAAGTGCCTGAGTATATTTTTAAGTAAGGTGCGCAGTTTTACCAATGTTAAAGAACAAATTGACCCCAGCATGTTTGTTTCCAGTCATGGTTTATTCAGCAGAATACAAATTTACAATATTGTATGTGTTGAATTCAAACACAACTGTGACGAGCACTGTACAGTGCTTTAACAACACCTCTAAAGTGCAAGTAACTAAGTAGTAGAAAGTATATTTCTTTCTTCCTATACATTCAAGTTATAAAAGAAATGTAAACAGAAGCACAAAATGTGCATACTCAAAAAAGTGCAATATTATATTCTAATTATAATTTTGTAAACAATAACACTTAATAGCTGATTACACAGGCCAATTCTAAGGGGGAAAAAATACTAACCTTTTTCCCTCTCAGAAGTTTATATCTCATAGACTTTATATCATGCATTTCTGACTTTATATCACGCAATTCTGACTTTATATCATGCATTTCTGACTTTACATCACGCAATTCTGACTTTATATCACACATTTCTGAGTTTATATCATGCATTTCTGACTTTATAACACCCAATTGCGACTTTATATCACACAATTGTGACTTTATATCTCGCAATTCTGACTTTATAACACCCAATTGCGACTTTATATCACGCAATTGTGACTTTATATCTCGCATTTCTGACTTTATAACACCCAATTGCGACTTTATATCACGCAATTGTGACTTTATATCTCGCAATTCTGACTTTATATCTTGCAATTCTGAGAAATAAAGTCAGAATTGCGAGAGGTAAACTCCCAATTGTGAGGAAAAAAAAGTCAGAATTGTGAGATAAAAAGTCGCAATTACCTTTTTTATTTTCCATTCTGTGGCGGAAACAAGCTTCCATAGTTCCCGGCTTACAGTGGAATCCAAAATGAGCCCAAACGTCGGCTTTTAATGTTGGCGGTGCAGTCTTGAATCAGGCTTGAACGGAGTGCAGCTGCTGTCCGTCATCGCGCTGTTTTGCTAAGGGCTAAAGCGCGACTTGTACAACGCTGAACGCTCTCACTAGAGTGTAGCCCACAGCGCCGCCACTGGCCTGGATGGCTGAATCGATTCATAGGATTTGATGAATCGATATTGAATTGAGAAGCAAAAAATTGCAATGCATTGATGAATCGATATTTTTACCCAGCCCTAATGTGTTTGCGCTGATGTCCTTTTCTCTCTTCTCATGCGTGCGGCCTTTGTAATCTCACACCGATATTGCAGGGGTGAGAAAACACAAACACACAGCAAACAAACAAACGCATTGTTTTCCCGAAGCACACACACTCGTTCTGCGCTTGAGATTCTCTGGAGGAAGTCTTTCAGGCGCCCTTCACCTCGTGTGTGTGTGTGTGTGTGTGTGTGTCGTCTGTCAAACTCCACGCGGGAGAAGAAAAACACTCCATTCCCCGGGTAATTCATCTCCTGCTGCGCACAAGAAAAATGAGTGCAAAGAAAGTAAATACGCTCCATTCAGAGACAGATGCATCATGGGATGCGTGTTGTCTTCCTCTCCACTGCCTCAGTCATGCGATCCCACACACTGATCTGAGGGAATACACTGAAACGACGATAGTGGCCTTGACATTTTTGCTCTGGGTGTTTAATAGTGTTCATCATGTAGGAGCAAAAGATGCAGATTCGGACCGGAAAGAAGCCATTAGTCAAATTACACACACCGTCTGGGTCTTTACAAAAGCCAATATCTGACACCAGCCCCTTTTAGCGCAGGAGAATGATGGCAATTCTAGCGTGACACATTCATTTCTTTGGTTCAGACGTGCTTAATAAAGGGGTTAGATGAGAAATTTCTTTGTCATCTCGGAACAAAGCAAGAAGGAAATGTGATATTTTGTAAGAGGGAGTTTAACTATATCATGTGGACCATATGGTTAGGTCATATATGACATACACTGAAGGAAGTTACGCAACACTATCTCACGACCAATTCGTACGAATTCGACGCATGATTAAAAAGTGTCTAATTCGTACTAATTCGTACGACCTCACTCGTACTAATTCGTACGATTTGTCTAAACCCACGTGATGGTTAAGTTTAGGGGTGGGGTAAGGGGTAGGTCATTCGTATGAATTCATACGAATTGGCCAATTCGTAAAATATGTACGATTTAGCAAAATCGTATTAATTCGTACGAGTGAGGTCGTATGAATTGTTACGAATTAGCCACTTATTAATCATTCGTCGAATTCGTACGACTTGGTCGTGAGATCGGGTTGAGTTACCACCATTAAATTATTCTGATTCATCCCTCATTCATCCTCTAAAATAAAATTATTCTATGGGATATAAAAATAAACATTAGTGTACAGACTTTAATATTTATTTATTAATTGTGCATATTATTTAGCCATTTTTATATATAACAGAATATATTATACCGTAATAATCTGTATTTTTATTAATTAAGGGATGAGTCAAAATTTATTGACATTTTTTTTCTCTTTAATCTCCATGAGGCCAAATAAGAAAAACTTATGGTACAAGGTTATGGTGTTATATGTTATGTTATGTTATGTTATGTTATGTTATGTTATGTTATGTTAATGTTAAGTTAGGTCACTATTTTTTCTATTAATTGAGGGATGTCAAACTGAATTACTTTTTCCCCTTAAGAGTATAAGCCAAACAAGAAAAACTTATGGTACACATTATATTATATTATATTATATTATATTATATTATATTATATTAGTATTGAGGGATGTATTGCAGTATTGATCTTCAAGAGGCCAAAAAAAAAAAAAAAACACAATGTATAAACTATCTGTAGTTTAATATGTATGTTTTTGTCCGATAAATGTCAGTAAATTTTGTAAATATAATAAAACCTTATAAATCTAAACTTTGGAAAGGGTTTAAACCATAGACTGTAAAAAAGGTTTAAACCCATTTTAAATTTCCATTTTAAATATATTTAAATATATAATAAATATACACTGCCATTCAAAAGTTTGGAGTCAGTAAGATATTTTAATGTGAAGACAGTTAAAATAGTGAAATTTTATAACAATTTAAAACAACTAGCATCATTCAGCATCATTTCTTCAGAAATCACTCTAATGTGATGAGTTTAGAAACATTTATGATTAGTAAATAAATATAGATTTAGTAATAGAAACCCACTGTAACATGTCTTTACTGTCACTTTTGATCAATTTAATGCATTCTTTCTGAATAATAGTATTAATGTCTTTAAAAAACCTTACTGACCCAAACTCTCACTCTGTCACTGTGTGTGTGTGTGTGTGTGTGTGTGTGTGTGTGTGTGTGTGTGTGTGTGATTTATATGACAATGAACAGTCTTGTTATTCCATGCCATGTTGAATTTTGAATCACGACGACCTCAGACAGGCGATGATTATGTATGAGAGGGTAAAAGCATATTAGTTATGATGCCGCTGCAAACAAAGTGTAAAGTTCTGAATCCAGTGAATCTTGGGGTGTTTTCAGCTCCGGTGCACAGGAGAAAAGGCCTCCGATTAATCATGAAACCTATTCCCTCTTTCCCCTCATTCCTCTGAGTCTGAGGTGACATTAACTAAACCCACGGTTCTGCCTTCCTCTGTTTAATGACCAGCGAGAAGAGTGCAACAATCGTTTAGTGTTGCCTATCAGAACTAAAGAAAAATAAGTTTGCATGTGTGTTGCAGATAAGAAAGTATTTGGACACTTTTGCATGCATGCAAAATGTAATCTCGGCCTCTTGCTGCTGTACAAACACAGCAACACACTTTCTCTGAGACACTGACAGATGTTTCCGGCACAGTTCCTCATTTGAAAGACCTGCATCTCTTCAAAGACACATTAGAGCTGTTATTAAATCTGCAATGGGTGTGTTCAAACATAGGTTCAAAAAATGATATTTCACCATCATAGATCTCTTTCTCTATGAAACAACACTTCCACCTTGTGGCCTATTACCTGAAAGGCACGAGTAAACCAGAAGGCATAATCCATATTCAACGTATTTATCGACGTCATATGAAGCTACGTGTACCAGTTGAACTTTTATCAACTTGCAGGCTAATAGTTATAAAATAAGCTTTCATCTTTCTGGTTTTGACTCGGTTTGTCGTGATTCTGACGGATTCATCTTTAAGAATTCATGAAGCTTCGAAAAAACTTTGTGAATCATTTGTTTCGAGTCAGTGATTCGGAGCGCGAATCAAACGGCCAAAGTCACGTGATTTCAGTAAACGAGGCTTCGTTACGTGATAACTTTTTTTATTTGTCCAATATTTATTTCTAAAGAAACACGACAATGTATACATGCTCCATTACTTTCTATCTTATGTTACATCCCCGTTTTTTTTAGTTTTTTTTATTTCTATTTTTTATTGAACAGTATCAATTTACAAACTCTACGTGATGACTGTTTCGAAACACTAGGATGCGTAATCTCTGTGAACATATACGTTTTTTTTTATATAAATCTGTAGGCATTTTAATGAAAAATCTCATTTGTAGAATAAAAAGTTTTAGTCGATAGTCTCTTATTGGTCTGAAGCTCACCATAAATGAATAAAATAACACATATCAAAAAGGCTTTATTCATATTTGATGGCATTAGTTGTAATTGGCTTGTAAAAGATTTTTTTAAATCCATGTTTTGGCTGAGTTTTTGTTGCATTTACACCGTTTTGACCAGCAGGCGTCACCAGTGTGTGGCGTTTCGAGCGAGTGAATCATTTTGCAAATCAATTGGTTCAATTGAATCATAGTTTCGAAAAGCTCCGTTTCTCCAATCACTATCGACGTGTGTTTATTCAGAGATATCTCGAAGCAGATTTCTTACTAGTCCAATTATAATTGCAAATATGTCTAATTATCAATGTTTCTAGGCTAATTATCATTCTGTCTTGTGAAAATTCTACATTTAAAATATATTTATGCATAGTCAATCCGTAGTTTCATATGCCAATATAGCCTCTGTGTGTGTGTGCGCTATAATTTGTGAGGGATAACACAGTTATAGCCTGTCATTATTGCAAAATAAACCCAGACAGTCTATTCCAACTATTTGCTATTACACAACTTCTCACCAAACAAATAAAAATACACTGACATTAAATATTGGTTTGGTTTTAAGAATTGCTTAAATTAGCCTATATTACTAAGACTTAGGTTTTTTTTTTCTTTACATATACAGTACTTTAGCTAAGCATTGCAATGAATAGCCTCAATGGTCTTTATACCTGCAGCTTTAACAAATAGCCAATCACAATTAGAAGAACTAGGCTATAGTACATTTTATAAGAGCAAGTGCAAGTGTGGACCTTCATGAGTTATGGACCAAGCTAGTTTTCTCTGTGTAAAATATGTTCTGTTTGATCTTAGGAAACACCTGGCTTTCTGATATTTAAAAAGCTTACATAAATCATCAAGAGTCTGAAATGAAAACAATATATGTTAATAGGAAATACGCATTTTCAACAGAAGATCATTTTAAGTGAAGTGAAGTTAATAATAAAAAATACTTCTAAAATCGTACTTCCTGTTCCTATAGCTCGTTTTCTCATGGGCGGGCCAAATTCTCCATGCGGGCAAAGCAGAGAAAGGGGAGGTTACCTTTCCCCCATATGACGTCATACAGGGTAGATTCAAGATCAGTGCGTCTGAGCTGCAGAGAAGAGAAAGATAGCCAAAGCTCGGTTTACACCGATAGAAAATTCTAGACACGAGGGGACCAAATACAGGCTAGGGGAACTCACATTAAAGTTAAAAAACCTCAGAAAGTGAAAATTTCATGTCAGGGGACCTTTAGGGCCTGTTCACATATCACATCTTTTGCACGCTCAAGTTCGTTATTTCGAATGTAGGCCCGTGGTATGCGCGCTCATAATGGAAGCGAGTTCCGGATTAGTGGGTGTGGCTTGCGGAGCTGTGCAATGTGCTGCATTGTGGGAGTTGTTGTCTTACATACAAATGCGCCCCTTGGTTATTTTCTGTCTTTTCTCGGTCAAGACGGCACCAAATTCAAACATTCTTTTACATTTCGACTACATATATGATCCACTTTCAATAAAGATTAATGTTGAAATGGGTGAAATACTCCATTAATACTATTCACTTGAAACTTAACAATCTTGCAGCTCCAGTAGCAATGCAAAGATTTATCTTGAAATCTGTTGTAAAAGTGATGTATAAACCTTAATTAAATAATGTAATATTCAATTAAAAAGGAATTTAAACCTTTATGGTATTACGCTGTACCCACATTGGACCAGTGGATAATTCAGCTGCGGGCGCCATCTTCTGGCATGACCCTTACAATGCATTATGGGTATTCTTTTTCCATTAAGTCTAAACAGTAGCGGAGTGGCAATCGGGAGAGTCAGGAGTTTTCCCGGTGGGCCGGTAGTGTTTAGAGGCCGCGAGGGCCGGTCTGATAAATGTATTTATTGGAAGTTCGCCATGTGCACTTGGGGCCCAAGCTAAGGGAAGAAAACATTTTTTTTTTTTTTACATTTTCTATAACGGAGCATATATTTGCACTAAGTGCCTGTCTTTACAGCAAAAAGACGCGCGTCTTGAAACAGCTTCAGTGGCGTAGGTCGTAGGGCGTGAAGTGCTTGAAAGCAGTTTTTGATGCGCTGAACGCGAGTTCGAATCCGCCTTTTGCCGAACTCTCTCTTTTCCCTTTTCCTAACACATATGTGTAAAGATGTAAAATGTAAAACCTAACATTAAGATCTCTAGCATTACATTTTGCCAACGAACTAAAATTGAAACCATGATATGGCGTTGCGCCATTATAATAACTGACTTTAGAATAGCATCCAGTTTGTTCTGCGTGATTACTTTGCTCTCGCGATCATCTGGTGTTTTCTCCTAAATAAAAGCTCAAGGGTTTATTTCTTGCAAGTGAAGAAATTAGGACAAAAGTATTTTAATTTAACTATATTATAGTGTAATGTAGGTTAAAATATACTTTTGAAATACTCATTTTAATTTACATAGTACATTTATAGGCTAAATGGATTTTACAGTATGTCATAGGAATAATTATAAATCATTATTAGATTATTATAATAAATGTTGGGCATCCTAAAACACCATTGATAATGTAATGCAGACTGAGACTCTCATAACTAAAAAGATGTTTGAGTCCTGTTTATTGTCCTGGTACAAATTAATGTTTTTTCTTTGTTCAACGAGCAGTTCATGGGTTGAAGCTCTTAATTTCGATCTCTCAGAGAGCACGATATTGATGCATTTAACCTTAAAATGTCCAAAATTTTCTTGCGGTGGAGCATGCCCCCGAACCCCCCTAGAGGAACAGAGTCCACCCAACATAGTTTTAGAAATTACTATGGGAAAGAACGACCATTTATGAACTTTACTCCAGAACTTTACTCCAGCACTTTGTTGTACTAACAACAAAGTTCCTTTTAAATCAGTAAAACTGTAAATGCTATCGGCTATTAAAATCGTGCCGGCGGTCTACGAAATTTCCCGGTAGATTTTTTGGTCCCACTCCGCCCCTGAGTCTAAATCAGTTGTACACTCATTATTGCAGTGCATTATGGGATTGAATGAGTACACTCAGTGGTTTCAAACACCAGTACAAATGGGTGTACCCTCAAACAATTCCCTGTTTAAGGGTGTAGGGGGCGATTTGGGACACAGCCCGGCTCTCACTGGGGAATTTACAGCTCAGCTGCAACAGATTTGTGTGAGTCGTGGCAAACGGCCAGAACAGTGTGCCAGATGCACTCACTAACCTCTGTTTAGGGATTTCAGGACAAAGAAACAAAGGAAGAGACAAAGAAAGCCAATATACAATCACTGTGAGTTTGTGACTGTTACTCCACAACAGATCTTGCTCATTTCATAAAAAGCAAAGCCATTATTTTTCAGGGAAACCTATCATATCTGTAAATTCGTTTTGTTTGTTTTTTTCATGCATAGTCGACCAACAAGTATTTAAAGCAAGATGCTGCAGGCAAAAACATTTTGTTTTTTCATCCAAGGGTTCTGAAGATAGTCCTGTTTTAGCTGTTGGATAGCTGTTTTGTTTTACATAATGTTTTGTTTGAGACTAGTGGAAAGAAAACATCTAAAATAAACGTTTAAGTGTTTATATGTTGATTTGCATCTGTAGATTAGTAGAACAACAATAAATATATTTAAAAGCGTTTACAAACACCAACATTTACAGATTTATTCCTATCTATATTCTGAATGATTTTACTGAGGGATTTGTTCATATATCATTTGCCTACATTTTTATACACTTTATTCATAAAAACATAGTGAACGTTTTTTTTTCTGGCATCTTTAAATATATGTTTTTTTCCTCACTTCAGTAACACTTACATACACCAAACTTTACAGATTTATTCTGATCTATATTCTGAAGGATTTTACTGAGGGATTTGTTCATATATCATTTGCCTACATTTTTATACACTTTATTCATAAAAACATAGTGAACGTTTTTTTTTCCTGGCATCTTTAAATATATATATTTTTTCCTCACTTCAGTAACACTTACATACACCAAACTTTACAGATGTATTCTGATCTATATTCTGAAGGATTTTACAGATGGGTTTGTTCATATATCATTTGCCTTCATTTTTATACACTTTATTCATAAAAACATAGTGAACGTTTTTTTTTTTCTGGCATCTTTAAATATATATTTTTTTCCTCACTTCAGTAACACTTGCATACACCAGACTTTACAGATGTATTCTGATCTATATTCTGAAGGATTTTACGGATGGGTTTGTTCATATATCATTTGCCTACATTTTTATACACTTTATTCATAAAAACATAGTGAACGTTTTTTTTTTCTGGCATCCTTTAAATATATTTTTTTTCCTCACTTCAGTAACACTTACATACCCCAAACTTTACAGATGTATTCTGATCTATATTCTGAAGGATTTTACTGAGGGATTTGTTCATATATCATTTGCCTACATTTTTATACACTTTATTCATAAAAACATAGTGAACGTTTTTTTTTTCTGGCATCCTTTAAATATATTTTTTTTCCTCACTTCAGTAACACTTACATACACCAAACTTTACAGATTTATTCTGATCTATATTCTGAAGGATTTTACTGAGGGATTTGTTCATATATCATTTGCCTACATTTTTATACACTTTATTCATAAAAACATAGTGAACGTTTTTTTTTCTGGCATCTTTAAATATATGTTTTTTTCCTCACTTCAGTAACACTCACATACACCAAACTTTACAGATTTATTCTGATCTATATTCTGAAGGATTTTACTGAGGGATTTGTTCATATATCATTTGCCTACATTTTTATACGCTTTATTCATAAAAACATAGTGAACATTTTTTTTCCTGGCATCTTTAAATATATATATTTTTTCCTCACTTCAGTAACACTTACATACACCAAACTTTACAGATGTATTCTGATCTATATTCTGAAGGATTTTACAGATGGGTTTGTTCATATATCATTTGCCTTCATTTTTATACACTTTATTCATAAAAACATAGTGAACGTTTTTTTTTTCTGGCATCCTTTAAATATATTTTTTTTCCTCACTTCAGTAACACTTACATACCCCAAACTTTACAGATGTATTCTGATCTATATTCTGAAGGATTTTACTGAGGGATTTGTTCATATATCATTTGCCTACATTTTTATACACTTTATTCATAAAAACATAGTGAACGTTTTTTTTTTCTGGCATCCTTTAAATATATTTTTTTCTCCTCACTTCAGTAACACTTACATACACCAAACTTTACAGATGTATTCTGATCTATATTCTGAAGGATTTTACTGAGGGATTTGTTCATATATCATTTGCCTACATTTTTATACACTTTATTCATAAAAACATAGTGAACGTTTTTTTTTTCCTGGCATCTTTAAATATATATATTTTTTCCTCACTTCAGTAACACTTACATACACCAAACTTTACAGATTTATTCTGATCTATATTCTGAAGGCTTTTACCGAGGGATTTGTTCATATATCATTTGCCTGATATTTTATTCATAAAAAAGTAAGAAATTATTTTTTTCTGTCAGTTGACAGTATTTTCTGAATGATAAAATGAGAAATCCAAAATCCCTTAAAACATTTCAATCGAATATGTCAACAAAAGGAAACTTTGAACCTGGCTTTATCAAATTTTTAGAAATATATGCAAATCACTGCATATTTAATTAGACTATGCCTAATTTGCATATTTAAAACAACATTTCAAAAATCTTTGCATATTTATCAATCAACCAAAACAGATAAAGCAGATAAAAAATAGATACCATAGATACAAAATATCAAACCAAGTGGTTTGTATTTTAAAGAACAAATCATTTGTGATTTTGTTGGGGTTCGTTTGCCAGGATGTTAAGTGTTCTGAGTAGCTTTGGGTAATTTTTTCTTAATGTCTCCAATCCCCACCACCAAGCCTCATTTATAAAACATGTGTACGCTGCGCACAGATTTGATTTTAGATTGTGTGTACTCTAACATCCAACGGCAGCGATCAGATTTATAAAAACATTCTTTGATGTGGAAAAGTGCTTAGCACTTTACCTTGTGGCAGAGTGAGAGGACTGCAGGTATTTATAAGTCTAAGCAGAAATAATAATATTTAAACACAACATTAAAGTTAAATTATTTAGCATACATGTTTATATTTTTTCAGACAATCTATGGGCTGTAAAATGGCCTAAAAATATAATGCAGAAATAGATTTCACATCTGTAAGAGTTTTTTTGTGCACATTTGCGAAATGATCTTAGATAAAATGACTGTTTCTATGAAACTTTTATAAACAAGGCTCTTAGTCTCTATAAATGCCTCATGTCCCTCCTTCAATCAATGTAAGTGTATTTGTTCACCTGGTTTATCATCCAACACGTAATGCAGACATTTAGTGTCCGAATGCATTTTGAGGTTAATGTACATTATCCTGGGTGTATTTATGATTAGAGCCAAACAACAAACCAGAGCTACCACTGTCCAGAAGAGCAATGACAGTCATCTGTACTAATTGGATAACAGCGCTGTTTGCAGGGGACTACAGGATCCTGTTTACATGAAGCTCGTTGCACAAGACTGCAGTTGTCCTGCAACGCTTGGAAAACAGGAAGTTTTATAGGGCGCTAAACTCAGATAATCTTGTTTGCATTCCCAAACCAATTCATTAGGTAAACTATTGCTGTAGAACACAAAGAGAAACTCAGCACCATTGTAGTAAAATCCTGTGCAAGTTCCTTCAGACTATATGATGATAAAACTAACAATAACTGAACTAAATGTTTATTTGCACACAAAGAAATGTATGCATTTCATCAAATAAAATCTCAGAGCGAAAGTCAAAAACTTGTCCTGGCAGAGGAACCACAGATGATGTTTTGTTTTGATATTTTTTGCACAATGCAAGTCAAGTCATTTGTGTTTGTATAGTACTTTTCACAATGCACGTTGTTGCAAATCAGCTGTACAAAATTGAGCCAGACCGATATATCGGCCGGCCGATATCAGGCATTTTCCATAATATCGGTATCGGCAGTTATAATGACCGATAAATGAATATTTAAAAAATTTAATTAAAATGGAAAAAACACGCTTCAATCACATCACCTTGGCCTGTTATATTGAAAATGTATGTTTTACAATTTGCAGTATGATGTTATCTATTGCTAAATTATGGCTCATCATAGACTAGCTAACCACAAAGCTAGCTAATGCCACTATCATCAGTGGAAGACCGCTAACGTTAATGAGCTTGGAAACCACAACGAACTTTTTCTGCCTGAATAAAGTAACGATTACTGTATTTATAACTCGCATATCTCTAGTTACAGTCCCTGCATTGTAAAATGTAAGTTACACTTGCGAGGAGTGAACATTTAGACATAGAGAAAAAGTATCAAACGTATCTTGTGCATTAAAAGTTAGCATTTCTTTTACACGTGTGTGAAATCCAACAATATTTAATAAAAAAAAATATATCGGCCGATGTATCGGAATATCGGATTTTAAAACCCAAAAATATTTGTATCGGTATCGGCCTTCAATATCCTTTATCGTTCGGACTCTAGTACAGAATATCATGATTTTAATCATTTTAATATCTCAAAATCCTCAGAACCCTTGTCACCTCAGTCTTCAGCCATCCGTCTTCATCCATGTGACGTTTGAATACTTGCCATATCTCCGTTTGCTTCTGCAATCCTGTTAAGAAACATTGTTACACTAACCACTCCTGTTCCATCCGTGACAATATCGCCCTATACAAATGTGCTATATGAATGAGGATAAAGTCGTACTTGTATTTAACTTTTAACTATATAGGGCTGTGCATTTTCTTTTTTTGCAAAAATTTATACAATCACACAGCCGAGATTTGCTATTTATATATTGATTTATGTTAGTCTACGGTTTGTTTGCAGGTAAAGTACAATATAATCCAACTATTTTATAGTTTACATTTTTCAATGCAATGTAGACATTTTAGACGGTCCGAATACTTGTTTTTTTGGATGCTTTATAAATGTAATTTTTAAAATAAAGGCTGAAGGATTTTGTTCAGCCAGAAACAAATTTAAGGAGATCTCGTTTAATCCAACAGCCCATATCCGTAGAACTGGACACCTTCTTATTCTGCCAAAATGTGGTTAAAAGCACCAGGGTTATATGATCATAGTGTGCACATGACCGACGATGCGTAGTTAATGAAAGGCCTTTTTGTGCGAAGAGATCATTAAAACCAACAGATGGAGAAGCGAAGGGATTTTAAACTCCATCCAGGGAGGTTCAGCTGTACAAACCTTTGTCAAATGGTCACATATCTCACATGTGCTTGACCAGAGCGGTTGTCCATTACAGAGACGTTTCAGACTCTCAGACGTCTAAATGGTCAGCTTATACAAGGATCTGTGCCTCGGCTTTCCAAATTCCAGCTCTGAATTGCGCTTGAAGACACTTTCCATGTGATTAGGACTGAAAAGATTCCTTGTCCCCTCAGAATAAACCCACAGAGTTTGCCTAACAGACATAATCATAGAACGAGACTTTCCATTGAAAGGCCTGTACTTTATTAAATGACAGCGTTGGCATCTGAATGAGGTGAACAAATGCTGAAAATGGGTGTGTAAGAAGTAAATTACATTAGTTTTCTTAATACCTGACCAGGAAACATGTACTCTGCAAATAGTGAATAACTGAGGTCCTAAACGTCAGAGAACACTGAAAAAGTTGGGTTTTTTTTTTCCCCATTACTCAGACTTTTATCAATGTACACTATTCAAAAAAGTTCAGGGTCAGTAAGAATTTGTCATGTTTTTGTAAGAATTGTCTTCATCAAAGACTGGATTTATTTGATCAAAAATCATTACAGTTAAAATAATTGTTTTCTATACACACACCGGCCACTTTATTCGGTACACCTGTTTAAAGCTGTAGTCCGTAGTAGCTTTTTGGGGGTTAAAAATGATCCAAAATACATATTTGGGCAAGTACATAACCAGCCAGTGTTCAACGCTCTCTGCTTGCCGTAGTTCGATTCAAAGCGGTAAGCCTGTAATAATGTTTTTAATTCTAGTGGTACTGGTGGATTTCCCCGGGAGATTCGAGCACGTCTTTGCGTCATTACGTCACATCTGTACACACACATCTGTCCACATAAAGAACCAGAAGTCTAAGTAGAAATTTTAGAACATTAAAAATGTAACTTTTGATCAATTTAATGCATCTTAACTGAATTTAAAAAAAATCTTAACTGACACCAAAAGAGCCAGACCGATATTATCGGCCGATATTAGGCATTTTCCAAACTATCGGTATCGGCAGTTATAATGGCCGATAAAGGAATATTTAAAAAATAAAATAAAAACGGACGAAAGACGCTTGAACCATGTCATGAGTGTTGGAGTTTTATAGTTTGTCCACCAGAGGGCACTCTACAGCGTTCCTGTTGGAAACACTCGTTATACATGCATTGCTTGAATAACAATTAAAAGAACATCCCCATCAGTTCTCTTAGCTCAAATAAGCATGACAAAATTTGTGACTATCATGTCCAGGTTTTCTTCTGTTAAATAAGCCGAAAGTGAAGCGTAATTAGCTAGTAACGTTACGTTATGTTACGTTGTTACAGTGTAGTTGACTGAGTGTCCTTTTAACTTTTGACAATGTGACTGAAGTATTTCTTTAATAGCTCGTGACAGTAATAGCAATGAAACGCATCATCTCTCCTTGGCCTGTTTATATTGAAAATATAGCTAAATTGCTAAACCATTACTAAATTATGGCTCATCATAGACTAGCTAACCACAATGCTAGCTAATGCCACTATCATCAGTCTGTTCTGTTGTGACAAAAGTTTCTTTTTAAAATGGATTATCGTATTATTTTAGTTAAAACTCATAAATAACTTCAAATAACTAATGTTCGGGAAATCTGTTAATGTTTTGTTGCACGTTTCTGAAAATAAATAAATAAATAAAAAAATATCGGCCGATATATCGGATTTTAAATCCAAAATATATTTGCATTGGTATTGATATTTGGACAGAAATTTATTAAGTTGTTAAGGCAGAATATATACAACTAAATTCAATGAAATTCAATGGCACCCGGTGGCTATTTTTGGTACTACTACCTAAACAAAATCTCATGGGAACTTCAGTTTTTGGGATATCAACTTCAAATTCGGAACATAACTTGGTTAGATTTATGGCTTTGATTTTATAGTAATTTTAGAGTAAAAAATATTTTGTAAAATATATATTTTATATAAAATTCAAAATATATAATACAGTATATTTGATTTACTGTGAATTTAAACTTCTAATGTTAATGTTTTGTTGCACGTTTCTGGAAAAAAAAAAAAAAAAAAAAAAAAAAAATCGGCCGATATATCGGATTTTAAATCCAAAAAATATTTGTATCGGTATCGGCCTTCAAAATCCTTTATCCGTCGGGCTCTATTTTCAACATCAGTGTGTATATAATGGAATATTTCAATTTCAAGGCCAATAAACAACACCAAACGAGAGAGCTTGCATATTTATTCAACTACAGCTTAAGTTGCAAAATTACATGAAACACCAGTTCATCTTTAAAAAGATGATGAGGCTAGACTTGATGTTTTGTACACCAATCATACACAATTATTACAGAATAATTCAACGCTATTCACTGGCTATTTACAACACAGTTAGCATACCTAATCTATGAGAAGAAACTGTGAGGAGAGTTATTCAGATCAGAAACAAAAGGAAGAGCATGCGGTCGATACGCCGTAAGCACTAAGGAAAGACTAGAGCACGCTGGGAAGGTCCCCAGTTTAGTGGAAAAATATGTGGAAGACTAAGAAACTAAGGTGGGCTTTCCAGTTGGTCTTTGAATTAGGATTGTTAGAAGTATGTGAACTGGAAGCAAAGACAAAACTGCAAACACCGAGTGCTACTTAAACGAATAAATATAAAGCTTTTGTTTCTTTAACCCATAAAACTCATTTCCAAGAGCGGTTGATAAAAATGTCAATGAGAAAGTTGGTTTTGATGCTACATTTTTTGCCTTTAGAAAATACATCGAAGGAGCCTGTGCGCTAAACGAATGTGTGTGTTAGTACTTATTAGACATTTCCAGCTGGTGTAGGATAAATCTGACCTCAGCTGCCCTGGTGTGTGTGTGTGTGTGTGTATATAGGGATGCATATCTGTATCAGCCGATATATGTTCATTTTTAATGTCATCATTATCGGCCCGATAAGAAAATTTGTCCGATATATTAAAGCCGATAAATAATGTATAATTTCCTTCAGATGCGCACTGTTCAACATGATCACTTCAAAAAGGAAATTACAACATGTCATATCGGCTACATACGTCATAATTGTGTGTTTAATTACATAAAAATTTGGATTTCGATTTATCGGCCGATATATCGGTTATCGGCTTTCAAATATAATCGGCCAAAATGTTCGTATCGGCGCATCCCTGGGACTGAGCACAGAAAACTACAACAGCAACATCATCCTCTCTGTCTATGTGAATGCGTCCTTGATGCGTTTAAGGAATTGACTGTTTAACAAAAACATGAGATTCGCTCCGTAAGATACCCTGTGCTTTAAGTATGAGGTCTAGACTGAGTTTGCTATTGCCAGAAGTGACTAGTGCCAGGAACTGTAACTACTCCTTGATTTAAACCTTTACAATAAAGGGTAGATAGTGTTAATAATTGCAGTTTTGTGATTGCTCCGATTGTCTGAAGTTTTAGAGTTTTTCAAATAACAAAAAAAAGAAAGGTAACAAAACACCAACCCTTTAACAAATCTGTTTTTCTGTCCAATGAGAAAGCCACACGGAAACAACAAGGGGGGAATAAAGTCGATCCGATCCGAGTTACGACAACCAGACAACAAAGAACCAACACCTCTTCTGAACATGAACATATAAAATAAAACCCATCTGAGCTTCCTTCACAAGGAGCAGATTAAAGTCCAAAATAGCACCATTCATCAGTGTCTCAAATCCGTGGCAGCATCTCAGTCACTTACCACAAGGAAACAATGCATCTCTACAGCTACTTCTATATCACAACGTACATGATTACACTTTAATATACTGGCAAAGCAACAAAAAAAAGTTAAAAGGCAAAAAATTAACAAGCAAAATACTACAAAAATGTGAACTCTGCATGAGAAGTGGGGACTCTTAGCCTTAGTAAATACTGTAAGGTGTGAGTATTGACCGACGTTTACGTGTTTTAGTAATCAAGACGTAGGGATGGATGTGAGGAGGGACTTTTATTTTGATAATGATAATGTCAAAATGGCCATCAACCGGTTCACAGAAGTGCTGTGATTATTTTTAATATTATAAATCAGTAAAAATGCTACAAAAAAATGTACATTTGGCAATTGTCTCATTTGCTATTATTCCATTTTATTATAGATACTGCAGGGTTCCCATTGAATTAAGTTAAATAACTTTTTCACCATGATTCGAATTCACTGGGAACATTGGTATCGGCCTATTGGTCGAGCGCTAGTGTTCGGTATTGTCGCATGTCGTCACAGAACACGGTTAACATGTCTTGGGGGGGGTTTTGTTCACAGGGGATTCACAGAGATATGAAAGACTCCAGCCGTGCAAAGTAGAAGTGGACAAGTGGAAGACATGCTGCTGCCGCCAGGGTCCCGGACCCCCGGGAACAAACACACACATGTGGGTGTTCAGTGAAGCTCCAGTCTGTCTTGAGGTGCTGTGTGTCTTTACTGCCGCCCCCTTCCGAAGAGCATATCATCAAGGCTTAGAGTCCCAGGTTTTTCTACAATTTTATTGATCACATAGATGGGGGGAAAGCCCCAGCGTCATTATTCATCTGTATCGCACGCCATAACCATAGAAAATAAGGATATATATGATTTAGGAAATAAAAAATAATATACATGAGGATACAATCTCTCCCCCGGAGGGCCCTGCTGTCTATCCTACATCAGACAGGAATGTCGATCTTTCGTGCCGGTTCCTCTCCACACCGCCAGGCTCGGGAACAGGGCTGTTCGCTCTGAGGAAGACAACCAACAATAGATGGAAATCACCGCTGTGATGTCATCAAAACACTGTGGTCACTGGGGGACTCAGCCTACCTGATGGGATTCGCCATTGCTTCTGTTGGTGTCATTTTAAAGAAGGAACCTGCAGGATAGAGAAAGAGTGCAATTCATTTATGTGTGTGTGTGTGTGTGTGTGTGTGTATATATATATATATATATATATATATATATGTGTGTATATATATATATATATATATATATATTTATTAGGGCTGTGCAAAAATTAATTGCGATTAATCGCATCCAAAATAAAAGTCTGTGTTTACATAATATATTTGTGTGTGCTGTATATAATTATTTTGTATATATAAATACCTATGCATGCATGTATATATTTAAGAATAATTTGCGCTTAAATTCTGTATATATATATAAAAATACATAATCTATATTATATAAATATAAATATTTTATATATGAATAACATATTTTCTTAAATATATACATGCATGTGTGTGTATTTATATATACAAAATAATTATATACAGCACACACAAATATATTATATAAACACAAACTTTTATTTTGGATGCAATTAATTTTTGCACAGCCCTAATATATATATATATATATATATATATATATATATAAATATATACAGTATATATATGTACAACATGACATCATGACTTTTGTGTAAACATAACCACCACTTTCGAGTCAAGTGGCGTGTTATCTCTACGCTTTTTGAGCTATCCGCGTGTATGTCTACGCCATTAACGTCCGAGTGATTCCGCGTGTCTGTACACGCCGTCAAATGTCCGCGCGAAACGAAGCAAAATGTAGATCTACATCTGGGGAGCGATCTTATTTTTTTTTCCTAGGATGGTAAGGGAACAGTCATAAATGCCATTAACCCCAGTGACGGTTAGGTTTAGGGACGGGGTTGAGGTAAGTCATATATTTATATATACAGTAATAACGTTAAGTCAACGGCGTCCATAAACACCCTGAAAAGCGATTATGCGTCTTGATAGCACGCCAAAAATGGAAATACGAATTGGCGTGTCATACACACGCTACTTCATGAGATCAGTCTGACATGTATGTGTGTGTGTGTGTATATATATATATATATATATATATATACACACACACACACACACGTTTATCATTCCTATTTTGCACCCGTGCAAAGCGGGCTTTTTCCTCCACAGACGCACGTCGGTAAACTAGGAAATAAACTTGAGCGGGTCGGCGCAAAAAGGAGGCGTGTGTCGGCGCAAACAACCCCTAGTGATATTTTGCAGTTACAGAAAAAAATTGCACCAATTACCAGAAAAAAAACTGGTCTAAAGTCAGTGGCGCGTTGCGCGTACATTCAGATGCTATTTTAAGCGCGCATGCTTGGCCATAATACAGAGTGTGAACAACGCGCATACACTGACTGTAGATGATTCTCTCAGCTACACAGATGCATTTTACTTTTTGCAAATGATACATTATTATAAGGAAAAATATTTAGACATGAGGGAAATTATTTTTGTGGCCATGATGATGGTAAAAATAGGCATAAAGCTTACACATTTACCCAAATTATTATATGCATGTTTAACCGAAGCTAATTTGGGTGTGTTTGTCCCATCCCCAATGTCCCTTCTCTTTCTTTCACGGCCCTGACGAGAACATCGATCTCCTCGGCTGTGAACCGATGCTGAAGCGCGCCTGGTAAATGCGCCGCTATAATAGTATTGCACCATAGAACAAGCGCACCTCGTTCATCACGCTCTTAAAGGGAATGTGATATCACGCTCTTATTGGTTTGTTTCTTTTACGCCCAAACCACACCAGACTAATATCACATGCGTAACGAGCGCAATATCACACTAATGCTGTTTTTGTCCTGAGTACCACAAGTGTAAATGTGACAGATTTTATACAACAGTTCAATTATTAAGAAGTTAATATTGTTATATTTTAAGCACATTGTTTAATGTGCCTAAATTTGCCAATATTTTTTTTACTTTTGAAGGCAGAACAGAAGTGTTATGTGTCTCAGAGCAACACACAGCAGTGCTTTATTTCTGAATGAATCAGCGTTTTGAGCGAATCAATCAGGTGAACCAATAATTCAGAGACTCGTTCATAAAGAAAGCCATTTATTTAATTCCTGAATGAATCAGCCTTTTTAAAACGAATCAAATGAATGATTCAATGACTTACTCATTTACGGCCCCCTACTGGCAGTTTTAGTTTCTTATTTAGAGTATCATTTCATTATATATATATATATATATATATATATATATATATATTAAAATTTATAAACTTTATTGAGACATAAAAGAAGACATTTTGAAGAATGTAACCAAACTGTTTTGGTCTGTACATGTATCTAAATACCAATTCAGCTGCAGCTTCAGAAAAAAAAAGTTGTAGCCTATAAGTTTGTGTAATAAATTCTATGTTTAATTATAAAATATTTATTTCTAAAAATAAATATCTTTAGCTACATTTTAATCATGTTTATTTGATGCTTTTCCCTTTTAGCACAATAATAACTTTAAATTATCTATTGGGATTTATTTCTCAGCCAAATTTGATGTGCATATAATTTAATATTAGACTAATTAATCTGCATCATGTCAATCAGCAATTGATATAAACATAAACACTGATTTGAAAATTAAAGAATTGGACAAAAAGACAAGACTGTCTAGTTAATGACTTTAACTACAATCCTATGAAGCAATCCAAAGGACAATCAAATTATTATTTTTAAACAGGCAAAATATATGTAGCCTATTTAATTATATTTTGCCAGTTCAAAAATACATTTAATTGTATATATATACCTCTAATAATTTGTAGACATTTCTTTTAAGAATTTCGTTTTCCACCAAGAATTCCAATTAAACACAATTATTTAAATTAAAATAATGTGGGCTGTTTTTCTTCAACAAAAGCATATACCATCAGTTAACACCCTACTTCCCAGTAGGTCTGTCTTTAAAGGTTTGCATTGCAAGTTTTTATTATTAAGTTTTTGTTATTATTATTTATTATTATTTTATTATTAGAAAATAAAAATGATCTACGTAGAAAATGCTATTTTTTTAATTATAAGCGACTGCTGCGCTCTATTACCAAAATATCAGATGCATGATGCATAATGTCTCGTAAATTTAAGGTCATAATCTCTGCTCTAAAGAAACATTCATCCTCCCACATTCCTGCTGAGTCAGACAGACTTCAGACGATTACAATATCTGTTTGAGATGCACAGTGTGAGCTGGTAACATGCACCACAGAATCATTTTGAACATTACGACCAATGCAACAAACAAAGCAGAATATGCTTTGATTTTCTTAAGCACACGGTTGCAGTCGTGCATGGGGCCAGACACTGGCTTCCCATTCCACTTCCCTGACTGCAGCTTGGAGCGTTTCCAAATCCAGTCAAACGAGGTCATATTTTCCCCGCCTCAGCCCGCCATACTGAGCGCACATGAACCCAATGAACCCATCTGCCTGCTGCAGAACAGACTGATTGTGGAAAAACGCCCCTGCTGACACGGTTCCAGCTCACACCAACGATACCCTAGTCTACGCTGAGCTTTTAATCATATATGTATACAATGCAATAATAAGCAATTGCATAATTGTACAAAAAATTGATAAAATTGCATGCATATCAATCCCATGCAGTGCAATGCAATGCAAAGCAAAAAGAAAAGGGGGGTTTGGGATCAAATGACTGAAATTGCACCGCAAATGGCACTTGATGTCTGCAAGCATTTGAAAACAGACCATGGTGATTTGCATGATGCTGGAATAAGCATAACAGCAAAAGGAGACACGTCTACCGACAATGCCCGTATGCATGACTTCATCTTTGAGTCTAAATTTAGGACAGTGCTGTGCATGCAACAGCTTTGGAGCTCCCTAGACCGTCACAGATATGTGGTATTCCTGCTTTGAGCACAAGGCATTCTGGTATAGCTCTGCTGAATGAGGTGAAAATGGTGGCAAATAACAAGACACCCTTGTCCTAACATGAACTAAGAAACGAGTTTGGCATCGAGAGGCTGCAATGCTGTGGGGTTTTTCCCTTGGAAGTGCTGATGATACTGAAAACAGGTTTAAACCCACACAACTGTGAAACATTTAAACGTTTCTAATAATCAGCAGCAATGCTTTATAGCTGAGTGTGTGTATGTGGTATGTGTGTGTAGGTGGCAGACTGGGGGGATACAGTCAGTCCGTGTCTGGGTACAAAAAACATTAGTACATTCAGTTATTGAGCTGCAGCTGGTCTTTGACTGTCTTTTCTGTCGTTTATTAATCTAGTAAATCAAGTTTAGACTTTCCTATTCAGCAACGGCAGACAGAACAAAGGAGGCGATGCGATATTAACGGCACTTTCGTTATTCCCGTTTGTTCGATTTTATTCCCATCTGTCCTGCTTTTTGTGAGCTGGATACAGTCTAAGCATGTTTTGGACTATAAACACAATATAGTCCAGATAAACACAATTTTCATACATTATATTCAGTACTAGAAGAATAGCTAACTAGCGTTAAAGAAGACCAGATTATTCTTCGTTTTTGAACTTTTGGCGAATGTGTGAAGGTTTACTTACAGATAAAGCCTTTGTTCTTGTCCTTTCACTGTAAGTTGCTGCTGGAAAAGACGTCAGTGGATGAAGGCAGACCCGAGCAGCAGCCTTGCGGGGATCTGACACCCCATACAAGGCTGCAGGACTGGAACTCAGTCGCTTCCAATGGCTGACTGCATGTATTTCAACAGAGAGCTAATTTTGACCGTGTTGGACAGGGGCCAAGCCCCCCCATTCCGGCTCTGCACTGCAGTTCGGTTCAGACGGACCGTTGATTACCCGGCGATGGGCGGGGTCTGGGAGGCTCCGCCCCCTGCGCGTGCGTGCGGCGCCATTGATTGGTCGGTTAAAGTTATCTGATGAGACACAAAGGATCTTGGTGTATATATGGCAAGCCGTTTAGACTTTTATTCATTCCCAGGAAATAAATGATTTCTTTTTTTATTTAACCAACGAACTTTAGTATTATACAATACAATATACATATTAATAGTACAATATTACTTTAATACATATTAAAGGGGGGGGGGGGGTATTTGCTTTTAAATAAATTGTTTATTAATGACTACAACAAACGGCTGCAGGGTCTACACAAGCTTCATCCCGGGTAAGTGACATCACTATCCCTAAAATTGACATAAACCCCGCCGCCGCGCAAGAAAGGGGGTGAGTCCATCCATGTCCATGTTGAGAACACACAAGCACTTAAAGCCCCGCCCTCTGTGCCGGGAGCAGCAGCTTATTTGCATTTAAAGGGACCTACAAAACAACGTGTTTTTGCTCACCCTCAAAAAAGGATAACTTTAACATGCTATAAAAATACCACAACCTAATAATATCCGAAAATATTACATTTTAAATTATGTCAGTGGTTAATAGATGCTATTTACACCAACTGAAAATAGCACATTTTCTTAGCCATAGATGCTATTTACACTATGTAAAAATAGCAGTATTTTCTTTGCAATAAGTGTTAACCCTTTCACACGTAAGTTTAAAATATTCTAACTGACCCCCCAGCGTGAGTTTTTCAAGGCGACCGTTATTTAGAACTTGCCACTTTAATGTTTCCATGGTGACGCGTCATTGCTTGTCACGTGACACAGCACAACCAGAACAGAGCGCGGAATGAATGACGATCTGCTTTTATGTCATTTTTCCTTTTTTATTAAAAATATTCAAAAATGTATTAGCTATATCATGAAACACTGATATTCCGATTGTCAAATATGTGCAAGTGGATGGGTTTTGTTGTTTAGACATCTTTATAACGATCGCGTTAGTTGAGCTGTATGCACAACGGGCGGCGCCATTTTAGTTTCGTTTTCAGTTCAGAGAATCGGATCTGTTGGATTTATAACGTCAATTCATCAACTTCTCACGAAATACATGATAGTAAGTGGCTGGTGAACTGGGAGAAGAATAGGATCAAATGTTAAGCTACTTACACAATGTGTATCTGATATGAATAAAACGTGTCGTTATTATAATTGAAAGGATTATTATTGCCGCTTCCATAGACATCTGTGTGCATTTTACAAACTCAAAATCATTGTTTTGCTAGTAGTACATATGTGTATTTAAATGTCTGAAACCTAAAATAAACATTATGTGGTTGAAAACACTCAATAGTTGTGATATATGACAGCACTGAGTGCGTCTGTCTCTGGCTGAGCGCCAGCCAACGCGCGAGAGCAAGTTTGAATTTAGCAGTTGCTGACGTGTGCACTGAACGTTCTAATCACACCGGTGTGATCGTACGCTCCAGGGACCAGCCAAGACTGATCACACCGGTGTGATCGTACGCGTGAAAGGGTTAATAGTAGGTACTATTTGCACCTCAGTATTTAAGTACATAATAAAACAGTATGCAATAGTAACGTGATAAGTGTATGTTATTATATTTATTATATTAATGCCGTATTATTGGGACAATAAAGTCCTCCCTACACCTAACCCTACCCAATAAACAGTAACACCTTATTATTAAATAACCGTTAGGCACTTTAATTCCACTTTTCACATATTTTCTTCATATTTATTGAAAATAAATGCTTTTCCAATCTGATATGCAATGGGAAAAGGGAGAAGAACAAGTTTGGCAAAAGGTGGATTCGAACTTGGATCGATCACGTCAAAAAGTATCTACAACTCACTGCTATAGGCTACTTAACGTTACAGGTCTCACTGAGACCGTCTCAGGCCGGTTTCACAACACATGCGTAAACAGAGCGTAAGCAGCGCATATTTTTTCCGCCACCATGTTAACGGATTAAAACATTCACACCACACGGACATTTTTCTGATATGTGAAATTGGAATTTCAAGAAATCAATTCTTGATCTCAACAACGGAATTCGAATGGCTGCCTATTGATATCAAGAATTATTTTTATTTTTTTTTACTAGTGGGAAAGTAATTCCTGATATCAAGAATTAGTATTGTATCTAGTGACAATTTAATTTTGATATCCAAATGCATATCCTGGGAACTGAATGTCAATACCGCTTGCCATAGTTGGTGTGTGGGCGCTTGGTGGTCCAGAATGCCGAATCTTTCATTGAGACGCTTTCAAACCTTTATGAGTTTTTTGTATTGTTGTGGGGTTTTGATCTCTATGGAGGATAATCTTTTAAATCTACATGTTTATTTGATATACGCCTCGAAAGAAAAAATAAATCCTCTCGTGAAAGTTCAGTAAAATACGATGTAAAAATCTTTATCAAGCACGGATGTGATTGATCCATTATGACCATCGCGGTGAAAAGTAACAGATACCTGACCACGCGTCTCTTCAGCAGCAGTGATTATCAATCTATAATTTAGATCAAAATAATAATAATGTTTAATATTATTAGAGATTGTTGAATTAACATAAATAGTGAGACGCTAAAATATGAGCATTATTATTTAGACAAAATAAGAAGGAAAGTGTACAAGACGAGAAGCCCCGCCCATTTGGAGGACGCGCTGCTGTCCAATGACAGACCAGCAATGAACATGTGCTTGAATTCGATTGGCCAACGCCTGAAAAGACCGTTGAGCGTGACTCTTGTTTTGAAACAGACATTTAACTTGTTTATGAATAAAACTCTTTATTAAAAGTGCGAAACAATGAATAGCCGATTGAAACAATATTATACGATGGCATTAAAACATTATGTCCCAAAATAGGTCCATAAAATCTCTAATTTCTCAATGTGAAGAAGAAGGAGAGGACAGCTTATTGTTTTGCATTGGTTTATTAAAACAGTACACGAAGTGTCGGTGGAATCATATACAAAATGAATTTAGATGTAAATCCGTTGAGGCTGTAAATGTAAATACATGTAAATATAAATACTAGTTGAGGCTATAAAATTAGGTGTGAGTTGAATTTGTAAAAAATAATAATTGTGCTGCAGTAATCATGTGAAAATACTGTGCTAGAAAGCAATAACAAGTCAATAAAATGGCATTAATATAATAACACTTTTCAGTTTAGGTATATATTTAGTTAATCAAAATTAACTAAAGATCTCAACTTGTGAGTGAGGCTGAGCTTCATGAGGAGAAATCCGTTTATTTTGCAGGACACCTGTCTAAACAAACACGTGCCTCGTTGCTAGGTGACGCGTTACAAATGAAAACAATGGTCTAAAATCGGCTCAAATTCGCTACTTTTAAAATTTTGCCGCGGGTTGATTTTTTTTCCCGCGGGTTAAAGGTACTTTAAATACTAGAGATTGTACTACAATTCTAACAATTGTGGATTTAACATAAAAATGTAATGTCCAATGTTAAATCGTAAGTTTTTAATGTAACCTTCTCCATTTAAATAACTTGGTCAGTTATTAAAATATTTAATTATTTATTTGAAAGAATTAAAAGAGCAGTTTCACATCTATCCTAGTATTGTTAAACTGCGATTTAGAAAGGAATTAAGTAGCTAATCTAATGACACTGTTGATGCTAGTAATTATGCAGTATTACTTGTATTTTTTAGTATAATAATAATAATAATTTAAAATGAAACGACCAACAAATTAACACTTATAGCTACTAAATATGGAACAGTGAGAATGAATAATTACATAAACTATATGAATTCATGAACTCATCCCAAACTGAATAATACCATCCTTAAACCAGCCCCATAATCTAGTGATCCATAGATTGACTCCTAAATCAGTCAGATACTGGATCTCAGGTGTCAGCATTTTCCGGCAGAGCTCTTGGTACTGCTGGTCAATATCGGTCCTCAGGTTGAATCCTAATATGGAAGCTTTTCCAATGGGCTGCCAGGGTTTCATGTGTCTGTCTGTGATGTCCTTCGCCTCCACGGCTCGCCCTCCATCAATGCAAATGGCCTCCATCTCTGCGTTTCTCCTGCGTAGCTCCTTCACATGCTCCTCCATTCGGCTCCGGCCGTACGCCTCCACACGGGCCCAGAAAGTGGCGTTAAAATGCCGATAAAGCTGCCAGTCGGCGCTGCTCCATTGCCGAGCTTGAGTCTTCATCTCCGGGCTCATGAGAGCTACAGACGTGGCGTTTCGAGCATTAATCCTAAAAAACAACAAGTCATCCATTTGCCAACATAGAGCTTCTTTTAGCAGAATGAGCGACTCCTCAAAGTGCTCCAGTATTAAAACATACTGAAAATGCTTTTCGACGTACTCAATCCCTCGTTGAACTCTTGGATCTCCAGCATCCAAATCGTTCTCGAAGCCAAAGTCAAAAAACTGTAGGTTCTTGAGGTAAAAGGCGTTGATTCCCTTTGGGTTGAAGTAGCGGTTTGGATGGGCGAGGAACTCTTTCAATTGGTTTTCTCCAGGTATTCTCCATGTTTGGGGTATGTAAGCTTTGAAGTAGTGAAACGTTGACTCAAAAAGCTCTGCGGGATCTCGTATGATGGTGAAGAAGACTGTGTCCGCCGGGAGTAGCTTCTTCACCTCGGGCGCATTGAAGCGCATGTGATTGCACACGATGTTATAGCACGTGCCCGGCTGGTAGCTCTTCACTTGAGTTCGAAAGAAGCTGGATGGGTAGGAGAAGTCATTACGGCTGTCTGGGAGGGCGAACTTCAGCTGATGCTTTTCTCCAAAGCGGAGGAGAATGTTCATTAAAGTGCTGCTGCCCGTCTTATGGGTCTTCAGGAACATCAGGTTCACTTTAGGCGCACAGGCCACATCTTCTCTGAAGCTTTGCGAATTGTTCCACACTTTAATGTTTGGTGCACATTGGGCCAGAGGTACACTGAAAAATATACAACAAAAATTGAAAATAAACACTGAATTATTAAACAGTGAAGTGGATCAAACCCTTTCATTAAAGTTATACATGAATTTTGTTCAATACCCGGTTTTGTCTTAGGACATTTTTGATGAGCTTTTTCACTTCAAATGTTGACTATGTCGATTCGATTCCGGAGAAGAAGCGAAAATGGTCCTTTTAAATGTAATTTATTAAATAGAATGAAATAAAGCTTTGGGGAAAAAATTAAAGGAGTAGTTCACTTTTAAAAAAAAACTTTTGCTGATGCTTTACTCACCCCCATGGCATCCAAGATGTCCATGTCTTTCTTTCTTCAGTCGAAAAGAAATGGTTTTTAATGAAAACATTCCAGGATTTTCTCCATATAATGGACTTCAATGGGGTCCAAACGGTTCTAGTTAAACAGGAGAGTCACAAACGCTCATCACAGAACAGAGCAAGGTGAGCATTTGTGCTTATAACACTTAAACTTTTTTATTTATTTTTTAAATGAGTGATCGTTTCGCTTGATAAGACCCTTATTCATCGTCTGGTGTCGTTTAAAGCCCTTTGAAGCTGCACTGAAACTGTCTTTTGGATCTTGAACTGTTTGGACCCCATTGAAGTCCATTATATGGAGAAAAATCCAGGAATGTTTTCATTAAAAACCTTCATTTCTTTTCGACTGAAGAAAGAAAGATGTGGACATCTTGGATGACATGGGGGTGAGTAAATTATCAGTAAACGATTTTTTAAAAGTGAACTACTCCTTTAAGAGACCACTACTAAATTGATCTGGATTTATCATGTATATGTATCTGTTTTTTATATGTATCAATTTATTGTACAAAAAAATGAAAAATTGTTTTAAAAAACAACAACAACAACAAAAAAAAACATATTTTTTCTTAAAATCTGCTGGCCGAATGGTCAAAAGTTCTTGAATAAAGATGCCTCACTGTGACGGTCACCAGCTGGATTGCCCCTGAGAGCCACTAGAGGGCACTCCACATCAGACTATTGTCATTCCCTCACAAACTACATCTCCCATAATTCACAGCCCGGACTCTTCATCCATTATCACATTCACCCAAGTGTGTAATCCACAAGCTGGAAACTGAAGTCTCCCCGGGGGCCGTCATCGGCTAGCAAGCCTTCTCCTGCTGTTAGCACTCCATTGACTCCTATTCATTTTGGCGTCACTTTGACTTTACATCTGAGGCGTTTAAAGACTTCAGTTGTCCATTGTTTATTTCTAAAGAAACACGACAAAGTATAAAAGGCTCCGTTACTTTGTATATGTTATAGCCCTTTAGATGCCGTTTTTTTAAAAATAGGCTAACGCTTGCATCATATCACGTGACTATCTGTCGCACAGTAGAGAAATTACCGTATAGACGGAGAAGCTCATGTCAATCTGGGGGACGTGTCGTGGAGGCATAAAGTCGAGGGAGAAGCCCATAGAGAGTCATAAAGTGTCTCCTGCTGCTCATGGACAGCTCTACTCACACTCACGCTCGGTGAGATCCGGAAGGGAATGATTCAGATTCCTCTCGGCACAGATGAAGATGTACAGGTCGTCGTCAAGCTCATCAGTGTGAGTCTGCAGTCGCTCTGCCATCAGGAGGTGATGCTTGCTAATTGACTTTTCTCCGTTGAAGTCTATGGGGTCGCTGATTTATTTTCATGTCTATTGACCTGTGTCTCATTATCTCACCCCATATAAGGTTTTCTCATTCATTATTTGCGAAGTCTTGTTTAGTGTCACACTGCAATTCCCAAGCACTCTTTTGTCTCTTGGTTTTTGGATTTCTTGCCTGTTTCGTGGATTACTCTTTCGCCCGTGTTGTGTTTTATTGTTTGGACCGATTACCCAGTGTTTATGACCTTTGCCTGTTTTCGACTACGGTTGTGGATTAAATAATAACTGCATTTGGATCCTCAACTTTAGCAGTTCGTGACACTCACCTTGTAATCCGCATTATAATTTTTTCCCAGTGCCGGACATTGAGACGGAATACACAATAAAATTTTTTAAAAATTTACAGTGAATAACTGTACAAATACGGTAAATCCTGTTAACAGTAGGTTCCACTATGATATACGGTTAATAACTGTAATCTAACTTTAAATTAGTTTTTACTGTAAACTGTTACTGTTTTCTGTTTTTACATTATTACTTTAAAAAAAGTAAAATACAGTTAAATTGACAGTGAAACAGAACACGTCATTGTATAATTTACAGTGAAACCTGTAAATTGACATTCTCTGAATTCCCTGTGTGACACTTCGAAAATGTGATGTACTTTTTCTGAACTATTTCTAACTATGCCCTGTGTTCTAATCAGTGTACATTACGTTTTTATGTTACATATTGTTAAATGAATGTTTATCGCATAACTTTAGTGTTTTACGCTGATGGTGTTTAGCGTTTGTGTGAATGACACTGTGTCTTTTATATATTAGTATTGACCTTCTCAGCTTGTGCAAAAGCTGCTTGTGTTGAGTTTTTATTCACCATGGGATTTTGGTGGTTGTCGGTGTATTACAAATGCACAGAACAGATATTAGTACTTTAGTAGGTTGGTAAATAAATGTTTTATTAGTTAAGTTAAAGCTGTAAAACCACAAATATTGCTATATTGTATTTTTACAGTAAATGGCAACCAGAACTGCAGTTTTTTTACCGTAATTTTTTTTTTTTAAGTGTATGGCATGAATAAAATGTAAAAAAATATTGTGCTAAATTAAAGGAGTAGTTCACTTTTTAAAAAAAAACTTTTGCTGATAATTTACTCAGCCCCATGTCATCCAAGATGTCCATGTCTTTCTTTCTTCAGTCGAAAAGAAATTAAGTTTTTTGATGAAAACATTCCAGGATTTTCTCCATATAATGGAGTTCAATGGGGTCCAAACGGTTCAAGGTCCAAATGAGAGTTTCAGTGCAAACTGTTCAAAGGGCTTTAAACGATTCCAGACGATGAATAAGTGTCTTATCTTGGACCCTTTCAGTCATGACTCGAAAAAAGATTCGTTCATTTTGATGAACGAGTTCGAACAGGAGAGTCACAAACGCTCATCTCAGAACAGAGGAAGGCGAGCATTTGTGCTTAAAACTGAAACTTTTTAATGTATTTTTTAAATGAGCGATCGTTTCGCTTGATAAGACCCTTATTCATCGTCTGGAATCGTTTAAAGCCCTTTGAACAGTTTGCACTGAAACTCTCATTTGGACCTTGAACCGTTTGGTTCCCATTGAAGTCCATTATATGGAGAAAATCCTGGAATGTTTTCATCTAAAACCTTCATTTCTTGTCGACTGAAGAAGAAAGACATGGACATCTTGGATGACATGGGGGCGAGTAAATTATCAGCAAAAGTTTTTTTAAAAGTGAACTACTCCTTTAACAATAAACGAGCAGTGGTTGCCAGGAATGTAAAATACAGTGATGTTTCCAGTATTACTATACAACTTTTAACCACATATCAAAATCAGCTTTTCACCTGTGATAACCATCATCATAATATGGGTGATCCAGTCGCTATATTCGCTTAAATATCGATCAATCTGTGATCTCTCAATTTGCTGATTTCATAATCTGATTTCTTGCTGACTCATGCATTACAGTGGATAAACAAGTCTAGTCACACACTCCTGTTAAAACAGCTGGTTTTTGTGATGCAAATAAAATCAAGTAAATCAGGACTGCTGGTAAGACTTAAAATCAAAGTGTGCTTCAACGTATATTAGTTTAGGGGTGTGTAGACTTATGCAGTTCGTTCTTCCAAGTGTTTATTATATTTTATTCTCTCAGAAAAGTGGTTTTTGCCATTGCTTAGGTTGTTATTTTTACATTAAACTTGCAAAAGTTCTTATGATTTTTATTTGCTATATATATGCTAAACGTAAAAAGTGTGCTTACCTGTGTGTGTCCAGGGAAGCTGGAGCAATAATACAGTAGAGTCCCATAATGCAAATCACAACAGCTCCAAAAAACAACTTTGGTGTCACTCGCTTCATCCTCCTTCCAAACTCTCTTGGATCTTTAAAAGGAAATCATAGATGAGATCACTTTATCTATACATGTGAGCAATTGCATAAACCTGAGTCTTACTAGAGCCGAAAAACAAGTTCACTCCTCACTGATTGCTAGTTGGTCAGACTAGTTTTTAAGACGGTTTCCGTGTTTATGCAACTATGATATCAGATCTTTACTCCTTGTAAATAACTTGTTTTGATTTTGTTTGCAAACGAGAGGCACTTTGTTAACCTGTCTACCTACATTTGTTAGAATATGCATTGTTGTTCGGATTTGTATGTATGAACAGATACTGTATTTGTACAGAAAGTGTTTCTTACTCTGTGTTTACACATCAAACAGGCGTGTGCCAGTGTTTACAAGTACAACTCATGTTTCAAAGTTCCCTTTGCCTTTAATTTCATTCCAACACACCTTAAAAGCAACATTTACTAACTATATCAAGTGATATGGATGAAATGCCTTAGTGCGGTTAAACCTAATTATAGTCTCACTCTAAGAATGACAAAACGTCAGTAAAATCTGTAAATGAAAAACACTTGTAAATGCAAGTTCTTCCTGAATGATAGTTTCGGAAAGGCATGTCAGACATGCAGTTAATTAAGAACGCATCACAACACATTCAACTCTTCATGCATCTTCAAAGGCTTTAATTCAAAATAATTCTTAATATGATGTCATCATTCCATATGATGTCATAAAAGACAAAGATTTGAGTGTCGCTTATACCTGATCAGTCCTTTATGAAGCATTGCTTTACCACATTCACGGCCAAAGACAGAGATAACAGTGCTCATCAATGTAAAGGATGGACATCTATAGCGCTCATGAACCGGTTCTGCTGTTGAAGGAGAACAACCTCTCAATTCTTTGTTCTGCATTGGTTCGATGTTTATAAATGATACACTGTCAGTATTGAGCGATGGAAGGTCACATGAGAAAAGCCCTGAAAAGATGAAATGTCTGATGTGGTCAATACACACCCTGCTCATGTTGTGTCACGTAGAAATAAATATATTTATTTATTATTGTTATTTTAGTAGGACATGCATGTTACAGCAAATTTTTTTTTTTTTGTTAACTATAATAACCCTGATGACAATGGAATTGTCACTTATCAATATATTGGATTTAATTGGACATCAAAAGTATTTGATTTAATTGGTCTTTAAGATTTTTTTTTTGCAAAACATTGTTAATTAAATACTTTAAATAACTGAATTTTAACAGAACAATAATAACATTAGGCCAATATTTTTGTTATTAGACTATAATAATATTTTATTTTATTCATTTGAGCTATAATTATTAATGTTTTATTTTAACCATAATAACATTTTATTTTATTTTAGCAACAATATAATTTTATTTTAGCTATATATAATTAGTTTTATTTCATTTTAAATATGACATTTTACACATTTTAATGACATTTTACTATTTTGTTTTTATGTTCACTATAATAACAGTTTATTTTATTTTAACTATACTATATTTTATTTTACCAATGACATTTTGATGACATTTCATTTTATTATATTTTTATTTGAGTTGTATACCTATAATAACATTTTATTTTATTTTATTTTAACTGTAATAAGATTATTTTAGTTTTGGCTTTTCTTTTCTTTAAGCTATAATTTTTTTTTTTTAAATATAATATTTGATTTGATTTGATTTTGAAATATCAGTAGCCTACATTTAATTTATTTTAACTATAACAAAATGTTACGTTACTTTATGTTACTTGAATGGCATTTAAAAGTATTTTACGTTATTATTTTAACTATAATAACTTTATATTCATATATAATATATTTATATATTTATTTATCGCAGATGTGCTTGTGTTTTGTCGTTTTGTCAGTGTGTCGCTGCTCCATGGTCGCTGCGCATTCACAGGTTTCGGCGGTTTCCTGCACTTGCGTGTTTCCGCCTGAAGGGGGCAACTGGCGCGTTTTAGATTCTCTCACTTCCTGATCCGGGGAGGAGAAGCGCGTGCGCCTGTTTATCCTCGGGTTTTTAATACGAGCTTCAATTTATTAAGGTAAATCAAACTATAAATTCCCCTAATATTTATTTTTTCCACACATTCGCGCACGATGAAAAAGGCAGACCTCGTTATTCGCTCGTGTTTTGTCATTTTGCTCTGAGCAGTTGGTCTCAACAAAGGAGCTAGCAGCTATTATGCTAATGTCATTGTGTTGTATTGTTACTAAACAATACTTAAATACGACAATTTTATGCCTAGTTTAAGTGTTTATTATATAAACTAGTATAAATGAACGAATCTAGGTTTATATTTTAAATTGCGTGGGGAATTAACAACATTATAAGAGATGTAAGATGTTAGCACTGTTAGCAGCTGTCATGGCTCCTCCAGTCATTTGCATTTGACTCCTTTATTGAACATACTCATATTTATATGTTTCACATATTTGTATAGTTTTTTTCTCTGTACAAAGCCCATAAGAGTCACTCATAATGCCCTACTCACTACAAAATGTTTTACAATGTTTGTGTTGAATGAGATTTAAAATATTAAAAGTAGTTTTTCTAGATCTTGGCCTAATGTATTGTAGCTTAAAACGTGTTCTGTGTCAAAATGAGATGATATTTTCCCTACTAGATGTAAATCACCATTTAAATCATGCACACATGTGCTTCTTAGACGTTATTCAAATATTTTGTGGTTGATTGGAAGCTTGATCGTTCAGTCCCTTGTTCCTCATCTGACCCTCATGTACGTTGATATTGACTGATAATCCTGTGTTTTTAAGTTTTCAGACTGTGGTCCTGGAGAAGGTCCTCTGCTGGGTTACTTGAGCTCGACATGCACTGCTTCCACCAGAGTTTAGAGTTGTAAATAGTGGCTTTTAGAAGAACGGACTAGAGTTTGGATGTTTTAAACACCCTGACCCGGAAAAAAAAAAACGCTCTCTTTCCTCGAAGGCTGCAGGTCCAGCGAGGTTTAAGCCATGTCGGACGGACGGATCTACGTTGGAAACCTTCCCATGGAAGTTCAGGAGAGGGACATTGAGGATCTCTTCTACAAATACGGAAAAATTCGTGATATTGAGCTGAAGAACAACAGAGGCACCATCCCGTTTGCCTTCGTGCGATTTGAGGATCCACGGTGAGTCGCACGGCCTCAGAGAGCTCATGGACGAGGCTTTTTCAAGTGTAGAACGAAAATTAGGAGCACTTTCCTCTCTTCCTCTAGGGATGCCGAGGATGCGGTCTTTGGAAGGAATGGATATGCTTTTGGAGACTGTAAGCTGCGTGTGGAATACCCTCGTTCTTCCGGATCCAAATTTAGTGGACCTTCAGGAGGAGGAGAAGGTGGAAGAGGAGGAGGAGGAGGGCCACGGGGAAGGTTTGGGCCCCCGACACGTAGATCTGAGTTTCGTGTGATTGTAACCGGTGAGTTAACAGATTTGAGATTGTGGCACCTTCACTTAAATCTACATTACATTAGGGGTGTGCGATAAATTTCATCTACAATAATATTGTGATTGTTGTTTTAAAGGGATAGTTCACTTTGAAACTAATTTTTGACATGTTTTATCTTACCTCAAGGGCATCCAAGATGTAGGTGTCTTTGTTTCCGCAGTATTTTCAATTTTGACATTTTTAGGTCAAACCGTTGTTGTCTATCAGTCATACACTGGAGGCTAAGGGGGTCCACCAAAGAGCAGCACAGAGAAGTCCAAATTAAACATGATTTAATGACTCGTAAATGTAAGTACACATTGATGGCCTAAGACCCGAAACGAGAGAAAACCAACAGTATTTATAGCGTTTTTACCTCGTGTAATCCAAGTGATCTGAATCAGTTGTTCAATGTCGAACTGAACCGAACTGAATCAGTTCAATGTTACGCCGGAAGTGATCGCTTGCGTGTGACGTCACTCAATATTTACACGGAGATTTCGGAAGTTTTACCTTTTACTAAACATATTTAGATATACCGAAATCGTCTTCCATTGCGGTTTCCCGTATATCAAAATATGTTTAGTGAAAGGTAAAACTTCCGAAATCTCTGTATAAACAAAGAGTGACGTCACACGCAAGCGATCACTTCCAGACCGAAGCGCCCGTACCGTCAGATCATTTTGTCATGGCTATGATTACAAGAGGTAAAAACGATATAAATACTGTTGGTTTTATCACACAAACCGCTCGTTTCGTGTCTTAGGCCATCAGTGTGTACTTACATTTACGAGTCATTAAATCATGTTTAATTTGGACTTCTCTGTGCTGCTCTTTGGTGGACCCCCTTAGCCTCCAGTGTATGACTGATAGACAACAACGGTTTGACTGAAAAATGTCAAAATTGAAAATACTGTGGAAGCAAAGACACCTACATCTTGGATGCCCTTGAGGTAAGATAAAACATATTAAAAATTAATTTCATCCCTTTAATGATGTGCGATCTGACATTAAGTGTGTCTTTAACTTTACAAAAACAGACTACGTTATGTAGTAGGTTAGACTTGTGCATTTAGTGTGCATGATTTACTCTAGTAAAATGCATTTATAATACCCTCAATATTCAAGATATTACCTCTGTGTGTCTTTTAGAGTCCCCCGTAGTCAATAATTTGACCCCTTAAATCATCTTTGATCACCAAAATTACATATTTAAATGTTTTTTCTCAGGACAAAACAATCTTCATGCCTTACAATATCTTGAATGTAACTCGACACCCTTTCCTCATTTAGTATACACGGTTATATGAATATGCAAATGAGCCCCGCCTCCACTCACTCACTCAGAGATCCACGTTGATCTGATTGGTTACAAGGTGGTTTGTGACGTCAGAAACACCAGCGATTTCAAAGCGTGTTTTTGAGACTGTCTTTGGTTCCCTGCAGTTTTAAGGAGGAAATACTCAGCAATGCTGTCCACTTATCAACGCACACATGTGTGTATTAAAGCAGATTAAAAACACCACATAGACATATAAACAAAATTAAACGCTGGATTTTAAGCATGGGGGACTTTAATCCATGTCAAACGAAGAGTGTAGTTTTTTTTCTAAATATCAGCATGATTACAAATGTGATAATGATTTTATGCAGAAATTTTTTATATTAAGTGGCTTATTTTAGACACAGTATTTCCTTTTCTTCCTCAATTCGTCAACAAAAATAGTTCCAAACAAAACCACAGGACAGTTTTGCGTCTCTGAACAATACAGGTGTTTCCTTACTGAATGAACGAATCACTTGAATGAATGATTCAATGACTCATTCATTAAGAGTCGTTTTTGAATGAATCAGCCGTTTTAATGAATCGGTTGAATGTCAATGACTCATTTACAGTGACTCACTGTCTCCTAGTGGCGGTTTTAATTTTAAAATAGTCTTTTTAAAAAATTTTAAAAATTCAGCGTTTTATGTCTAATTACTCACATTGTGTAAGTGCAGGTTAAACGCATCCGTGTCCCTCTGAGCTCCATTAAACAGTGTAAATGCATCTAAATGCCACTTCAGAAGGAGCTTCTGCGTTTCTTCTGCATTGCAAAGATGAATTTTGTTGATTTCAGTTGTTTAAAAAAGATGATTTCTGTCACTGCCACGAACTGACCACCACACAGAATATAAGGAATATCAAAAATATGAGTCAGCCATCCACCCCTAAACCTAAACACTATATAAGTTCACCCCACTATGATGACTTCTGCTTCTGAGAACCTTAGAAATGTCATATTGTTTATTTACCGATAATCATAATGGATTGTGAATGCTTGACTTTATTTTTGCAAATAGATGTTAATTTGTTTACATGCATATTACACAAATGTTTACAGCACTCTGGAAGTGTTTTGTAGATGGGTTGATGAACATAATAAAAACCTTTCCCTGCAGGTCTTCCTCCCACTGGCAGCTGGCAGGACCTCAAAGACCACATGCGTGAGGCTGGAGACGTGTGTTTCGCTGACGTGCAGCGTGACGGCGAGGGCGTGGTTGAGTTCCTCAGACGTGAGGACATGGAGTACGCGCTGCGCCGTCTGGACAGCACAGAGTTCAGATCACACCAGGTGAGGAAACCACAGATCCAAAGTAGGGATGTTAACCGATGACCGCTTGACTAGGGGTGGGCGATATGGCAAAAATATTATATCACGATTTTTTTAGGAAAATCACGATCACGATTTTTTATCACGATTCTTTTTCGAGTTGGTTTTAATATTTTGCAAGTGGCTGTTCATTACAGCCAAACTAATTTCCCTATGTTATAAACAAAGCCTTGGGTAACAAAAGAAAAAAGAAAACCACACATTTAGGCCAGTGGCGAAGATAAAAATCTTTGTCATTATTTTCTTTGTTATTAAAAAAATAAGGCATTACACAAATTAATATTCAAATTAAATAAATAGTGCGTTATTTTTTCAGATGCAGTAGGTGTATTTAGCAGTAGCATTGAAGAAAGTAATTAAATGAACAAATATGAAATTAAAACACTACATAGACTTCACTGAATAAATTATTGATTCTTATTAAAGCTACTATTAAAGTTCTCAGTCAGTGAGTGATTTTCTCCTTGTGTTTTTTTTGTTTTATTAACACTAAAGGGATAGTTCCCTCAAAAATGAAAATGGTCTTAATTTACTCTCTCAAGATGTTTTAAACCCAAATAAGTTTCTTTCTTCTGTTGAAAATAAAAATTATTTTGAATGATGTGGGTAACCGAACAGTTGCTGGTCCCCAGTGTATAGTTTTTTTTCTCTCCTGGAAGTTAGTGGGACCAGCAACTCTTTGGTTACCCACATTAAAGGGTCATGAAACCCCAAACTAAATTTTCTGAGATTATAACAGAGGTATGTGTGTTGAACACCATTGAAGACAATGTTAGCATCTGTTAGATTTAATAATAAGGTTAAAATGGTTAAATTTGAGTTTTTTCCCGCTTTTTTCGTCTTCCGGGTTTAAAATCTTCATCGTAGCGGGTGACGTGGCAGTGCACTGCACAGTGCGTTGATGACTCATCGGTTTTATCCTATGAGAAGACACGGCCTCTTAATTATTCATGACACCACGTGGATCTTTCCAACGACAGACATGACAAACTGTGATATCGCGTAGTAACGTTAGATGAGAGAGGCAATCATGGGACGCGAACTATTTGTTTTCATGGTGCAAAGTCCAAGTGCCTTGAATATGTTCCCCGCGACTCTGGCTCTGGACGGTTGGTTTGCCATCAAACACGGACACGTCTAAACCTGATCCAAACTATAGTGTGTGCCGCGAACATTTTCGCGAGAGAGCTGCGACAAGTGGAGAATGGTGGACTTCGCCTTGTTGACAACTAATCCAAGTTGCGTCTTGCGAGTGATGCGGTATCCCGAGGACTTTCTATCCCTTCAGAGGTGTGTGTAAAATGAGAAGTCATTTATTATGAGGGTTCAGAGGGCGCGTAGACTATGCACTTTCTTTTACCGTCTATGACTATGCACGGAACGATTTTTTTAAGCGGAAATTAATAATTTTTTTTTACTGAAATGTATTTATAGTGTCTATATAAACCACTATATATTTTATAATGACATTATAAATATACATGTAGCCTACATTAATATGTTTTAATTAGAATTACGATTACTGTAGGCTAATATTTGTAGTAGGACATTCAGTTACTTTTGAAAGGACGATAATAAAGTGTCAGTGTACTTCATAAGACTTTAACTTTGTAGACCATTTCACAAGATGTAAACAAGACTGGTCCAGAAGCACTTCCTGTTTCAGTTTGTAACTGTTTTCTTTATTTCACATGTAAAGAAAACATCTTAAAGATGTTTGTTTAACTTTTTGATTCAGTTTTAAATGTTCTGTTGGTTGTATTTTATCCCAGCTTTTTTGTAGTGTTAAAAAACTGAAACAGGAAGTGCTTCTGGACCAGTGTTGTTTACATCTTGTGAAATGGTCTCACGTTTTACCATTGCTTTTTAGTGACAGTCGAAATGCATGGGACAGTGACAGACAGTGATGGTCATACCACACCCACTCCCTCCCTTCTTCTCACCGCTAGCCACGCCCATTTCAGTTGCATTTTTCAAAAAGATTTTGAGCTAGACTTGAGCTGAAAGAGGGGGGTTTCATGACCCTTTAAAGGGGACGCATTAAAACGGGTCGCTCAAAGACGCACATCAGAAAAGGGGCCTGTGGAGTTATAATAATGAGGAATTCAGACCCAAGCATTGCAGTTATGTCATATAGACCACAACGGTATGATTTATATGTAAAAATGAATGATTTAAAAGCATGATATGTACCCTTTAAGTATGTGTTTGTTGTACAGCCACTGTGCAAACGCATCATAATAAGTGAACGTACTAACAGCACGCTCCTGCACCGCAACACACACTGCAAACGGGTGTGAAACGGACGTTAGATCCACTAACAATTCTTAGAAACTTCGACGTGTTTAAGAACTCTTTTTTTCGTACAACAGCAGCACTCATCTCGTTTGTTTATTAGTGGATGCGGATGACCAGTCGTAGACCGGAAACTGATATGCCGACTTCTGACAAAAGCGGAAGTTCGAAACTACGGTTGTGCACATAGCCCATAAAGTAACTAATTGCATTACTTGGTTACTTTTTAAGAAAAGTAATGTCACATCATTTTTGCGTCTTTTTTTAATAACAAAAAAGGTCTATTTTTGGGCAAAAGTAAAGCGGCAAAAAATGTGATAATGAGGCTGAAGGAAATGCAAATTACGCGTGTACGGTGCGCCGCTTAAGCAAACCTTTCAGCTGATGCTGCCATTTCATATTGTTAATTTTTGAAAATGTCTGTTTGTTTGAGTGGATTTTTTGTTTTTCTAAAGACAATAAAGAGTTGATCACAAAAAGTTGATTACTTGTAATGCGTAACCCCCAACACTCATATAAACAACGTTAAAAGTTAGCGATAATACCCCTGATTTAAAGTTCC
This sequence comes from Pimephales promelas, assembly GCF_016745375.1. The sequence goes on along the minus strand of NW_024121210.1, from coordinate 38,985,428 downwards.
TGTTGTTTGTTGTGCAGGGAGAGACGGCCTACATCAGAGTCATGGAGGAGCGAGGCACAAGCTGGGGTCGCTCGCGTTCCCGGTCCAGGTCTCGCGGACGCTACTCTCCCGCGTACCAGAGCAGAGGGTCTCCGCCCCCCCGGTACCGATCGCCACCGCGTCACATGACCCGCCATAGCCCGCCCTCCCGCCGCCCCCCCCTCCAGCATCATAGCCCGCCGCCACGCCACTATCGATGAGCGCCAGCTCCTTTTCTCGGCCGTCACGCCCTCTTATCCTTTCTCAATTTTGTAATTTACATTCCATTTTAGGAACCCGAATGGCCTTATTCACCGTTCAGTTCATGCGAATATGTAAATGCTCATGTGGATGATAATGCGTGTGTGTTTTCAGAACAGATGCGGTTGTGATGAATAACCCGTTTTGTCCTTTGTGATTGACATGAGGCGGCATTAAAGACGTGCTGTGTGTGATTAATCTGGTCTACTTCACAAACATAAATATTTTTTATGATTTGAATAAAAGGCTGGAATTTTTAAAATGTTTCTTTCTGGAATTTCCCCCTTTGTGACTTTTTTTTTCTTCTTTTCTGTTTGTTTTGTATCATGTGATGACTGTATGCATAATTTTTTTTTTTTTTTCAATTAAAACATCAAGTCAAATTTACTCCCACAATGTATCGCGAGTCATTTTTACACACCGCCGTGCCGTTTTACAGGAATAACAGAAACAATGACAGATCATGAAATTTTTTTGAATTATCAGTAATACTTTAATGAACTAAAATGATGCATCAATGTTAACAGGCATTGTCAGTAAATGTTAAAATGAGCATTAATTAAGATTCATCAAATGTTACGTTTGTTGTCTGTTCAGGGTCTGTTATTGTCCATAGCAGTTAATATTTTATTTGTCATGTTGAGCTCTTGATATTTCAGATATTGATATTGTTTGAGAAATTGCTAATTTAAACCGTAAAATGTTTTTTGTCTTATCTGAGCCAAAACTTTAATCATTTTAATTTCACGGGTTCATAAATGATCACAAGTGAAGCACATTACAGGCTTATTAATTAACACAATCAGACTTTTTTAATTAGTCCCAATAGATATTTTTCATTAGTGTACTGATGTGACACCACACCACAGATTTAATTAGGCTTCAATAAATAACACAATATGTTGGATTCTGTACATCACAGATTTGTTTATGACAAAGTGTTAGTAGTTACACTAACATGGAGGAAACATGTTAATTTACAAAGAATTAATTTTGAGCATACACGTATACCCTTTATTATTTATTTTGTGTTCTTCCTCCCTAATATGTATCTATATTTTCTTTAATATCTTTGAATATATATGAATGTTATCCTCAGTTCATCAGTACCTGATGTTAATAATGTTATTAAAGTTTTTATGATGCTGTGGAATTCATTAGAGCATTATATGTGAAACGTTTGAGCATATTTCGAAATGTTACATGTATATTTTGTTGGAATAAACGTTCAATAAATCATAAATAAATACTGAGCTCATTAACGTAAAAAATGATGGATGACCAATCAAATCAAAGAAGGCGGTGCTTAGTTCCCCGTCACTCTTCATAGAAACCGCGCGAATTTCAGCTCGGCTTCGACGGTGAAAGAGTGATGCGAGGTAAGATTTAAGTAGCTGTTTCACTATGTAAATAAATAGTAAAAGATCAACATTTATTTCCAGTGATGCAAACTACTATACTTTCTAGTCAAATCTTGTGTTAAATGTAAAATATAAGTTGAATCATTTAATACAAAAACCATTTACCACGCCACGTACGAATCAGTGCGAATGGGTGTAACGTTACATGTTAAAATATATGTATTAATTGTTAATCGTTCAAACTGATAAAAACGTGTTATTTTAACTGCAGTTTGTCTTGTGAAGCTTCGAAATCTTTGCGAATCACATGTTTCGAATCAGTGTTTGATTCAGATTTCAATCAAACCAGATCAAACTACCAAAGTCGCATGATTCCAGTAAACGATGTTATGTCATAATCATTTCGATATTTTTAACGGTTATTGATCTCTCTGAAGTGAACCCGTGCAAATATGGTTTATTCTTTACATTTTGATAGGCGCGTTTCTTTCTGAAGCTTTGAAAAACATTTGCGAATCATATTGAACTGATTGATTGATTCAGATCGCATATAGCACTATCGATCAAACGGAGTCACGTGAGTCCAATAAAGGATGCTTAGTTTCAATCTATGAACCCTATATGGTTTATGGATTCTCATCTAATCGGTTATATAAATTTGTAGACATTTAATTAGTCCCATATTGGCCTGAACCAAGCTCTCCATAAACCAAAAACAAGACTACAGTAATAAAACGACACATTATACAGACTTTGTATATTTAACAATATTAATAAATACACTTTGATTAAAAATTTGCAATTAGTTTGTAATACGTGCTTCCATTCATGTTTTCGTTGCATTTACAGTTTCAAAAGCTTTGACGCAGTGAATACTTTTTTCCTTGAATCAACGCTTCGTTTCTCCCATGATGCATCACTACCTGAAGAAGTCAATGTATATTCTTTAATTATTTAAATACAATTACACTTCCCCCCCTCCTAAAACAAAATGGCCTTAAAGACAGTAGTGAAATAATTGTTGGCTTGCGTTTAAAATAATAATTTAAGTTACAAAATAATGCACATGCATTAACAACCATTTTCTGAGGCACATTAAAGACAGTCTGCAGACCAAACACAACTGGTTTCATTTTAATGCACACATGCATTTCCTTGCATGTTTAAAAAGCCTCGACAGCTCAAATAATCCCTATTTAATAATTGAACAAGCAATGTACAGTGTCAAACACACGTGTCCATCAGAGTCAGCGATGCAGTCTTTGTGTCTGATGATGCAACACGATCTGTCCTCGCTCATGTAAAGCAAAGAATAAAACACGTTCATGTGAACATCAGGCCATCAGCTGTCTGGTTTCTCTCTGTTTGGGCCCATAAACTCCACACCTTCTATAGGGATGTCCTTCTCCTTGATGGCTTTCTGTAAACACACACACACACCAGAGCATCAGTGATTGACAGCTGATTTACAGGAAGCTCACTAGGTTTTGAGACACAGTCGCAAGTGTTTTCTCACTTCCGAGGGCTGATTTACAATCACATACATAACTGTTCACATGCACGTATATGTACCTGAACACACGTGTGGTATTTGTGGAATAGCTCGCTGCATGGATCTGCGCTGCGGTCTCCTTTTAGGAATTTCTCGGCAAACCAGCGGTTAAAACACTGATCATACTCGCGCTTGAGCTCCGTGCAGCCCTCGCCGACACTGTTCATCTTCTTATCCCAGTGAGACGACACGCTTCACGGGTTCAATGTCGTCTGTCAGAGGAGATCTCGCTGTTTATTCCGCAATCTCTCTTGACTTTGCCGAACGATACCACGTGGTGGCGCGCGGCGATGACGTCATTCCAGCCCCGCGTAATAAAAGTCTTCAAGTACAAAACGAGACTCGGTTGATTTCAAACTACTGTACACTTATTTTGGGAGTGTAATTATACCAAATTGTTTTAGAAGAGCTTTTGTAGGTATATTATTGATTTTGTATACCCTCATTTTTCTTTATATTGGAAGTATGTTTTATTTGGTTTTATTAATATGAAGAAAAATATGAGAAAGAATCTTACTTTATAAATCTATTACTCGTCCTAGCAAAATTTCATATTCATAAGTGTAAATTCTCCAATCATAAGCCATTATTCAAAGTCATTCTTATCGAATTTCACCAATACCTCCAAACGCTTTCTACTTCTGAGAATTCCAAAGCTAGGAAAACATTGTCTTCTTGTGCTTTCTTTAAAATCCCCTTCTAAAATTGTGTAACATTTTATTATTTTAAAGTGCCATTGTTTGTATCTCCTTTATGTATGTGATTATCCTCTCTTGCATTATTTGTACTATTGTTCATTTTTTCTTTTCTTTTTCCCCTCTGGTGTTTGCTCTGTTCTTTGTATTTCATGTGGTTGTTAATAAAAAAATAAAAAAATTTAAATAAAAAAAAGCTTGAGATGTGTTAACTGTTGTGTGGAGTATGTCCAGAAACAATGGCGCACCTATCTGTCAATGTCCCTACACCATCGGTTTCTGGAAAGATCTGTACCGATACAAGTACTGTTAAACTTACTTATCGCTGATTGTGTGCTGTTTGGTCTCCATGTTGACAAAGTTAAAAAAAAAAAACAGAAAGAAATATACCCAATTAATCTATTGATCATTTTAGGGAAATATCATGTTCACAAATTCAAATTTAGTAATTCTAAACCTTCCTTTATTGCTTTTGGTAAGGAGGCGGAACAGTACATCAAATCCATCTATGAGTCAAAAAATAAGAAGGCTACTAAAACCATTCAGTTATGCTCTATCTTTAATGTGTTTAATATTTGCTCTGCTCTTTTATAATATTGTGTTTTCTGTATTAATAACTCTATTTGTGTGTCTTACTGTTTGTATCATTAAAATTTAATAAAGATTTATTTAAAAAAAAATTGTTAGGCAGCTGCATTAAAATGTTGATTTGCAATCATATAATGAATTTAAAACTACACCAAAATATAAAACACAGTTTGAAGAACTAAAAAAAAAAGATAGTTGATTTAATGTTTGAAAAAAAAAAAAAAAAAAAAAAAAAATATATATATATATATATATATATATAATATGATGAAATATTACATATTAAATATTGGAGTTTCACACTTTTTTTCCTGCTAATCAATAACAGAATGAGTCATCTTTTAAAACTTCAAAATAGTTAATAAAATATGAAATTGCTGAAGGTCCATATTTACTGAAGACGTGGAACAATTTAATTCTTCAGAAAAATACAAAACAAATAATAATAATAATGTTATTAAAAATGGGTAATTTAAAATAGGAACGTAAATATTTACTGGAAGTAGAACAATTTAATTAATCAGAAAAAAACAATAAGTAAAATGGAATATAGTTAATTAAAATAGGAAAGTGCTAACGGTCAGTGTTTACTGAAGAAATATAACAATTTAATTCTTCTGAAAAATAAAAAATTAAACAATATAGTTATTACAAATAGGTAAGTGCTGAAGGTAAATATATACTGAAGTAGAACAATTTAATTCTTCCGAAAAATAAATAAATAAAATAGAAAAATATTTAATAAAAGTGGGAAAGTGTTGAAGGTCAATATTTACTGAAAAAGTAGAACCATTTCATTCTTCAGAAAAATAAGTAAATAAAAATGGTTAATTTTTTTTTGTGATGTATTGCTTTAGTATTTCATTTGTATCATGCTCATCATTTCATCATGTTGTATATTGTAAGTGTTTTTAATATTGTCTGTACAAAAGGCACTTATGTAGTATGTTTATATTTTCCCACCCGCGTTAAGAATGATCCATCAGGAAAAACAGTCAACACATACATTTATTAAATATTATAATACAGATTATATCATATGCAGCACGCCGTTCTGACAATATACGATATAGTTTCACAGAGTACAATAAAAATATATAGGTTTCCAATACAATTTCAACAAATCTTTTAGTGACTAATGTTGTCTGTAGTTCGTGTCACTGAGGCTGTGAGCCAAATACATTGATCAGTTGAAGTTTTTACAATTCACACGTCCAACATTTGTAGATATTGTTATTTTGTGAGCTACATACAGCATCATTCAATGTAAGCTAATGTTACAGGGCATTAAACGGTAATGCATACAGAGATGGATGATAAAGAGAGCATATGATGGAGGGGAATTAGTGTTGATGACACTGGCACTTCATCCAATCACTCTGGATTACACGTGTTTTAGCAGGTTACTACAATCACATCAAATCTAACAAGTGTTTGGGACACCTTACAAAAAGTTTGGCTGCTGGTAGTTGAGCACATCTGTACACACACACACACACACACACACGCGCGCGCACACATCTATATGGAATATAGTGTCTCAGATAAACATGAACTTCATGACAAGCGCCCACCACTCACGTCCCTGAACAGAGAAACTTAAGGCAAAAAGATCAATATAAATGAAAATATCTGTTGTTTTTACAGTAAAGTTGGTTCACTGAGTGAGGCTCGTCATTGTGTAGCAGCACAACTGATTATCTGAGTGACGAAGAATGAGTGAAGAATGCTAAATGAGTGAACGTTGATCACATTTTACCCCAAAATCAAAATAAATATATATGTTTGTTTTTGTTTTTTTTGCATAAAACAAATTCAGCCTATTTTTAAGACCATTTTACTGTCAAAATAAATTACTGCAATATACATTTATGATTTAGATCAGCATTTTTGGCTTGCTCAAAATAAAAAATAAAAAGATTAAATTAATGATTTACTATAGTTTCGTAAATAGGCAAAAATCTTAATGCTCTTGAAAGAATGCATATTTAATTTATTAGTTTTTTGCTTTGTGTTTATGGTATAATTTTAGGGATGCACGATATATCGGCTATCATATCCGGTATCGGGCGATATATGTTAATTTTTAATGTTATAATTTCTTTCCGATAAGAAAATTTGGCCGATAAATAATGTATTATTTCCTTCGGCTGAGACACTTCAGATGCACACTGTTCAACATGATGGGTTTGAATGGATTAAAATATGATTGGAATATATACTTCAAAAAAGGAAAATATAGTGCAACATGTGCAGCACAAGTCTACATAAAATTATAATGAGAACGTCATAATTGTGTGATTGGGACATGATATTAATGGTGAGACTTTTATTTTGGTAATCAGGCTGATATAAAACTTTGGATTTAGATTTATCGGCAAATATATCGGTTATCGGCTTTCAAATATAAAGAATTATCGGTATCGGCCAAAATTTTCATATCGGTTCATCCCTGTATAATTTCTTTTTCATTACTGTAATGTGACTATATAAAGAATTATGATTTAGATTTATACATCAAGATCATACAGCCTTTTTGCTAATTTAAATAACAATCTATTACAATAATGATTTACTATTTTTTTGTTGCAAATATACAATAATCCTAATGCTCCTAAATGTAGAATGGAAATTTAATTTCCTCTTTTTTTCTTTGTATTTAGAGGTCAAATATGAGCTTATTTTCACCCTGCTGAAAATGACAATAATTCACGTTCATCCCCATAAACCTGACAGAAGGTGCCGTCAATTTTTCCGTGCAAATATCGTGTCGTGATGTGTGAAGTACGCTAAACATGTCTGCAATAATGAGTGTCTAATTTTCACACATTTAAAAAATAAATAAATATACAGCATCGTTTTTAATACTTTGTGCTTTTGGAAAATCTGAGTCATCGAGTCACACATCACTGCCATTCATAATCATATTGATATATTTCAGTAGCCATTTGTTTATATCCACAAGTTTGTATAAAACTATTCTCCAAGTATCATCCTACATTTTTTTTCTTTTGAAATAATATCTATCTTAATCTCTGATATATTCAAGTCATATTTACTTTTACAGACCCCATAAAATCAAAATATATAGTAGTTTATGTCTTTAGCTTTGAGTCCAATGACATGTTAGTGCTAATCTGACTAAATAAACTTTATGTATAGGCCATTAAAAAGTTTTTCAGCTTACACTAAATTTTTTTCCATTCATATGGGCTATTGAGTTTTTAAAAAACACTGATATATCCCGCCACACCTTCCTATTTCAATATTTATACTCTTTATATTGATAAAATCAGGGCAGATGAAAACGCTGGTATGGCATTTACTGTAGCTGAGGGTTTGGTTTTCTCATAATGGCCAAAAAGATGGATGATGGTAGGCAGAATGAGAAGAAAGTTGTTCACTTGTTCTCAATCAGGATCTGGACCTTGTGCACCAGGTCTCGGGCCATGACCAGCAGCTTCGGGACATCATGATGTTCAGCCATTTCTATATGAAGACATAATGATCGACAGCATGGCGTTAGATATGTTCCAATCCAAAGTTGGGAGTTTAACATACACACAAAATTGGAATATCGCAATAAAGATTGGAGAAGGAGTTTCAATCCCATGTGTTTAACTACCTGTGACTACATCAAAACTAGTAGGCTATTAGCCGTATATAAAATCGTTTTTGACCTAATTATTTTGCACTGACATGACACACTCGAGTCTGTCGGCTCTGACAGCGTTGCATCACGTGCAACTGCGCAATATTATAGCTAGCCTTCCGAAAATAGTAGCATGTTGTCAACTAGAGGTATCAGCACAAGAACTGTTGAGGAATATGCAATTTAGACAATAGTTTTTGGGTTTAGGCACTGGGTTTAGGCAGGCGTTGGGTTTAGGCACTGGGTTTAGGCAGGCGTTGGGTTTAGGCAGGCGTTGGGTTTAGGCACTGGGTTTAGGCAGGCGTTGGGTTTAGGCACTGGGTTTAGGCAGGCGTTGGGTTTAGGCACTGGGTTTAGGCATTGGGTTTAGGTAGGCATTGGGTTTAGGCACTGGGTTTAGGCATTGGGTTTAGGCACTGGGTTTAGGCACTGGGTTTAGGCACTGGGTTTAGGCATTGGGTTTAGGTAGGCATTGGGTTTAGGCACTGGGTTTAGACAGGCGTTGGTTTAGGCACTGGGTTTAGGCAGGCGTTGGGTTTAGGCACTGGGTTTAGGCAGGCGTTGGGTTTAGGCACTGGGTTTAGGCAGGCGTTGGGTTTAGGCACTGGGTTTAGGCAGGCGTTGGGTTTAGGCACTGGGTTTAGGCATTGGGTTTAGGTAGGCATTGGGTTTAGGCACTGGGTTTAGGCATTGGGTTTAGGCACTGGGTTTAGGCACTGGGTTTAGGCATTGGGTTTAGGTAGGCATTGGGTTTAGGCACTGGGTTTAGACAGGCGTTGGTTTAGGCACTGGGTTTAGGCAGGCGTTGGGTTTAGGCACTGGGTTTAGGCAGGCGTTGGGTTTAGGCACTGGGTTTAGGCAGGCATTGGGTTTAGGCAGGCGTTGGGTTTAGGCACTGGGTTTAGGCATTGGGTTTAGGCAGGCATTGGGTTTAGGCAGGCGTTGGGTTTAGGCGTTGGGTTTAGGCATTGGGTTTAGGTAGGCATTGGGTTTAGGCACTGGGTTTAGGCATTGGGTTTAGGCACTGGGTTTAGACAGGCGTTGGTTTAGGCGTTGGGTTTAGGCATTGGGTTTAGGCGTTGGGTTTAGGCATTGGGTTTAGGTAGGCATTGGGTTTAGGCACTGGGTTTAGGCAGGCGTTGGGTTTAGGCATTGGGTTTAGGTAGGCATTGGGTTTAGGCACTGGGTTTAGGCAGGCGTTGGGTTTAGGCATTGGGTTTAGGTAGGCATTGGGTTTAGGCATTGGGTTTAGGCAGGCGTTGGGTTTAGGCATTGGGTTTAGGCAGGCGTTGGGTTTAGGCGTTGGGTTTAGGCATTGGGTTTAGGCAGGCGTTGGGTTTAGGCATTGGGTTTAGGCATTGGGTTTAGGCAGGCGTTGGGTTTAGGCATTGGGTTTAGGCACTGGGTTTAGGCAGGCATTGGGTTTAGGCAGGCGTTGGGTTTAGGCGTTGGGTTTAGGCATTGGGTTTAGGTAGGCATTGGGTTTAGGCACTGGGTTTAGGCATTGGGTTTAGGCACTGGGTTTAGACAGGCGTTGGTTTAGGCGTTGGGTTTAGGCATTGGGTTTAGGCGTTGGGTTTAGGCATTGGGTTTAGGTAGGCATTGGGTTTAGGCATTGGGTTTAGGCAGGCGTTGGGTTTAGGCATTGGGTTTAGGCACTGGGTTTAGGCAGGCGTTGGGTTTAGGCGTTGGGTTTAGGCATTGGGTTTAGGCAGGCGTTGGGTTTAGGCATTGGGTTTAGGCATTGGGTTTAGGCAGGCGTTGGGTTTAGGCATTGGGTTTAGGCACTGGGTTTAGGCAGGCATTGGGTTTAGGCAGGCGTTGGGTTTAGGCGTTGGGTTTAGGCACTGGGTTTAGGCACTGGGTTTAGGCAGGCGTTGGGTTTAGGCGTTGGGTTTAGGCATTGGGTTTAGGCAGGCATTGGGTTTAGGCAGGCGTTGGGTTTAGGCATTGGGTTTAGGTAGGCATTGGGTTTAGGCACTGGGTTTAGGCAGGCGTTGGGTTTAGGCGTTGGGTTTAGGCATTGGGTTTAGGTAGGCATTGGGTTTAGGCACTGGGTTTAGGCATTGGGTTTAGGCACTGGGTTTAGACAGGCGTTGGTTTAGGCGTTGGGTTTAGGCATTGGGTTTAGGCGTTGGGTTTAGGCATTGGGTTTAGGTAGGCATTGGGTTTAGGCACTGGGTTTAGGCAGGCGTTGGGTTTAGGCATTGGGTTTAGGCACTGGGTTTAGGCACTGGGTTTAGGCAGGCGTTGGGTTTAGGCGTTGGGTTTAGGCATTGGGTTTAGGCAGGCGTTGGGTTTAGGCAGGCGTTGGGTTTAGGCGTTGGGTTTAGGCACTGGGTTTAGGCACTGGGTTTAGGCAGGCGTTGGGTTTAGGCGTTGGGTTTAGGCACTGGGTTTAGGCAGGCATTGGGTTTAGGCAGGCGTTGGGTTTAGGTGTTGGGTTTAGGCACTGGGTTTAGGCACTGGGTTTAGGCAGGCGTTGGGTTTAGGCGTTGGGTTTAGGCATTGGGTTTAGGCAGGCATTGGGTTTAGGCAGGCGTTGGGTTTAGGCATTGGGTTTAGGTAGGCATTGGGTTTAGGCACTGGGTTTAGGCAGGCGTTGGGTTTAGGCGTTGGGTTTAGGCATTGGGTTTAGGTAGGCATTGGGTTTAGGCACTGGGTTTAGGCATTGGGTTTAGGCACTGGGTTTAGACAGGCGTTGGTTTAGGCGTTGGGTTTAGGCATTGGGTTTAGGCGTTGGGTTTAGGCATTGGGTTTAGGTAGGCATTGGGTTTAGGAACTGGGTTTAGGCAGGCGTTGGGTTTAGGCATTGGGTTTAGGCACTGGGTTTAGGCACTGGGTTTAGGCAGGCGTTGGGTTTAGGCGTTGGGTTTAGGCATTGGGTTTAGGCAGGCGTTGGGTTTAGGCATTGGGTTTAGGCATTGGGTTTAGGCAGGCATTGGGTTTAGGCACTGGGTTTAGGCAGGCGTTGGGTTTAGGCATTGGGTTTAGGCATTGGGTTTAGGCAGGCGTTGGGTTTAGGCATTGGGTTTAGGCACTGGGTTTAGGCAGGCGTTGGGTTTAGGCATTGGGTTTAGGCACTGGGTTTAGGCGTTGGGTTGGGCTAATGAAAACTAATGGGTAAGTGAAAACAAGGGGGTTTTCTGAAGACAGGTTGTAACCTGTGAAACAGGGGTGCTCTGAAAATACCCCCATTAACAGTTAGTGCTTTCCACCTGATGAAATTAATGCAGCAAAAAAATCGACCAATCAGAATTTTGGTCGAGTCAGAAGATATCGACCAATAAGTCGACTGGTAGATTACAGCCCTAATTTTTTATACATCATAAATGACCTGCTCATGACATGCAAGAAAAAAAAAGTACATTGTGTGCACAATATACTAATTTGTTCCCTCAATTCAAAAATTGTGCACACGATATTGCAGATCAAGGGAACAAAATAGTTCATCCTTAATAGTGACGTCATGTCATCTTGTGTTCGGATGCTGGTGTTTGCGAACGGTCAATTGTGCGAGACGCTTCATTCAGATGACAGACTTTGGCTGAGGCATTTCAGAATGATCAAACCAACATTTGAGATGCTGCGATGCGATTGGTCTGCTGGTTACTCCAGTTATCCAATCACATCCTCTGATCGCAAAGTCCCCACATCCGAGGCATTTATTCGATAACTGTGTTTCAATCGTAGTTTATGTGTATATCTTCCTTTTGGATAAAAAAATTTAAATACATTTTTATACGCATTTTTAGAAGTTATGGATCTTGGCATTTCCATCCTGCCGTTTTAACCCAAAATTTGCATAAAAATGGGTGGAAGAATACAGCTATTGTGGGATTTTGCATCACTGGGTTTGATAAATGTTTAATAGTCAGCTCACCGTTAAAGAACTTGATGATGTCTGTGAAATCCATGTTGTTCTCCAGGATAATGTCTCGGTACAGCTCGACCAATGCCAGCGCGATGAAGAGCACAAAGTGCTCGGAGGAGGCGTAACGGGCGGCCCAGATGGTCTCCCACACAGAGAACACGTCATCATACACCATTTCTTAAAAAAAGAGGTAAAAAAAAGGATTCACTCACTTTAAGTGCATCCGTTTTCTTTAAATGGGAAGTTTTGCAGCACTAGTGGCACCAAAATGAATTACAAATGTGCACATTTTATTTTGAGTTAAAGGTTTTTTCCAGGGGGGTTTGGGATTTTTCTTTTCATCTCTCTATAAATCAGAAAATACTATCAACAGCCAGAAAAAAAATACATTTTCACCACGTTTTTATGAATTAAGTATAAATAAATAAAATCAGACAAATGATATATGACCAAACCCTCAGTCAAAACAATCAGAATATTGGCTCTATACTATAGGAATAAAACTAAAGTTTTGTGTGTGTGTGTGTGTGTGTGTGTGTGTAAGTGCTGCTGAAGTGGAGAAAAAACTTATTTACTTATTAAAAAAATGTAAAGGTATGGAAGATTTTTTTTTTACATTGTTTTTAGTAATAAAATGATATATGATCAAACCCCTTAGGAAAAACCTTCAGAATATATACAGGAATAAATCTGTAAAGTTTGGTGTGTGTGTATGTGATCCTGAAGGGGAGAAAAAAACTCTTTAAATACATGATTATTATTATTGAAATCTAGACGCAAATCAATAAAATGCAATATAATAAAAACTTAAGTGTATTTTGTATGTTTGCTTTCCACTAGTCTGAAAGTTATGGACACAAAATATCCCAAAGATTTGTGGTTTTGCCTGTAGTGTCTCGCCTTAAAATGGGTATTGTAGTATATTTATTTAGGATTTAACATTTACTTATTACGCATAGGGCTGCACGATTTGGGGAAAAATGTCATATTGCGATTATTGAGGTCGATATTACGATTGCGATATATAAACAACTGGTTTCATGAGTGAACTTGGTTGGTTCTAAAGCAAAATGCACACACAGATTAGGGATAATGCTCAAATGTGTATTTCTCAACTCAAACAACTAAATGATTGATAACACCTATAATGATCAATACGCCATTGATGTCTGGATTAAAATGACCCCATTTTAAACATTAATTACAGTGGTTCTGTCATTAAAATTGAAAGATATAAACTTTAACATTTATTAGGCTTAAACAAAATTCTTAGTGTTCATTTTGTTTTCGCAGTGTGGCGTCGATGCGCTCACCTCTCTTGAAGTCCAGGAGGAACCAGCGGTAGCAGAAGTAGAAGTGTGTGTAGTCTCCGTTCTGCTGCATCAGCTCAAAGAGCTCCGAGTCCAGGATCTGAGGATCGGAGGTTTGACAGAATCATGAAACCGAAACACACACACACACTCACTAAAACACTATCAGAAACGTGCGTTTCAAATAAGTGCGTGTGATTGTGGGTGAAACCTGGATGAGGGAACGCATGTTGGCAAAGTGTGTGTCCATGGCTCCTCCATGAGGGAAGTTCTGGTTCATTCGTTTCATGAGCTCAGTGAAGCAGCTGAAAGCCATGGCCTCTAAATTTAAACCAGACGATTCAGAAATAATTTTCATTGGTAATATAATGGTCACATTGCGTTAGTTAAAATCCCCCTGTAGTCAATAATTTTACTACATTTAAAAGTTATTTATATATTTAAAATCATAGTGCCTAAAAAACATCCTATGCTTATTATATTATGATACATATTGTGAAATATAACACAATATATACGTTTCCTAACAAGTTATATATGTCAAATCAGATTTCAAAGGGAAAAATATTCATTTTTATAATTAAACGGAACATATGGGTCACTGGAGTAAATAGGGTAAGGTAAATAAGGTTATTGTACCATCATCCAGGATGACCAGCAGGGGCGCTAGTAAGTCACACATTCCCTGGACGTATCCAATGTCAAGGTGCTGCCACACATAACTTAGGACACAAATACATGACAACATTCTCATTTGATTTCAGATGGGAAGTAAATAAGTATAATGCTGCAGATTTATTTCTTACCATTCAAAAGTTTTTTTTTCCAAGAAATTACAAATTTATTTAGCGATACGAATGCAATAAATTGATAAAGTGACAGGCATTTTTTGGTAGCAATGTTAATATATATATATATATATATATTATTTAAGTTTCTATTCATCAGAGAATCCTGCACATTTTTTTTATCTTGGTTTCCATATTAATCTGAAGCAGCACAACTTCAACACTGATAATAATCATACATTTTTCTTGAGCATCAAATCATCATATTAGAGTGATTTCTGTAGGATCATGTGACACTGAAGACTGGAGTAATGATGCTGAAAATTCAGCTTTGATCACAGGAATAAATTACACTTTACAATATATTCACATAGAAAAATGTTGTTTTTAATTTTTTTTATAAATGCAGCTTTAGTGAGCAGATAATACTTGTTTCAATTGACTTCGATCCCAAACTTTTGAATGATATACATTAAAATATTAAAAAAAACATGAATCAGCTTTATATTTTACCTGCACATAATGTTACGCAGTTTCTCCAGGTTTATGGGGGTAAAATACCAATAGTTTCTGTCACATCGCTGGACGTCTTTGTCGATGCGATGTAGATTGAGTGTGTACAGGTCTACCAGCTCCTGCTGTTAAAGAAACGAGAAGAACAAATGTCTTTGAAGATCGCACATTAATAGTGGAACAGTTCAACCAAAAATTACTTCCTTTCTTTATTGTAGCACAAAAGAAGTTTTAAATTGTGTTGGAACAGAAACAAATTTAGTTAATTTTTGCATAAAGCATCATATGGCGTCAGAAGACTTGAAATATAGTATACAAGCCAGATGAGCTACTTTCATGATGCTGTTTTTGAGTTTGCCAAACATAAAAAGAAACATGCAAAGAATGCAAAAGAACAGTAAACAAACACAAAAATACATAGGCCAAAAAACACAGTAAACAAACATGCAAAAAAGTCAACAAACACAAATTACAAACAAATAGAAACAAATAGAAAAATGCAAAGCAAAAAAACACAGTAAACAAAAACAGTAAACACAAACATGCAAAAAAGTACACAAATATAAAAAACAAAGCCGAAAATCAGTCAACAAACACAAAATTACAGACAAAAACACAGTAAACAAACATATAAAGCAAAAAGAAAAATGTAAACAAACACAATAACAGTAAACATACAAAGCACAAACATGCAAAAAAGTAAACAAATATTAAAAAACAAAGCCAAAAAACAGTCAACAAACACAAAATTGCAAAGACACAGTAAACAAACAAACATACAAAGCAAAATAAAACACCATAAACAAACACAAAAATACAAAGACAAAAACAGTGAACATACAAAGCACAAAAACAAACATGCAAAAAAGTAAACAAATATTTAAAAAGCCAAAAACAGTCAACAAACAAAAAATTACAAAGACAAAAACGCAGTAAACAAACATATAAAGCAAAAAAACACCGTAAACAAACACAAAAACAGTGAACAAAGCACAAACACAAACGTGCAAAAAAGTAAACAAATATTTAAAAAGCCAAAAACAGTCAACAAACAAAAAATTACAAAGACAAAAACAGTGAACAAATAAAAAAACGTAAAGCCAAAAAAAAAAACACAGTAAACAAACAAACATGCAAAAAGAAAACATTAAAAAACAAAGACAAGTCAACAAACAAAAATGCAGACAAAAGTACAATGAATAAAAGCCAAAAAAACCCACAGTAAACAAACCCCAAAACACAGTACACAAACATACAAACCCAAAAACACAGTAAACAAACCCAAACATACAAAGACAAAAACACAGTTAACAAACAAAGACAGTAAACATACAAAGACAAATACACAGTAAACCAAAAACAATGGATGTCATAAACTAAACTAAAATAATGTTTTAGGGAAGACCAAGCATCCCCCCCACCCCCGAACGATCCTGGGGCCTGGACCTTGATGGTAGTTGAACAAACTGGCTTTTAGTTGCAGGCTAATCCAACCAGGCTTTGTTGGTATCATGATGCTAATCATCAACATTCTCTGTCAACTCAGGCTTTAATCCCGAGATTAGGAGTTTAGGTGTGACATCAGTCGCAAACAGCCAATCAAATGCTGAGAAAGAGTGAAACTCATTCAAAACTCATTGAAATGCATTTCCTGCAAGAGAAGCAGCGCAATTCACTTATTAAAGAAAAGTATTACAATATTAAGATTTTAAACAAATCTACACAGCAAGAAGGAAATAGCCGTCTATGAAAGAGGACAACTAAAAGAAAAGGTCTTGCTATATCAGTGCAAGTAAAAGTAGTCGTTTTATAGCGTCATTTATTGATTCTAAAGCGTATTTATATCTTTATATACTTATTCTTTTAAAATCTAAGTAATAATAATTGATGAACTGAAATTGTACATGAGAAATTGTTTAAGGGTATAATAATTACATAAAAATTTCTAAATCATACAAATGTATTATTCTAAATAAGTATTACTAAGACCCCGTTTACACCTGGTATTAAAATGCGATCTGTATCCAGATAAGTTATCCGGATAATAAGTACTGATTCCATTTACACCTGGCCACATAAATGTGTTTTTGCAAAACGGATATAAATCCGATCTTCACCTCCTGCGTTATATGCAGATTTATTGGATTGCACGCCACCAAAAGCAACAGATCTGAGCGGCATTTTATTGATCATCAGCTAATTTCCAAATCAGAGACATCAATAAGAGAGAGTGGCAACAGGCCTGGTAAGATAATTTCGTTTCTTTACTTGAAGATGTGTTAACTGCGTCTGTGACTTACTTTCACTTTTATTTGCGATGTTTGCACGTTGAATAGACGCTCAGCTGCTCATCTGCGGTGATGCGTGTCGCGTGTCGCATCTGACTAGGCTATAACATGACATAGCCTATATAACACGCTCTCACTCGTTTATTTTTTAGCATTTTTGGGAGGAGTAAAATATACATATGTGGTTTCAACAACCAGATTGCGTTTACACCTAGTAAAGATCCGGACACAATGCGAGCCAGACTACCTCCAGATGTGGTCAGGCAGATCCGATCACGATCCGATCACAACGCGTTTACACCTCGCATTAACATGCGTTTTTTATTATCCGGATAACTTATCTGGATACAGATCGCATTTTAATACCAGGTGTAAACGGGGTCTAAAAGCCAGAAGATTTTGTCTTTAAAAATAATTTGCTGTGTAGTGACTTTTAATTTGGAGTGTAAACAGGCGGAGTCACTTTGCTCACAGCTGATTGGTCCAAGTTTTGCAACCTGGAACATAACCTGTCCCGGACCAGGTTAGCCGTGGAGCGCAAGTTACTATGGCGATGAACACTGCTAAAAGCCAAACCACATTTTAATGGTGCCTAAAACCCAGGGTTGGCGCAAACTAAACTGAAACGTACCTGGCTAGCCACCTAAACCGGCTTCATGGTGTAGGCCCCTGTAAAGTTTAAACTGGGAATGTTTTAGGTGACGTACCGAGTACGTTGTCCCGATGGACGACACTGGAGACGCGATGTCGATCTTGTCCCCCGTGACCGCGAGAGAGTCTGGCTTGGGGAATAAGTTGTCGATCTCGGGTTCCTCGTCGGAGAGCGCGGAGTCGGTTCCCTCGGGTGTGGTGTTGACGCCCGGCTCCATGCAGAGCTCCAGCGCAGGCGTTCCCATCGGACGAGGTGTCCGGGATATGTGCGTCTCTGAGGACATGTAAACCACGGATGAAGCGATCTCCTCCATTTCCAGAGCCGACGGCGAGTCATCAGACATGTCTGGGGATTGTTTAGATTGGGAAGTGACGGGACCGCAGCTTTCCGACTCGGATTCGGTGATTTGTTTGATTAATAATCTGTTAATAGTGTGATCAGAGTCCCAGTTGATTGTTTGCGGTGTGCTGATGGTTTCGGTCACATTCTGTGAACATTCATCAGTTTGATTCATTTCTTGATCTGTTGGTTTTGTGTCATCCTGGCCTTCGTTTACTTTTAAATCTGTGTCTTTATCGGCCTTTGATTTTGAGTTTTCATCTTCAGACGTTAAACATGCTTCAATCTCAACCTCCTTTGACTCTGAGGATTTTGTCATTTCTTCAACAGAACCAAGTTCACATTTATTTTCATTTTCTTCAGATTTTCTTGCACTGGTTTGCATTTTATCTTCTGTGTTTTCTTTAGTCGTGTCTTTATCTTTCTCTGAATCGACTTCAATCTCAACCTCCTTTGACTCTGATGATTTTGTCATTTCTTCAACAGAACCAAGTTCACATTTATTTTCATTTTCTTCAGATTTTCTTGCACTGGGTTGTAATTTAACTTCTGTGTTTTCTGTAGTCGTGTCTTTATCTTTCTCTGAATCGATTTCCTGATGCATTTCAGTCCCGGATGTTTCAGAAGTCTCACTTTCAAGAGGCTTTACTGACTCGCTTTCTGAACGGACACTCTCTGTTTGTGAAACTACAGCATCTTTGACCGTATCCCGAGTAGTCGAGCTGTTTTCTGGTGGATTCTCAGTGGCCGCCTTCTCCAGGTCAGTCTGATGTTGTGATGAAGGGTCTTGAGTTGTGGTTTTGGGCTCTTGTGTGGACGCCTCCTCTGTGCTCGGAGAGCCGTCTGAGAGGGCTGAAGTCACGGAGAAGTTACGAGACGACGGGTGACCGGAGTCTGGAGAACTAGTGCAATTCGGGAGAGTGCCGTTTGGGATTTTGGGCTGTGGCTTCTCGTCTTTTGGTTTGGGCTCAGATTCAATCGGGTCGACCTCATCGACAGACCCAAACACCTGAGGATGGTCAAAATAGACAAGCAAATTAGAAATTCACTGATATTAAATTTCTCCGCCGATACTGATAGACGATTATAAAGAATGATATCGACCGAAAGCTGATTTATAAAGAATGATATTGACTGATACGATAACCGATTATTCAGAATGATTTCGACCGATAGCTGATTATATAGAATGATATCGACTGATACGATAGCCGATTAATCAGAATGAGATTGACCGATACCGATTATTCAGAATGATATCGACCGATACCGATAGCCGATAATTCAGGATGATATCGCCCGATGCGATAGCCGATTATTCCGAATAATAGCGACCAATACCGATAGCCAATTATTCAGAATGATATCGACCAAAAGCTGATTATAAAGAATGATATCGACCGATACGATAGCCGATTATTCCGAATAATAGCGACCAATACCGATAGCCAATTATTCAGAATGATATCGACCAAAAGCTGATTATAAAGAATGATATCGCCCGATACGATAGCCGATTATTCCGAATAATAGCGACCAATACCGATAGCCAATTATTCAGAATGATATCGACCAAAAGCTGATTATAAAGAATGATATCGACCGATACGATAGCCGATTATTCCGAATGATATCGACCGATAGCCGATTATATAGAATGACATCGACCGATAGCTGATTATATAGAATGATATCGACTGATACGATAGCTGATTAAACAGAATGAGATCGACCGATAGCCGATTATATAGAATGATATCGACCGATAGCCGATTATATAGAATGATATCGACCGATACCGATAGCCGATTATATAGAATGATATCGACCGATACCGATAGCCGATTATATAGAATGATATCGACCGATACCGATAGCCGATTATATAGAATGATATCGACTGATACGATTCCGATTATTCAGAATGATATCGACCGATACCGATAGCCAATTATTCAGAATGATATCGACCGATAGCTGATTATTCAGAATATCGACCGATAGCCGATTTTTCAGAATATTGACCGATACCGATAGCTGATTATTCAGAATGATATCGACCATACCGATAGCCGATTATTAGAATGATATCTACCGATAGCTGATTATATAGAATATCTACCGATAGCCGATTATCAGAATATTGACCAATACCGATAGCCGATTATTCAGAATGATATCGACCATACCGATAGCCGATTATTCAGAATGATATCGACCGATAGCCGATTATATAGAATGATATCGACCGATACCGATAGCCGATTTTATAGAATGATATCGACTGATACGATTCCGATTATTCAGAATGATATTGACCAATACCGATAGCCGATTATTCAGAATGATATCTACCGATAGCTGATTATTAGAATATCGACTGATACGATAGCCAATTATTCAGAATGATATTGACCAATACCGATAGCCGATTATTCAGAATGATATCTACCGATAGCTTATTATATAGAATATCTACCGATAGCCGATTATTCAGAATGATATCTACCGATAGCTTATTATATAGAATATCTACCGATAGACAATTATTCAAAATGATATCGACCGATAGCTGATTATTCAGAATGATATCGACCAATACTGATAAACGATTATTTATATTATAACAAATTTATATTATAAAGCTCGTTTTGAGGGGAATTGGGTTGTAGCTCGTTGTCTAGGTTTACTATGAATGTAAATAGGTGTCGTTTGTGTTTTAACAACGTTTAGCTCAAGAATATTGATCCGGGTAGTTCGAATAACCTAGGAAGCCGAGGGAAGTTTCTTGGGGGAATGCAAAAGATTTGGGGATAAAAATTTCTCCCATCCTAATTTTTTCCCCACCACCACGTCCCTTTAGAGGCTCTGTACAATACAGATCCAGTATCTATGATGCATACTGTAGCATTTTTGTATTGCGATATATTGTGACACGATATTTTGTTACACCCCTAGCACATCGTGGAGTTCAATGCGATGCCGTCTCACCCGAGTGCTGCTGTTGGAGTCGCTGTGTGATCCTGCGTGACTCTGTTTATCGGAGCCGCTGCTCTGAGATGACTGGAAAGAGAAACACAATAAATCTGCATGCAAACATCACTGTGCATCTGTTATGCGTAGGTGATTCAAGCGTAAACATTTACGTCCGTGCTAATGGTGGAGTCCTGGCGTAATCCGCAGTCCACGTTAGCGCCCGACGCGCATTTGGCCAGAGCGACGGCGTGTTGTTCCTTCTCTCGCTGGCGCACAATGGCTTCACATCCCAACCACTCGCTCATGGTCTGCTCGTAACACGCCCGAATCTGCTCGTCCACCTAGAGAGAGTATAATAGGGCTGTCAAATAAAATTCGATTTAAAAACAAAACTACAGGAAATTTGATTGGATGGTGGTGGTTTGCTATTGGCTGATCTCATGTGAGTGACAGGTTGCCCCGCCCACATCATCAGAGAAGAGGTGCTGCAAGTAGGGCTGCAACTAACGATTATTTTGATAACAAAAAAATTAAATACAATTTTTATACGATTAATCGATTAATCGGAAAAAATAATCGTCCGATTAATCGTATAAAAATTGTATTTAATTTTTTTGTTTATTATAACTAAATAAAACCCTAAATCAGGGTTGTGGCGAGCAGGGTGAGGCCTCATTGATCTGATAATCACTATTTTTTGTGTTAATCTACTTAATACAGACAACTTCATTATAAAGAAAAACAACAAATAAAATATATATGACCATAACCTATGACAAAAATGCTATTGTAAACTAGATTAGTGGATAACTCAGCAAAACTTAGCCTAGAAAAATCAAGTGCACAATAATTGTATAAAATCTGAACATTTAGTGAAAAAAAACATTCCTTAGTTCCAGTTGCATTCCAGAATGCAAACAATGAGCTCATTGAAGTAAAGAAAACATGTTGTTAAATGATTAGGAAACAGAAAACTTTAGCATTGGTGCTTTTTTACATACTCAAAATATGAGTCTGAAAAAGTCAACAACTGAAAAATAAAATAAAAATCTAGGTAATATTATATTGATAAAATTGGTTACATAATATTGGTATCGAAAAAGGTATCGTTCAGGAACCGGTATCGAAGTCAAGGTATCGGTATCGAACATTTTGTTTCGATACCTGCACTTAACAATAAAAGATGCGATGCTGGATTTGGTTTATATTTGCCTATTGTGCTCGCTTGGGCCCTCTTGTGTGCATAGGAGACAATACAGCACTTTTTTTCTCTTAAAATTAAGAATTTAGAATTAAAAAATAATTCGAATTTTGCTAATATTTAACAAAGAAATTTGACAGCCCTATAGCACGGTTATGCTGCTACGAGTCACGTTCGCTCACCTCTTTGCGTTCGTCGAGGCTCATGGTGAAGTGATAGTGGCCTAAGAGAAACGGCCAGACCTCTTTGCGTAGAGAGGGATCCACGCCTCCATAATACACCAGCCGAAGAAGTTCCTCCTCTTCGTACGCCTGCACGGCATCGAGATAACATTATAGTTCTTGTTCATATTTGACATGTTTTTATGGTAACACTTCACAATAAGACTTAATCTTATATATTCTGACTTTACAATTGCAAGTTTATATCACGCAATTCTGACTTTATAACACAATGGAATTACAATTGAATTTGATAAACAATCAAATTACACTTCAAATAATTTTTTTTCCAAAGATGTTTTCTTTCATTTTTGGTAGTTTTTTCACAGTCTATGATTTAAACCACGTTCACTCATTCACTCCCTGTGAAGTACATCTAACACTGGATTTCTGAGCGTTCGACTGTTTTCCATGTTCCTGATTTTTGCACGTCACAATTATATTCCTCATTTAAGTAATTAATACGCTGAATAAAGGGGCGGGGACTGGTTAAGTTAGTTAGTAGTGTGTTAAACTGGTTATGGTAAGGGGCGGGACATTTCCCAAACACACTCGAAGCGCTCGACCAATCACAACACGCTGATCCAGCCGACCAATCAGAGCACAGTGTGCTTTCAGAAGGAGGGGCTTCATAGAGACAGGAAGTAAACAGAGCGTTACTGACAGACTGGGAAGAGAGGAGCCGCAACAATGGAGAATATGAGGAATATAAAGTTTTACTTAACTATAATAGCCCTACTGTACAAAAGATATCATCTGATTATTAATGAGGCTGTGGAGTAAGTACACTAGATAGTGAAGGTCACATACAGCACTGTCCTGTAGGAACATCTTCCACACTTCAGTAGACAGACCACCTTTGGCATCATAAGGGATGTCCGCCTCAACAATAGTGGCGTTCACCAGAGCCGACAGGTGCGTGCGGACGGTGGACAGGTGACGGCAGTACGCCAACCCTTGAAGATACACGACAGCTCATGAGAAAGTGCATAAGGAAGTGCGTTACAAAACCATAAATTCTCATGCAATACATACAGCCGTAGAAAGCACGGGAAATGATCTGGTGCTTCATGGTCTCACAGAGAAGCTTCAGCGGCGCCCTGTTTCACACAGACATCCAGAGTCAGTCTAAAAGCATGTGACCCTGGACCACAAAACCAGTCACATGGGTAAAAAATTTTAAATTTGGATTTATGCATCGGAAAGCTGAATAAACACGCTTTCCATTGATGTATGGTTTGTCTGAGATTCAATTATTTGAAAATCTGGTGCAAAAAAATGTAAACATTGAGAAAATTGCCTTTAAAGTTCACAATAATGCTACATTCACTCACAAAAATAAATGTTTTACATATTTATGGTTGGAAATGTACAAAATATCTTCATGATCATTTACTTAAAGCTGCAGTCCGTAGCTTTTTGGGGTTAAAAATTATACAAAATACATATTTGAGAAAATACATAGCCAGCCAGTGTTTAAAACTCGCGGATAACTCAGCGATTGACTGCAGTTGCAGATTTCGACCAGAGATGGCGACAAAGAGGAAAACCGCCGGACTGCAGTTTTAAAATCTTAATGATTTTTCGCATATAAAATATATTTTCTTTTTACCCATACAGTGTATTGGTGTCTATTGCTAAAGATGTATCCGTGCGACTCGTGACTGGTTTTGTGGTCCAGAGTCACAATATAGCAGGTCATTTTATATTGCAAACATCACAAATCGCGACTAGCCTGTCGTGGTTGCATCCGTTGGGAAGTCCACCGTCCGACAAGCCGTTCTGCGAACATGAAGAACAAGACGACTTCCTCGGTGTTGGCTGCCACATGTTCACACTCTGGTCGATCAGTTCTGGGGCAACTTTAATATCGAGAATATCAATTAGCATCATATTTACAAGGACGTACTTGAATTTGACTTTTTAGTCCTGGAAAACCCATGAAAACAGCAATATTTATGAAAAAGTGCTTGAATTATTGAAAGACAATATATGTGAAATTAGTGTTTAATTTTATTGATGAAACAATCTTTTCGTGAAAAATGAACGCTCGTGTCCTATGTTCAAGGCAAAATGAAAGCAGTTTTTTGGCCAGTAGATGTCGCTGTAGGCTTATAAATGGAGACCCTCATGCCTGGGCTAATGGGAAACTGTATAAACAGGTGGACAAGGTTATAATTTTACATTTTGTACCATTTTAAATTATTTGTCATTTTGTAAACCCTCTTACTCAGTTTCAGTTTTGTGTTAGACTATCAGTATATTTTTTTCTATTTCTAATAACCCTCTGTAGGTTCCTACAAAGCGGTATTTCAATGAAATGAATGTACTATATTATAGTTTGTATTTTTAGGAGATTTTATGGTACTAAATTATATTTATAAAATAGTTCTGATCAATTTATTACCTATTACTTACTGTCGTAAATTGTGAATGCTTTGGAGCAACAGACTGATGTTTAAGCACTTTTTATAGAAGACACTTGTCGTCTTTAAAAAGTTATAAAAAAGCATTAAAAAATAATAATTTTATATGAAATATATATAATATATTTTCAAAAACCCATTTTACTCTAAAACTGTGAGAAAATGAAAGCCGTAAATCAAAACGAGTTGTTCCGAATTTGAGGTTGATATCTCAAAAAATTATCTTTCAATGGGATTTGTGAGGCGCAGTACCAAACGCTTCCACTAGGTGAAATTCGTTTCCAATGCGCTAAGTGTGACTGTTTTTTTCAGGACCATCTAATAAATTCGATTTGGTGTGTTCCCATCCCACGTGCTAAAGATTTTTAAAAAGTCAAAAATTCTAAAAAAAAAAAGTAAAATGTTTTGATCAAAAATGACCAATTTAGTGGGTTAAGAATAGAAACAACACATGGAAAATTTATATGCCTATATTTTACACTTGATTTTTACATTCTGTGGAGTTTTATGCAAACATGCTGCTATAATGCTATTGAGTCCAGACTCAACGTGTGTACTAAATGTTTTAAAAGAAAATTGCCAAACAAAAACTGAAAATATTTTTTTTTACCATTTTATTTTAGTTAGATTTGAAGCAATGCAGGAAAGTGCCAGTTCAGTTTAATTAACTTTTATATTAAACTATACTTTTGCTTGTGAACAGCCTTAATGAAACGCCAACATCACGTAAACTTACCAAACTCCTGACTGCCTGGATATATAATCCGAAACACATAATCCGTGGCCTCATCTTCATCTTTGTCCGAGAATGACTCGCAGGATCCATGTGGACTCCTTTTACGCAGTTTTGGGAACACTTTTCCCTGGGGAAAGAACACAAAAAGGTTTCTCAAGCCCTATTCACACTGGATTAGTATTACCTGGTGACCTCTAGTCATTTGTAATAATTGCGGAGGTTCTCTGTGATCTTAATCTTGTGCGAATCGGCCATGTGTAATTTGGCGGGGTTGTATATAATTTTCAACGTTTTTGTTTCCTGTGCGCCTTTTTATCCATCTTTCGTGAAGAATGGAGGCTGCCATATCGATATACCTACACCACAACTATACAGTTTGCAGAAAGAGAAAGCTGAAAACCATCAGAAGAGTGATACAAAAACAATGATTAGATGGAGACGGATGACGTGCGGTAAGGAACATTCTTCGGTTTATAATATATCTTACAGTTAGACCTAAAATAACAAGAAAACATTTCCAAGCAATAGCCTATTGACATCATAACCGGGAGATAAGTTAGTAGATTCAAGTACATTTAGTCATTTAGCAGACGCTTTTATCCAAAGTGACTTAAAACTGAAGACTAAACCAAAGCGAGTCATCGTGAAGAGTCGACACAAGTGCTTAAAAATACAAAGTTCAGACATTGCTCAGAGTAGCATAAGCCAGACAAATGAGGATTTAAAGGAAAAGGAAAGAATATTATTATTTATTTTTATTTACTTTTTTTTTTGTTAAGTGCTTTCTCACAATTCTGACTCTTTTTTTCTCATTATTCTGACTTTTTTTCTTAGAATTGCGTGTTATAAAGTCAGAATTGTGAGATATAAAGTCAGAATTGCATGGTATAAAGTCAGAATTGTGAGATATAAAGTCAGAATTGCGTGATATAAAGTCAGAATTGCGTGATATAAAGTCAGAATTATGAGATATAAACTCGCAATTGTGAGAAATATACTTGAAATTCTGACTTTTTCGCTCAGAATTGCATGTTTATATCTCAAAATCATGATTTTATAATACGCAATTGGATGTTATAAAGTCAGAATTGCGTGTTATAAAGTCAGAATTGCGTGTTATAAAGTCAGAATTGCGAGATATAAAGTCAGAATTGCGTGATATAGTCAGAATTGCGTGTTATAAAGTCAGAATGGTGAGATTATAAAGTCAGAATTGTGAGATATAAAGTCAGAATTGCGTGATATAAAGTCAGAATTACGTGATATAAAGTCAGAATTATGAGATATAAACTCGCAATTGTGAGAAATATACTTGAAATTCTGACTTTTTCGCTCAGAATTGCATGTTTATATCTCAAAATCATGATTTTATAATACGCAATTGGATGTTATAAAGTCAGAATTGCGTGATATAGTCAGAATTGCGTGTTATAAAGTCAGAATGGTGAGATTATAAAGTCAGAATTGCGAGATATAAAGTCAGAATTGCGAGATATAAAGTCAGAATTGCGTGTTATAAAGTCAGAATGGTGAGATTATAAAGTCAGAATTGCGTGTTATAAAGTCAGAATTGCAAGATATAAAGTCAGAATTGTGAGATATAAAGTCAGAATTGCGTGTTATAAAGTCAGAATTGCAAGATATAAAGTCAGAATTGCGTGTTATAAAGTCAGAATTGCGAGATATAAAGTCAGAATTGCGTGTTATAAAGTCAGAATTGCGTGTTATAAAGTCAGAATTGCGTGATATAGTCAGAATTGCGTGTTATAAAGTCAGAATGGTGAGATTATAAAGTCAGAATTGCGAGATATAAAGTCAGAATTGCGAGATATAAAGTCAGAATTGCGTGTTATAAAGTCAGAATGGTGAGATTATAAAGTCAGAATTGCGTGTTATAAAGTCAGAATTGCAAGATATAAAGTCAGAATTGAGTGATATAAAGTCAGAATTGCAAGATATAAAGTCAGAATTGTGAGATATAAAGTCAGAATTGCGTGTTATAAAGTCAGAATGGTGAGATATAAAGTCAGAATTGCAAGATATAAAGTCAGAATTGTGAGATATAAAGTCAGAATTGCGTGATATAGTCAGAATTGCGTGTTATAAAGTCAGAATGGTGAGATTATAAAGTCAGAATTGCAAGATATAAAGTCAGAATTGTGAGATATAAAGTCAGAATTGCGTGATATAAAGTCAGAATTATGAGATATAAACTCGCAATTGTGAGAAATATACTTGAAATTCTAACTTTTTCTCTCAGAATTGCATGTTTATATCTCAAAATCATGATTTTATAATACGCAATTGGATGTTATAAAGTCAGAATTGCGAGAGGAAAAAACAAACAATTCCGACTTTATATTGCGCAATTGTGATTTTATTTCACGCAATTTGTAAAGATAAAATTTTGATGTTTTGATGTATTGGTTTGTCAAGTTGTCATAAAAACATCTCAAACAATGTCATATTTACATTTCATAATTGAGCAAATGACACTTAATGACAGTTGTCATAAACATGCATAAAACCTCCATATTCATGACATGTCATGTTTATGAAGGTGTCATGTCAGTCTTATGCACACCCCTTCAAGCAAATTGTTACCATTTATTCAAACTACTGAAGTATGAGTTTTTGGCGAACCTTTCCTCTTTGGGACCACAGAGGAGGATCTAACTGGCCATGAGGGAGGAGGCCCGTCTCCAGACACGTGAGGAACTGGAGAATGTGGCCTCCTTTTGGGAATCGAAACGGAGGTCTTTGGATCCCGTCTTGGCTGACCAAAACCACAGTACCACCACTGTCCACTGAACACAAGCAGATTCGGACAAACCTTTAATATTCCTTTAACCCTGTAAAGATACTGTATCATATTTCATATGCACATTTCCAAATTATCGACATGATCAGAACTTTGAAAATCCTGTCGCACACAATCTAATACGGTCCTTCTGATTCAGAGCTTAGACTTTACCTTTATTAGTTTAGTATAATTATAAAAAAACAGAAAACGAGCTGAAAATGAATGTTTATACAAAGTAAATGTAAGAATAACTGATATTGTTAGTAATAATTCAAGATGATGACTAAAGCTACAACAGTTTTTAGAGAAATCATGAGAATCAAATATGATCATCAGGCTTTTGAGGAAGGTTTATTTGTTAATCTCTTAATTAACATGTTATGCATTGCATTATATGTTTTAAAACTTTGATCATTAAACTAAGCATTTTAATATTAACTCACTAAGACATATTATTGGCAGATATTGATATCTATATGCATTTTATGTGAGTATCTGCTGTACTGTTATAAAGATCTCATTCATTTACATTACAAGCATCAGAATCACTTTTTGACCATAAAATATCAAAATTAGCTTTTTGCTCATTTTGAGTCTCTGAATAAGATTGAGCTGTTTTCCCCCATACTAAATGAGCCATAAAAGCCTGATGGATCAATTATGATAGTCTTCAAAAAAAGTATAATTTTTTTGTCTAAAGGCTCAATAAACTGATTATATATGAAGAGTTCAGCCATTTGAAATTTTCTTCTTTAATGATGATTTTTATCAAGCTTGTATATTTAAGTTCAGTAATTTCACTTAAATGGCAATGATAATTACCTATTAATTGTTATTTAAGTGAAATTACTGAACTTAAATATACAAGTTTGATAAAAATCATCATTAAAGAAGAAAATTTCAAATGGCATTTAGAGGCTTTTGCATCTGAACTCTTCATATATACTGTATATATATATATATATATATATATATATACAAAGATTTTTCTGAGTGTTATTGGCTTTACAGTGTTAAAGATGCTCAGCATTGATATATTCACCATGCTGATGACAGTGCAAATAGACGATCTCCTCTAGACGAATGGACATCGCAAAATCCCAATACACACTATGGGAGAAAATAAAAAGACACCAGTGTTGACTTAAAAATCATTTGCACCGCCACATATTCGACGTCGCAATCATAACGCACCTTTTCTCATAATCAAACTCCGCCACGTTCCCGTTCATCAGCTGATTCGGTGTCCATTTCAGAGTCATCAGGTCCGCCGTCTGATGTAGAGAGAGGTATCCTGGGATAGATTCAGTGTCGTCTGTCTAAAAGACCAGAGAAGATTTATTGCCATTCTTTATTTAAAGGTGCACTGTGTAATTTTTAGCAGCATCTAGTGGTGAGTTTGTGAATTGCACCCTACAGAATTTACGTTGGCCGTAAATTTGAATTATTATTTTGAATTAAAACTTGATTATTCAGTAAAACAATGTTATTGTCACTTGTTCATCATTGTATCAGTCTTTTATCTGCTGACTTTAGCAGCTTTTTATCACAAAGAACAACTTAGTGACGAAGCGCGTTTGTCCATTCAGGGCCACCGTAGAAACATGTCGATGTAAGGCGACCCGCAGTGTGTGTGTGTAAAGAGAAATGCTCATTCAAAGCTAATAAACACATAAAGGTTCATTATGTTAGGTCTTTATACACCACTGAAAACATAGTGTATGATATTGCATTTCTGTCAACAGATCCTCCTAAATATTACACACTGCACCTTTAAAAACGCCATATCACTACAGTATCGTCACGCACGTCAAAGTAATATTTCACAGCTGACGTACCGGCTGCACGAGGACATTGTTCTTCCCGAAGAGCAACGTGGCTCTGGAGTTTTGATGAAGAGACTGGACGTAATCGCGAGCCCAGAGAGAAGGCCTGTCGTCCATGCTGCCGCTCGACTGCCTCTTCTGAATCTGCACAGAGATGGAGATCAAGGTTCGTTTCAGCGCATTACTCTCTAATAGCATTCCAGATTTGTCTTTTTAGTACAATTTTACATAATTATACAATAAACAAATAGACAAGAAAGCAAGGTGAATGGATGGATGGATGGATGGATAGATCGATAGATAGATGCCATTCAGTAGATGATAAATAGGTAGATGGATAGATAGAATTAATGACAGATTGATAGTCTGATAGAATGAATGATTGAAGATAGATAAGCCCCTTTCACACAGCGCGTTGATCCCGGGAAATTGCCAGAACGCCTTCTGTGTGAACGCAAACACGACCCGGGATTGATAGCGGCATCGATGTCGGGTTGGGGACCCAGTAACATTGCCGGAATCAGTCCCAGAACGCACGCTGTGTGAACAAAAGCCAGGACTAGATAGATAGATGGATAGATAGACAGATTGACAGATAGATATAATGTACGACAGACAGATGGAATGAATGACAGATAGGATAGATGGACAGACAGATAGACAGATAGATAGATAGATAGATAGATAGATAGATAGATAGATAGATAGAATGAATGACAGATAGATGGATAGATAGACAGACAGATAGGTAGATAGAATGTATGACAGATAGATGGAATGAATGACAGATAGATGAATGATGGATAGATAGATAGATAGATAGATAGATAGATAGATAGATAGATAGATAGATAGATAGATAGAATGTACGATAGATAGATGGAATGAATGAAAAATAGATGGATGATAGAAAGCTAGGATAGATAGACAGATAGATAGAATGTACGACAGATAGATGGAATGAATGATAGATAGATAGACAGAATGTACGACAGATAGATGGAATTAATTACAGATAGATTGAATGAATGACAGATAGATGGATGGATGATAGATTGATAGATAGACAGATAGATAGATAGATAGATAGATAGATAGAATGTACGACAGATAGATGGAATGAATGATAGATAGATAGATAGATAGATAGATAGATAGATAGATAGATAGATAGATAGATAGATAGAATGTACGATAGATAGATGGAATGGATGAAAAATAGATGGGTGATAGACAGATAGGATAGATTGAATGAATGACAGATAGATGGTATGTACGACAGATACATGGAATGAATGATAGATAGATAGATAGATAGATAGATAGATAGATAGATAGATAGATAGATGACAGATGGATGATAGATAGATAGATTGAATGAATGACAGATAGATGGATGGATGGATGAATGATAGATTGATAGATAGATAGAAAGATAGATGTACGACAGATAGATGGATGATAGACAGATAGGATAGATGTGTGTGTGTTCAGTCTTACGAGCGCGGGGCGTTTGGTGGGAGAGTCCTGACGGCAGTGTCCGCTGTGGATGCGGTGTCTCTGCACCAGTTCGTCCGCCGACGGGTCCGTCCAGAAGTGATTGGCCGTCTTGGCTTTAGTGTAATCCAGAGCACACGGCCCGACTGAAACACGCACATCACACACATGTATCTTTACCTCAACGCATCATAACATTCTCTAAGGCCTGGTTTACACTGCATGGTTCAAGTGACCCAAATCCGATTTTTTCCTCTCATGTGGCACAGATCGGATATGACCGGTGAACGTGTAAGCAGGAAAAAAACGCATGGATTCCGATTTTCTCCGATCGGATTCAGGCCTCATTCATATGTGGTAATAAATCGGATATGAATCGGATACGTGCATTTGCCTTTGCCATGTAAGCAGACAAATCGGATATTCCCCGGTAATGCGAGTCGTACGTCATTAAAAAGTGCGGGATTAGAGGCGCGATGGAAGAAAGGATACACACAGTGGAGCAATGCGGAGGTTTCATGTCTTTTGAGTGTTTGGGGTGAAGAGTGCAGGCAAAAATGCAGGGTTGTTACAGAAATAAATCCGTTTTTGAAGACATTTCATGAGATATGAGGCATCGTTTTAAGTGCTCGTGGCAAGAGCCTCTTTTTTTCTCCGCCGTACGAGACCAATGTTTTGATGACTTATTGAAATATTGTGTCAAGAAAACACTGGATAATTTTATTCACATCTGCATCCATTGAAGTTCGTGCTGTTTTGCTTAATTTCCCAGGTCAGAACGTCTGCATTTGGTAGTTTCAGCAGTGTATAGTGTAAATGCAAAAATCGGATATGGGTCACTTTTAAAAGATGATGTAAGCAGGTCGTCAAAAAATCGGATATAGTCAGAAAATCGGATTTGGGCATCAAGACCTGCCGTGTAAATGCAGCCTTAATGTTAAAATCATTTGTTAACAAACAAGTAGTCTTTACTTCAATGAGCTCATTATATCTGCATTAAACTAGTACATTGTTTAAATATTTGTACAGATGCTGAAAACTACAGAACAGAGAGCGCTGCGATTCACACAGAAACATCTGGATCCTGATGAGAAAGCTGGATTTTCAGTTTGGAGTCAATATGCTGAATTATGGGGTAAAATGTTAAATACTATATATATATGAAGAGTTCAGATGCAAAAGCCTCTAAACGCCATTTGAAATTTTCTTCTTTAATAATGATTTTTATCAAACTTGTATATTTAAGTTCAGTAATTTCACTTAAATAACAATTAATATGTAATTATCATTGCCATTTAAGTGAAATTACTGAACTTAAATATACAGGTTTGATCAAAATCATCATTAAAGAAGAAAATATCAAGTGGCATTTAGAGGCTTTTGCATCTGAACTCTTCATATATATATATATATATATATATATATATATATATTGTATTGACAATTCATTAATTAAATACAGGTGAAAATTGAACATTTTTAATATTGTGCAAAAGTTAATTTCAGTAAATCAACTTAAAAGGTGAAACTAATATATTACATTCAAAGTGAGATATTTCAAGCCTTTATTTGTTATAATTGTGATGATTATGGCTCAGTTTAAGAAAACCCCAAATTCAAAATTAGAATATTGTGAAAAGGTTTTCATAAACTGTGAGCCATAATCATCACAATTATAACAAATAAAGGCTTGAAATATCTCACTTTGCATGTAATGAGTCTATATAATATATTAGTTTCACCTTTTAAGTTGATTTACTGAAATTAACTTTTGCATGATATTAAAAATGTTCAAGTTTCACCTGTATTTATTTACCATTGTATATTCTGCATAATTGGAAGTTTTAAAATAAACACTGATAAAAAAATTAAACAAGTTTTAGTTCTGGACGATATGATGTATAACATTGATATACGTGATCACATGGATTTAGACCTATATTGTATTTCTATAAAGCGTTCACAGACAATTTTTTTTCTTTTTTATATTTTCCCAGCGTTGAAATCAGGCTCATATAAATGTGAGGAAACACGATTCCTGCTGCATGTCAATATCCATGATCACTGGATCTCTGCTAAGTTGTAAGGAACACTATATCCAGTCCAACATTTAGTTTAAACTGATAATCGTTTGTTTTACTCATGTTTTCCTCTATTAAACTCAGTCACACAGCAGCTCTTCTGCCACTCAAAGTGACTTCAATGCATATCCTCTACAAGGTTTCGCATTAGGTAAAGCATTAACTAACTAAATCAACAATAAAAACATTGTAAAATACAAATTCTTGAACATATTTAAAAATATCGAAGCTGATCAAAGTGTGTGGTGATGGCACAGTGGATAAGACACATGCCTTTGGTGTGAGAGACCCGGGTTCAAGTCCACTGCGAGACACCAATGTGTCCCTGAGCAACACACTTAACCCCTAGTTCTCCAGAGGCGTGTGACCTCTGACATATATAGCAATTGTAAGTCTCTTTGGATAAAAGCGTCAGCTAAATGAATAAATGTAATGTAAATGATACCAAGCAAAGATGCGAGGATTGGGCCGTCAACTGGATCTCTCAGAAGAGCTTCTCTTTCATAAAACTTGCTGAAATACAAATAAAAGTAAAAGTGATGGCATTCAGGATCAGAATAACATAATACTGCACTTTGCATACTGAGCCTAGTATGTAAATGTTCTGTATGCATGCAATATGGATGTGAGTGTAACAAAGGGGAACCTCGAAAAATTGGAATATGGTGCAAAAGTTCATTTATTTCAGTAATTCAACGTAAAAGGTGAAACTAATATATTATAGACTCATAACAAATAAAGGCTTGAAATATCTCAATTTGCATGTAATAATTGTGATGATTATGGCTCACAGTTTATGAAAACGCCAAATTCAAAATTAGAATATTGTGAAAAGGTTTGAGCCATAATCATCACAATTATAACAAATAAAGGCTTGAAATTTCTCACTTTGCATGTAATGAGTCTATATAATACACTCACCTAAAGGATTATTAGGAACACCATACTAATACTGTAATAATGTTTGACCCCCTTTCGCCTTATTTCTACGTGGCATTGATTCAACAAGGTGCTGAAAGCATTCTTTAGAAATGTTGGCCCATATTGATAGGAGAGCATCTTGCAGTTGATGGAGATTTGTGGGATGCACATCCAGGGCACGAAGCTCCCGTTCCACCACATCCCAAAGATGCTCTATTGGGTTGAGATCTGGTGACTGTGGCGGCCATTTTAGTACAGTCAACTCATTGACATGTTCAAGAAACCAATTTGAAATGATTGGAGCTTTGTGACACGGTGCATTATCCTGCTGGAAGAAGCCATCAGAGGATGGGCACATGGTGGCCATAAAGGGATGGACATGGTCAGAAACAATGCTCAGGTAGGCCATGGCATTTAAACGATGCCCAATTGGCACTAAGGGGCCTAAAGTGTGCCAAGAAAACATCCCCCACACCATTACACCACCACCACCAGCTGCACAGTGGGAACAAGGCATGATGGATCCATGTTCTCATTCTGTTTACGCCAAATTCTGACTCTACCATCTGAATGTCTCAACAGAAATCCAGACAACATGTTTCCAGTCTTCAACTGTCCAGTTTTGGTGAGCTCTTGCAGATTGTCGCCTCTTTTTCCTATTTGTAGTGGAGATGAGTGGTACCCGGTGGGGTCTTCTGCTGTTGTAGCCCATCCGCCTCAAGGTTGTGTGTGTTGTGGCTTTGCTGCATACCTCGGTTGTAACGAGTGGTTATTTCAGTCAAAGTTGCTCTTCTATCAGCTTGAATCTGTCGGCCCATTCACCTCTGACCTCTAGCATCAACAAGGCATTTTCCCCCACAGGACTGCAGCATACTGGATGTTTGTCCCTTTTCTCACCATTCTTTGTAAACCCTAGAAATGGTTGTGCGTGAAAATCCCAGTAACTGAGCAGATTGTGAAATCCTCAACAACCATGCCACGCTCAAAATTGCTTAAATCATCTTTCTTTCCCATTCTGACATTCAGTTTGGAGTTCAGGAGATTGTCGTGACCAGGACCACACCCCTAAATGCATTGAAGACACTGCCATGTGATTGGTTGATTAGATAATTGCATTAATGAGAAACTGAACAGGTGTTCCTAATAATCCGTTAGGTGAGTGTATTAGTGTATAATTACTGAAATAAATGAACTTTTGCACCACATTCCAATTTTTCAAGTTTCACCTGTAGAAGGCAAATTTTTAAACACCTTTTTTGTCTTATTATTTGAAGCTATAAAATTGGATTGCATATACAAAATTGTCATATTCATTTGAGGTGATAATTGAATGGCACTCGCTGAATTAAACATGCAACAAAGCAGTTGAAACATTTTTAAAACAGAGATAATATATGTAATTAATGATTCTTCACCTGCTGTTCTCCACCATGTAATGCACGATTTTGTCCAGCATCTTCTCTGTAAGCGCAGTGCGGATCCAGAGGTGTTTGATGGCCAGCGGGGACAGGTTGGGCGGCCGGGGATGTTTTCGGACGCTCTCTTGACTCATCTGGTTCTGGTTTTGTCTTGTGTTGTGAAAAGTAACATATTTATTATTATTATTATTTTATCATTTATGTAGCACGTATCTAAATAAAAGGATAAAAAATAATTCCAGAAATTTTAAAACCAAACCAAAGCTTAAATAATATAATTTTTTTTAAATAAAATTAAATTTATAAAATGAATGTAATACAATAAAATGTATAAAATTTATTATCTCAATAATAATATTTTTTGTTGTATTTTTTTCTTCATTTAAATACCACATTGCTTAGAGAAACTCACTTGTTCTCTATGATTTGCTCCAGTTCCTGGACCTTCCTGCACAGTTCCTCAGCTGGCGGAAACATCTTGCCCACCTTCATGAAAAGAGCCGCCAGCTTGTTACTGCGCAGGAATCCGGCGGCCCGGCGCTTCAGCCCATGAAGAACACACGCTTCCACCACACCTGCACAAACCACAGATACACCTCTACTGCAACTGTTTAGACACTGTGGACCCTAATTTAAAAAGATGGTTCACTTTGAAATTAATTTTTGATATGTTTTATCTTACCTAAAGGGCATCCAAGATGTAGGTGTCTTTGTTTCCACAGTATTTTCAATTTTGACATTTTTCAGTCAAACCGTTGTTGTCTATCAGTCATACACTGGAGGCTAAGGGGGTCCACCAAAGAGCAGCACAGAGAAGTCCAAATTAAACATGATTTAATGACTCGTAAATGTAAGTACACATTGATGGCCTAAGACACGAAACGAGCGGTTTGTGTGAGAAAACCAACAGTATTTATATCGTTTTTACCTCGTGTAATCATAGCCATGACAAAATGATCTGAATCAGTTGTTCAATGTCGAACTGAACCGAACTGAATCAGTTCAATGTTACGCCGGAAGTGATCGCTTGCGTGTGACGTCACTCAATATTTACACGGAGATTTCGGAAGTTTTACCTTTTACTAAACATATTTAGATATACCGAAATCGTCTTCCATTGCGGTTTCCCATATATCTAAATATGTTTAGTGAAAGGTAAAACTTCCGAAATCTCTGTATAAACAAAGAGTGACGTCACACGCAAGCGATCACTTCCAGACCGAAGCGCCCGTACCGTCAGATCATTTTGTCATGGCTGTGATTACAAGAGGTAAAAACGATATAAATACTGTTGGTTTTCTCACACAAACCGCTCGTTTCGTGTCTTAGGCCATCAATGTGTACTTACATTTACGAGTCATTAAATCATGTTTAATTTGGACTTCTCTGTGCTGCTCTTTGGTGGACCCCCTTAGCCTCCAGTGTATGACTGATAGACAACAACGGTTTGACTGAAAAATATCAAAATTGAAAATACTGCGGAAACAAAGACACCTACATCTTGGATGCCCTTGAGGTAAGATAAAACATATCAAAAATTAGTTTCAAAGTGAACTATCCCTTTAAGGATCGAAGCACATGGTTTAAAATCGTTCAAATCTGTAGTTCGGTCAGAGAACGTCTAATTGAAGAGAATTGGCACTGGCTGGTTACTTCCGGGTTCTGGACTGGCTGCAGTAACGCGTCTCTGTCCATGCGGGGGCGCTCGCGGTCGAGTGCGGAATGAATGGGAGTCAATGGGGTTTCACCCCCAGAAATCCACTTTTCTCAAGATGTAATTTTTTGTCAAGTAATTTGAAAGTTGCATTGAAAAGGGAGGGCTAAGATAATACACTCATTTTTAAGTTCACTTATCTGTTCTAAAAAACCCTTCCAAAACTGTGATGACATCACACAATAGCAGAATGCTAGCGTGTTCCGGCCAACAATGGCCTAACCTAGAAATCAAAAGGACATAAGTACTCGTTCAATCGACTTTTGGCCTATAATCTATATTGAACTTGCGGAATCAACAACAAAATCTACGTTAATTTAATGACAAGCAGGTGAAAGAGACACTTTTAGCCGTTTAGCCCCATTGACTCCCATTCATTCTGCTCTCGCCCGTGATCACCTCCAGTGGAATTCTAATGGAACTGCAACCAGGATGATACACAACGGGGATAATAGGAAGTGCCAAGGCTCTCCGTTAGACGGGCTCTGGTTCGGTTCATTTGGTCCGGACTAAGGGCGAAAAAATTATTCTTTGAATCATTTTCAGGTGTTTTGGTTCCTTTTCACACACACTGATTGCTCTGATCCGAATCAGTTGATGAAACGAACCAAAATGCAGTCATGTGATAACATCACTCGTTGGGCAGATATTTCCATAACTGCGCTTCAATTGGTCAGAATTAACGTCCGGTAAAATTCCAACAGAACTCCCGGAAGTAAACAAAGAGGAGCACAATCCAGCTGACGTGCGGAGAATTCGCCCACAATGTATGTTCAGAATCCGCACAAGCTTTATCCTTTCGTAAATCCCCTACGGCAGCTGGTTTAGTCCAAAAATGCGCAGTTCTTTAGCAGTTGTGTTCTCACCACAAACGAACCGCTCCAGAGTTCGTTTGAAAGCGCACCGAGACCACCGTACGCTTGTTTCGGATCGCTGCATTCACACCAGCCCAAACGAACCGCACCAAGGGGGAAAACGAACTCTAGCGATTCAACCAAACTAAATGAGGCAGGTGTGAAAGCACCCTAAGAGTCTAGGGTGACCAACAGTCCTGTTTTCCCAGGACATGTCCTGTTTTCACGTCCTGTCCTGGCTGTTTTTTATAAAGTGATGAAATTGTCCTGGTTTTCTAAAAACTGCTGGGAAAGATTCTACAGCAAAATATAGATTGGCAAACAAGGAGAAAAAAAACGGATAAAGAGAAAGAAACCTAGAAAGAAAGATATAAACATAATTTGTTAGTTCGTTTTTGTACGTTTGTAAGAGCTATTTTTGTTCAATTTCTTTTAGTAATTTATTATTTATATTTATTTTTCTAATACAGAAGAGACATTATTTCATCCATTATTTTTGAAACCTGCCATAATAACCTCTGAGAAGCCTATTTGAATTTGTGTCTTATAATAAAACAATTTTTTATCCATACAGAGGCATAGCCTACTTTAAATGTATTGAAATTATTAAGGCATCTTTGAGTAAACTTCGAGTATCATTTGAGTATCTGTTTGACGGGCCGAGTGTCCTGGTTTTTGGTAATCGAAATATGGTCACCCTATAAGAGTCTGAATACACTTTTGCTAGTTTAACGACGGGAAAAATGGTCGGTGCTCCCGGTGCATGGTTCTATAATGAGTAATGGGTGTGTTTTGGGGATTACATGTAATTAAGTCTCCAATTCACTTTAAAAGCCAGTTGTGCTCGTGCCTTGGCGGATTTGCTATTTACGTGGTGAAATTTGCAAGTGGGAATACTGCTTCTCTAGCGAGGAAACGGATCTGACCATTTGCGGGACAAAGTAGACGCTCCTTGTTGAACAGCCAATAATGCGCTCTTTAAATAACAACAAAAAACACTGCGCCGTTGACTTTAGACCAGGTTTTTCAACGGCTCAGTTTATTTCAGTTCCTCAAAATAGCAACGCTCCAACACTGCGCCCGAACACACACTCGATCTCAGACCAGCAGCCCACGGGCGCACAGATGAGCGCAAATGCATTTGCTATTTAAACATAGAGCCCCAGGACGTGAAAATGAAAATAGCGTCGGGCTGAAACTAGCAAAACCGCGTGATAGAGCCCTTAGTGTTTATCTGCTCGATTACAGAACGCAGTAGTCTGACAGCATCATGAACAGATGGTTAGGTGGAGGTGGTTTGACAGCTCACTGAAGCAAACGGATATGATGTGAGCCATCAGTGATAACCCGAGTAATTAGTGTCCTTTCACCAGCCCACTCACCATACTGACATACCAGATACAACACACTGACGTTCAAGGTGAAATAAAGTTGAGACTAAATACATTTAAAAGGAAAATGTTCTTGTCACATGTTTTGAGACCTATTATGCCTTTATAAAAAGTCTTGATGTTGTTGTCAGGCTCTACTAGAACAGGTTTTCCTGCTTGAATGTTGATTATTCTCCTCATATTCTCCATTGTTGCGGCTCCTCTCTTCCCAGTCTGTCAGTAACGCTCTGTTTACTTCCTGTCTCTCCTTCTGAAAAGCACACTGTGCTCTGATTGGTCGGCTGGAGCAGTGTGTTGTGATTGGTCGAGTGTGTTTGGGAAACGTCCCGCCCCTCACCATAACCGCCAGTTTAACACACTACTAACTAACTCAACCAGGCCCCGCCCCCTTTATTCTACATATTAATTATCATAATGAGGAATATTGTGACGTGTTCGTTCCCGGAAGAAACTCAAGACTACAATGGAGGCGTTTCAGGAGTTCAGAAACAGACTTTGTGCTCAAACAGCAACATACACACTAAAGACAGTTCAACATGTAATTGTAAAACAAAAAACACAATAGATCCTCTTTAAAACGGTTTAAATTGATGTAATTTACATTATGTAAGAGCTTGGCATAGATTGCTGCTTGCACAATCTCACTCATGTTGCCATTTTGATATTTTGGTAACACTTTACAATAAGGTTCATTAACATTGTTAATGTATTAACTAACAATGAGAAATACATTCGTTACAGTGTTTGTTAATGTTAGTTAATAAAAATACAGATGGTCATTGTTTGTTCATGTTAGTTCACAGTGCCTTATGTTAACATATACAACCTTTTATTTTAATAATGTATTAGTAAATGTTGAAATATTAACTAAACTTAATAAATGCTCTAGAAGTATTGTTCATTCGTTAACTAATGAACCTTATTGTAACGTGTTACCGATATTTTTAATGTTTGAGGGGTTTTGAAGTGAAGATCGTCTTACCGCAGAAAGAAAATATGTGACTGCTGTCTTCATGCACGAACTTGCGAGTCACGGCCTCCTCCATGATCTGCTTGACCTGAAAGTCCAAACCAACATCCGCCATCATTGTGATGATGTTCAACCGCTGAGAATCATGGGTATGAGGAGACTTATCGAGGTTCGTAATGAGTCGGGGAAAATAACACGCTCTCTTACTCATAGGTTGTTTCTGACTTGCGCTCCATCATAATGAGTGTAGATGGACATATGTGACGCCACGTCCACAGAAACAGAAGGGAGTGTGTGACTCGGATCAGAGCTGCTGACGCCTTATTGAAATTATATTCACAAATTTGTGAACAATCATGACGGGGTCATTCAAATCAGACGTTCAGAAGAATGATTTTTGAGCCCTAAAATATGGCACAAGGACGTTCACTCCTGAATTAAAAGCACCAATAATTTCATTAGGGCCACCATATACTGTATGTTAAAGGTTTAGTTCAACCAAAAATGAAAATTCTGTCGGTATTTACTCACCCTCATGTTGTTCCAACCCCGTAAGACCTTCGTTCAACTTCGCAACACAAATTAAGATATTTAAGATATTAAGATCACTCCTGCATACAGTCCATAGGCTTCTTGAGCGACTGGTTCTTGCTGTCCCCGAAAAGTCATTAAAGACATCGTTAAAATAGTCCAAGTGACTACAGGGGCTCAATCTTAAGTTTATCAAACGACGAGAACACTTTTTGTGCGCAAAAATAAACAAAAATAACGACTTTATTTCAACTATTCACTTCCTTCTCCATGGGCCTGTAGTCAGTTAACGTAGTGTGATTGCGTAAAGCTACGTCACACGTAGGCTCACTATTGGCCGACGCTGGTCATGTGTGTGTGATGCGTGTGACGTACAATAACAGAAGCTTACGCTATTAAACTAGTAACCTGACTCGCGCAGAGGGAGAAATAAACCAATAGTTGAAATAAAGTCGTTATTTTTGTTGTTTTTTGCGCACAAAAGTGTTCTCGTCGTTTGATAAACTTAAGATTGAGCCCCTGTAGTCACTTGGACTATTTTAACGATGTCTTTAATGACTTTTCGGGGACAGCAAGAGTCATTCCCTCAAGAAGCCTACGGACTAGTATGCAGGAGCGATCTTAATATCTTAAACATCTTAATTTGTGTTTTCCGAAGATGAACGAAGGTCTTACGGGGTTGGAACAACATGAGGGTGAGTAAATACTGACAGAATTTTCATTTTTGGGTGAACTAACCTTTTAATATGGTATCGGCTGATATATGTTCATTTTTAATGTTATCGTTATCTGTCCAATAAGAAAATTTGGCCGATACCGATATATAAAGCCGATAAATAATGTATTATTACCTTCAGCTAAGACTCTTCAGATGCGCACTGTTCAACATGATGGTTTTGAATGGATTAAAATATGATTGGAATCACTACAAAACATGAAAATACCGTTCAGTGCAACATGTGCAGCGCAAGACTGTCATATCGGCTACTTAAAATTATAAAGAGAATATTATAATTGTATGCTTGGGACATGAGACTTATTTTTGTGATCAGGCACTCAAAAATTACATAAAAATTTGGATTTAGATTTATCGGCCGATATATCGGTTATCGGCTTTCAAATATAAAGAATTATCGGTATCGGCCACAATTTTCATATCGGTGCATCCTTAAATTTCATTACATTAATGCATTTTGCAGACACTTTTAGCCAAAACAGTTTACATCGCATTTAAGGTATGATTTTGTTTAGGTTAGGGAGTCAAACCCATGATATTAGCAATGCTCTACTGTTTGAGCTGTAGAAATGATCACACTTGTGTCCGCAACACTGCTTATGCTCCCATATTTAACCATTTGCCCACCCATTTGCCTGAAGAAGACCCAGTGGAGTCGAAACGTTGCTTTCTTATTAAATATGGGAGCATAAGCAGTGTTGCAGACATCACTTTTCTTTTATTTTTCTGTCATATCAGCTACTTAAAATTATAAAGAGAATATTATAATTGTATTTTAATAATTTTATTGTATACAAAAATTACACAAAAATTTGGATTTAGATTTATCGGCCGATATATCGGTTATCCGCTTTCAAATATAAAGTATTATCGGTTATCGGTATCGGCCACAATTTTCATATCGGTGACTCCCTAAATTTCATTACATTAATGCATTTTGCAGACACTTTTAGCCAAAACAGTTTACATCGCATTTAAAGTATGATTTTGTTTAGGTTAGGGAGTCAAACCCATGACATTAGCAATGCTCTACTGTTTGAGCTGTAGAAATGATCACACTTGTAATCACAAAATAATATTTCTGCTCCTTGATAAGCTCTACTATCTGTAAATGATTAGTTGGTTTAATTTGGTTAGCGCAGAACTTGATGGTTGGAGTAAAAAAATGCAATTATTTCCTAGTACACTGGCACTACCATTCTAGTTTTCTAAAATCGTGTATTTTTAATGTAATCAAAGAAAAGTGATGTCCGCAACACTGCTTATGCTCCCATATTTAACCATTTGCCCACCCATTTGCCTAAAGAAGACCCAGTGGGGTCGAAACGTTGCTTTCTTATTAAATATGGGAGCATAAGCAGTGTTGCAGACATCACTTTTCTTTTATTTTTTGTACATGTACCATGGTATATTAATCAAAGCTTCACAGTATTAACTATGCAACGATGTGAAAACTTTGTCCGGTACCGATAATTCTTTATATTTCAAAGCCGATAACCGATATATTAGGCGATAAATCTAAATTTTTATGTTATTTTTGAGAATCTGATTACAAAAACAAAAGTCTCACCATTAAAAGCCATGTCCCAAAAACACAATTATAAAGTTATTGTATGTAAGCGATAAACAG
Source organism: Pimephales promelas (assembly GCF_016745375.1). Next base: position 38,941,605 of record NW_024121210.1, on the reverse strand, counting down.
ATTTGCGCTGAAGTGATTTCAATCACATCATCATTAACATCTGATGCATTATCGCATTATTGTACCATAAATAGTGTTATCATGTGCTGCTATCAATGTACCATTATTGTAAAGGACAATAACATTACATTGAGGACAAACCACACTAATTGACTTTCTATTGATCACAGCAGAGTTACGCTCTTAAAGGGACAGTGCACCCAAATATGAACATTCTGTCATTTACTCACACTCAAGTTGATATTTTGACACACAAATTATATTTTGAAGATTATGGGGAACCAAATCGTAGATGGACACCAATGACTTAGTATTTTTTTTCATACTATGGGGTCCATCTATTGTTTGGTTCCCCATATTCTTGAATTTATGTTTAGCTGAAGACAGATGAAGTAAATGATGACAGAATTTTCATTTTTGGGTGAGCTACCCCGTTATTAAGCACTGTAAATGTGAATATAATTGACTAAAATGAATGAGTTGTTGCTCAGTACTGTAACAAATAATGCACAAACAAGTGTGACTAGACATTTGTAACACACGTTTACTGGACATGTGCAATTTAAATACTGTGCTATTATCTGATACAATCACAATACTTCTTATAAAAGGAAATCAATTAATATGAAGCGTCTTCATCATATTGGACTCCTTAGATAAGGCAAATGGCTGATGACATGTGATTCATTCTGGTACTGAGAGGACAAGCCAGAATGACCTTGTTTAAATGCTCTTTTAAAAAGAAATGGACCGTACACAATAGTGCTATCTGAATGAGCAGATGATGAATGCAGTGTGCTGTTATTGCACATTTACCACGTATATTCCCTGTCAGATTGAGTGATCGACAGCCTGTATTGATCATCTAAAGCAGGGTTTTAAAAAGTGGGGTCTGGGGGTCACAAAGGAGAGCAAGGGGTCCATGGGAAAAATGTAAAAATAAATATATAAAAATAAGATAAAATAAATAAACAAATTGATTGAAATAAATTAATAAAATTCTAGTTAAATGAATAACATAAATGATTAAAATAAATATTTGACAATAATTCAAATTAATAAATAAAAACTTGATGTAGGCCTAGTATAATTTTTTTTTAAAAGATAGTACTAACTAAATAAATTGTTTAAAATAAATAAAATCTATCTGAATAAAAAAACATTAAATAAAATTATTAAAAATAGTATAAAAATGTAAAAAAAATATACTAACTAAATAAAACAATTCTATTTAAATAAAAAAATATTAAAATATGATTTAAAAAACTTGATTTAGGTAAATAAACATGATGTAATAAACTTGTAATAAAAGAAAAGTATTGTAAAAATGTACAAAAAATAAATAAGATTATACTATATAAAACGTAAATTAAAATAGATAAATAAAAATATTATTAATATTATTATAATAATAATGTATTTAGATTAAAATAAAAAAATAAATACATAAAAGATTCAACCAAAAGAATAAATTAATGAAATTAGGTTCAAATAAATGCACAATACATTCTATTAAAATTTAATTTGACTTGCATCTAACTAGTCATACAATTAATAGAAAAAACGTACTGATGTAACGTAATAGAAACTAAATATTGTACGCATTTTTAATATTAATGTTTCACAGAATGAATTGGGTCTTTATAGCTGCCTTTTAAATTTCAGGATGCACGAGGATGATTATATTTGGGCATCTATGGCATTTTTGATAAACAATGATCCAGAAAATCTCCCACCTCCTTCTTGACGTTGCGCAGCAGCCTCTGACGCGTCTCTGATTCTGCAAACAAACACACAGATTCTCATCCAAACATCCTCTATAACTGCTGTATGTATGTCCACAGATGAGGATCAATGTCTTCTTACCTCCCATGTCTGAAGCGATGTGTGCCGAGATGCTGTTCTGTTAGTGAATGTGAATGTGCGCAGGATGACAGTGTGTGTCCTCGTGAGTCAGAGCTGCGCGCGCAGGGTGTGGCGAGAGAGCCGCAATAATAACCGATCCCGCTACTGATACCTATCTCTCTCTCTCTCTATATATATATATATATATATATATATATATATGAATATCATAAGACTGATATCATCACCTGTCTGTCTCGATCCGATCTCTGCAGGGATGCTGTGGTTTAGAGAGGCTCTGATAATCTCTAGTACATTAGGATGATGTTTATGTTGGGTGTCGGTACAACCTGCTGTGATTGGTCACATGAGCGCCAATCCGCGAGCAGAGACACGGCGTGGCCACGCCCACTTTAATGTATAATCATGAGATGCACGCTAATCGCACATGTGGGAGAACATTCATAACACATCACACACACCTGCATGTTCTCATTTATTGAAGGGGAGGCACAACATGTGATTAGGCTAATATAAGCATAAATGTTTCATTTATTTCATCATGATTATAGGATTAATTTAATATTCAACAATATTATTGATCTACCTGCATTGACACCATTATATCTGAACTGGACTGGACTGGACGATGACATGACTGTTTTCTCAAGAGAGGCTGTATAAATGAACTAAAATGAATCGAACTATTAATTAAGGTTTTATTTATATAGTGCCACAAAGTTTTATTTTAATATGATATAGGGTAGTATTATTTATATTGTTTTATTTAAATTCCATTGCATTGTATTATAGTTAATTAATTACAGTTTTATTTATATAATGATTAAATTATTTTTTTTTAAATTAACATAATTATTATATATTATATTACATAATATTTATATATATATATATTATTATTTATCAATGAATAATGGTTTATATTGTATGGTATCTCAAGTTTTTTTACATGCTTTATTATTATTCATTGTATTATATTATCATTCATTAATTAACTATTAAACTCAAGTTTTTTATAGGCTATGCTAGATTATATTATCATTTATTCATTAATTATGGTTTCATTTTGTATGGTTTCTCAAGTTTTTTTATTAGATTAGATTATCATTTATTTGTTTATTAATTATGTTTTTTTTATTGTATCTTAAGTTTTTTATATATATTATATTAAATTATCATTAATTAATTAATTATGGTTTCATTGTAAATGGTATCTCAAGGTTTTATTTTTCTATTTTCATTTATTAATTATTTATGGTTTTATGTTATATGCTATATTTTTATTTATTATATTATACAATAAATATTATATAATATTTTATCATATTACATATACAATTTATACATCCTTTATTATCATTTTTATGTAACCACCTGCTTCTTTTGTTGAAAGTTTATTTATTTAAAAAAAAAATTTAATAACACACATTATATGTGTAAATGAACATGCTCGCTGCCCTTTTTAAGATATATATGAACCACTGCTTAAATAATTAAACAATAATTAACATCTTGAATGTGTAATTATACATCCAGATCATCTCCTCTCGAACTGGTGACTTTTATTTTGAAATCTAGCAGTGTTGTGTGAGAGAGTGTGTGTGTGGTTTCAGCGCGCTTCACACACTCACTGCTGCAGCCGCACGCGCTTGGCGGGAGCATTGAAGTTCACAAACTCACTTTCTTCTTACACTTTCAGCTGATATTTTATGAATATAGTTTTCGGTCAGAGGTAAGAGTATTGTGTGTTTTATGTTTAATCAGAGCTCTAGTAAAGCGGTTCAGAAAATGTCTTCCGGGCGCTGGGTATTTTGAATTAGCTGTACTGCTAAAGCTACTCATGTTGCTAAATTTAAAATAATCAAACGTATTTACTTTCAAATCAGGTGAATAAAACCACATTGTTTGTGTATTATGTTTGGATATGGCTGTTATTATAGTCACTGGTGATTTAGCGTGTATATAATTAATACATTATGATGATAATGACACGACAGACTTTGGTTATTATTTACGTTACTTTCTGCTAACGTTACACTATATAACATAAGCAGCTTCACAGATTAACATATTCTTCTTTTTGGGTTAATGTTAATTTTTTTTCGGAATGAATACCGACATCTACCTCCTTGTTTATATACATATGTGTGTGACTTACTAAATAAATAAACAAATTAATTAAAATAAATAAATACAATTCTGTTTAAATAAATAACACAATGATTAAAATAATTATTAAATTTACTTGATAACTGATAAATAAAGATAAGACAATAAGTGTATAAATAAATAAAGATACAATTTCAGTTAAAAATAAAAATGTTTAATATAAATAAGTTAAATCTTTCCTTAGATGTATAAAAATAAGAAAAGCTGTGTAAAATTAAGATTATACTAACTAAATAAATTGATTAGGATAAATAAAGTAAATTAATTAAACATTTGATCAAAATAAATAAAGATAAACGAATAAGATAAATTAACTTGATTTAGATCAATTAAAAATAAAAGCAGTGTAAAATAAATAAAATAAGATCACACTAATTCAAAAAATGTATTAAAATAAATAAAAAATGTATTAAAAAAATAAATGCATGTTTTTACTATAAATTTAAATATATATATATATATATATATATATATATATATATATATATATATGGTGACATATATGTACATGCATGTGTCATAGCACTAATGTGATTGTTCCTCTGTCTCCAGGTGGTTGGTGTAGTCTCCGCAGTGATCATGCCGTCCATTCTGGGCTCCAGCGGTCCCGCTGCAGTTCTTCAGGAGGCTCTGGAAAACTCGGGCCGCTTGATTGACAGGCATCTGCAGGAGGATCGCTGTTTCCCAGACCTGTCAGAGCTCCTCAATGTCCCGTCACACAGTAAGAGTCCTCCTGTTAAACTGCCTCTAGTTGGGAATTAAGTTAAGTATAGTGAGTATATGAAGAGTTCAGATGCAAAAGCCTCTAAATGCCATTTGAAATTTTCTTCTTTAATGATGATTTTTATCAAGCTTGTATATTTAAGTTCAGTGATTTCACTTAAATGGCAATGATAATTACCTATTAATTGTTATTTAAGTGAAATTACTGATAAAACGCCCGGTTTAGCCCCGCCCACTGATTCGCACATTACATGCATAGCTAAATAACACCTCGTGATCGAGCTGGATCCAGCTACCGAGCAATAAACATGCCGTTTACAAAATATTGTGCAGTACCTCGTTGTGGAAGAAGACAATCGCTGCATACGCGAGTGAGTCGACACTCATTATAATATGCAAAACTGTTATCCACTCACAGCAGTGGGCGTTTACATCCAAGTCTTCAGTGCGAGACGCCCATAAAAACTGAGCGTTTTTGATCTAGGCTTAAAACTAGGGTACAAAATAGCCTATTACTTATTCATTTTGATGTTTTTTAATGTAAAAACCAAGCGAACATCATAAGTTGACCTCAGACAACAATATAATAAAATGTAAAAATCCAGTTCATGACCCCTTTAAATATGTGTGTATGTATATATACAAAATAATTATGTAAACAAACTTTTATTCTGGATGCAATTAATCGTTGCCCATCCCGCTCATTCTAAGCTACTAAACACATTAAGTAAGGTCTTTATACACCACTGAAAACATAGTTATGTGTATGATGTTGCATTTCTGTCAATAGATCCTCCTAAATATTACACACTGCACCTTTAATTTATGGTTTGTACATGTCAACTGTGATTCTTAATTGAAATGTCTGTGTGAACTCACTGCAAACTACTTTCCCAACGGGGACCAATAAACACTACCGCTGCTCATGCTTGTGTGTGTTGTTTGGCAGATATGCCCTCTATCTCGGGGGTGTCGGACATGGATTACCCTCTGCAGGGACCGGGCCTGATCAGCGTGCCGAGTCTTCCCGAGCTCAGCACCATCCGCAGGGTTCCTCTGCCCCCAGAGCTCGTGGAGCAGTTCGGCCGTATCCTACCATACAAACGCTGATTTATGATGATGATCTCTCTTGTACACTTACTCAAAGTATTTTCATAAATGATTTATCCGTGCGCATAATTAGTGTTTTGAAGTGGCTCTATTGTGCTGTTTTAAAGGGAAGGTTCACCAAAAATTAATTATCCCATGACTTACTCACCCTGAAGCCATCCTAGGTGTATATGCCAATGTTGTTTCAGACGAATACAATCAGGGTTATATTAAAAAATGTCCTGGCTCTTTCCAGCTTTATAATGGGAATGGGTTGCTGTTTGCCTTGTTACTATATAAGAAGTTCCAAAATAATGTTATTAAAGGCGAAATTCCTATATAATGTCACTCACATGAGATCAGCCAATAGCAATCAATTCCACACAGACAAAATCAAGCCCCGCCCACATATGTTCTCGTTCCAGAAGCCGCTTCACTCGGATAAACGTCACATCTGGGAAGAAAACACCAGCGCAACACTTTTTTCATGTTGACTTTTAAGTTGTTTGCCTTAATTGACACTGAACAGATATGCAGTGCAACTGCATGATGGGAGTTTTCCCTGAGATCTCCAGGGCGTGGCTCACTATTGATAATGACATTTTTATGTGGAATTATGAGGATGGGTGAGTATCGACAGGTCCGACATCAGTTTGATATTTCAGATGCATGATGTTCATTGGGATTGATTTGTTTTGTTCAGGAGTGATGTGGCGTATTTTGACGGCCTCAGTGAAACTATACTGTCAGTTGGACTGGTCAAACCAAAGCCAGGTTAGTTGGTTTTTCTGTTGTGCACTATTTAGTGCTCACCTCCAGAAGTAGTTGAGAATATTGTGGGTTGATTATTAGAACGTTTTTAGTAATTTCAAGAAAACATAACCTTAATTAGGGCTGTCACTTTTGTGAATAAATCCTGTTTGATTTGTGAGACATAAGTGTTCATTGAATTGATTGTAAAATCGATTTTCCATCTAAATACGTTTCCATTTTCAACACCAAATATAGGCAAATCCACGGACAACTAACAGGCATTAGGAGGAGCATAAAGAGTGCGATTGAGACACACAAGTCAGCAATATTCCTGATGATTTATTGCCGTGGCGTGAAAATTCGTGCACAATGACAAACAGGAGCGCAACATTCAGGGATTGAGATACACACACTTCAGCCCACCAAACGCGGGTAAAAATGAACTTTGGCGGGAAACGCTGTCAAATCACGAGCCAATCTGGCGTTTCTATGTTTACTCACGCGCTGGGGAAGTTCGTGTAAGACAAATCTGTGCGGATTTAGTGCAAATACGCAACTCGCGAGTCCTCATGATATATTAAATAACAGCGTATCGCACAGAATCTGCTCATTTCTGGCTTACTTGAACACGCACGTCACTACACAACACATAACGACGCGCTTCACTTGCATTGAAGTAATAGCGAATATTAAAAAGCATTTGGTTAACAGAAAAGACACTGTTATTATCCAACATCCTACATGTTCTGTGTCCTGTATTGATCTGTCCACCTAAACACATTTTTGGTAAAAAAAAAAAAAAGTAGTTTTCGAAACTTGTGTTGGTTAGTCTGATCGATTTTCGAACGTAAAGTGACAGCCCTACCTGTAATGCATCAAAAGATTTCCTTCTGGACTTTCTGGACATTTTTTGGGTTTACCACTGATTTGTGTTTATACTATAAATGTTGAACTGACGTGGGTAACCTTTGTTGTTCCAGGTATTTTTCAGCCTCACATCCACTTCCTGTTAGTGCTGGCCACACCGGTGGATGTTGTGATCCTGGGCTTGAGCTTCCCAAAAGTCCAGACAGGTGAGTGTCATGTTTGGATTTGTTCAACATTTGCATGTGTTCACTAGGATTATGAACAAATCCTTAATTTAAAGATATAGATCATGATATGTATTGAACAATGAAAGTAAATTACAAACAATAGGACAAATATATGTTTCAGTTTTATTGAACCTTTACTAAGAAATACTACAGAAATGGAATCAAATGTAAATTTAAACACTGCATAAGTCTTCACTGTATGAATTAAATATAAATTTGTTCTTATTAAAAACACAAGTGATTTTCTCTTTGTCTTTTGTTGTTTGATTTATGTTAATGACAGCGGGCGGCAGGAATATTAGGCTGCTGTCACTTTAATGGGGCCATATGAATTCTGTTTGATTTATTTTTATTATTAGTGTTATTAGTGTTATTATATTGAGATGTAGCTAAATTCTACTGTACAACAGTAGTATATTTCTGTCACAATGTTTGACAGGTTTCTGTGTGTTTCTGATATGATGATAGTTTCTCTCAAAATAAATGGAAAAATGCTCATGAAGTGACTTTGGAACTTAAAGGAGTAGTTCACTTTTAAAAAAAACTTTTGCTGATAATTTACTCGCCCCCATGTCATCCAAGATGTCCGTGTCTTTCTTTCTTCAGTCGAAAAGAAATTAAGGTTTTTAATGAAAACATTCCAGGATTTTCTCCATATAATGGACTTCAATGGGGACCAAACGGTTCAAGGTCCAAAAGAGAGTTTCATTGCAAATTGTTCAAAGGGCTTTAAACGACACCAGACGATGAATAAGGGTCTTATCAAGCGAAACGATCGCTCATTTAAAAAATAAATAACAAAGTTTATGTTTTGCTCATGTTTATCACCATTATCTAAACTATAGCGGATAAACTGATAATGTGAGAAATGTTGACTGTCAAGCTTTACTCTCGGCCGTATCTGTGTGTGTATTCCAGCCGGTTTGAATGACAGCATGTCAGGAGCGATGCAGCTTTTGCCGGATCCTCTCTATTCCATCCCCACGGATAACACGTACCTGCTGGCCATCACCTCCACGGATGTGGGCCGCATCTTCATGGCGGGTAAAGACGGCTGCCTGTACGAGATTGCGTATCAGGCGGAGGCGGGCTGGTTCAGTCAGCGCTGCAGGAAGATCAACCACTCCAAGAGCAGCCTGTCCTTCCTCATCCCCTCACTCCTGCAGTTCTCCTTCTCCGAGGACGGTGAGAACAACAACTGGGTGCTTTATAGGGCAGTCAAATAAATATTTGAATTTTGAATAATCGTCGCATTTCCAAAAAAACTGGACGTTCAAATGCAAAAACCATGCATTTAAATTTTTGGTGTGTCAAGAGGCGTGCGAAACATGATGATGGCGTAACTTACGTGGTGTGTTTTCGTTGGCTTATCCAGTATACAGCGCCGCGGCTGCATTTCTAATTGAAAAAAAAATTCAGGAAAAGGTTTCTTGCTGATGAAAACCTGGCAAAAATCGTGCAACGACACACTTGACCAAACCATCGGTCAGAGCTGAGTGTGTGTGTGTTCATCCGCTGGAAACACTGTCCGCAGAAAGCGCTCGGCACTCGCTGCAGATCGAGATCGAGAGCGCGTCTGGTGTTTTTGATTAACTATATGTCGATGTAGTGAGTAGAAGTGTGTTTCTGAATGCCAGTTTGCTATTTAGTGTTCTGTGTGTTGCACGAACACAGTTTACGCATTATAACCTAATTTTCCTTGTATGCACAGTAAGGTAATTATATTTTATTTAAGAACAATTGTTTCAAAAGTTAATGCACTTTAAAAAGTGAATATTTCATTTCAGTAAAAGATGCGGCGATGCTTGATTTAGTTTATATTTGCTTATTGTGCTTGCTTGGGCCCTCTTGTGTGCATTGGAGACAATACAGTACTTTTGTCCTCTAACATTAAGTATTGCCTTTAGAATTAGAATGTAATTTGACTACATATACCACTTTGTCGATGACTGTGTGGGGCTGTTTTGTATTTTTCTGTTCTCTGTGTTTCTTTTTTTTCCCCTTTCCTCCTTCTGTATTGTAGATGTGACTCACTGAATTTTACCTGGTATGTGTTACTGTTTTGTCAATCTGCAATAAAAAAAAAAAATAGAATATAATTTGAATATTGCTAATATTTCAGAAGGAAATTCAAGTTTAGCTTTTTGACAGCCCTAATGGTTTGTGCTTTGGTCTCACGTTTCTCATTTGAATCTTGTTGTTTGTTGCAGATCCTGTCGTCCAAATTGCTGTTGACAATTCCCGTAACATTTTATACACGCGCTCGGAGAAGGGTGTCCTGCAGGTCTGTGTGTGCTTCGATACGGAGTCGTGTTCTGTGGTGTTTCTGGTTTTGAGTGTGGTTCTGATGTGTTCTGGTGTCTGTCAGGTGTATGACCTCGGTGTGGATGGGCAGGGAATGAGTCGAGTCGCTGCCATGTCTCAGAGCTCTATCGTCTCAGCGGCTGGGAACATCGCCAGGTGATGAATAGATGACCCATTACCAATATGAGTTTACAATTTGAATGATTATATTTTGAATAATTTTATTTTGTGTAAAAAAAATTGAATTAATACATTTTATAAGATATTTAATATATATGTTAACTAAGTTTTTGTTCAATTTAAAAAAATATGTATTTTCTATTTTAAAATATTAATGGTATTATAATGTCATTATATAAATGAATCCTTTTTAAAAACATATAACAAATAATTAAAAAAAATGGGAATATTTGTCAATACTGATATGGTTACCAGTATAATGTGCACTCTTAGTTTTTCTTAATTTTTATTATATTAATAATAATTTTTAATACCATTATTTTAATATTAAAATATTAATTAATTATGTTTAAATTTAATTTTAACATTTTTTAAATTTTTCAATAATGATAATAGTTACATTATAACTATAATTGTTATTAATAACATTATTTTATAAAAATACATTTTGGTAAAGCTTTACAATAAGTTCTTATTCATGTATTAATTAACATGAACTAATAATGAGCAATACATTTGTTAGAGTATTTATTTTCATTAATAATATTTAAATAAGTACTAGTAAATGTTGACATAAACATTACCTGAGATTTAATAAATGCTGTAGACATATTGTTCATTCTTAGTTCATCATGTTAACGAATGAAACCTTTATTGTAAAGTGTTACCTAAATCTTGAATCAAAATTTAAATGTATTCCAAAATACTAATATTGGTCAGCGAGTTATTATTATTATTAATAGTGTTATTTTATATTAAAAATTAAACATAATTTTATTATTAATAAATATAGGATTATCATTTAATACATTTGTGTGTCTACATCTTTTTTTGCAGGACGATTGATCGCTCCGTGTTCAAACCCATCGTTCAGATCGCAGTAATCGATCGCTCCGAGTCGTCAGACTGTCAACTTTTGGCCGTCACTCATGCTGGTATGAACACTATGAATATTAGTTATACATATGACTAATGAATAGGGGTGTAACGATTCCCTCATGTCATGATTCGATGCATATCACGATACCATATTATTGCGATACTCCAAGACATAATTACATACAATAAATGACTAAAATGTTGATTAAAATGCTAAATTTGATGTTATATTGTGTGTGTAAATGAGTAGACTTGGACTTGGTGCTGAAACCCAATACAGGACAATAGAGACACCAGAATAACAATATTCATCATTCTGAAGCTGAAAATACTAAATTATTTTAGACGAATATTCTTTGTCACATTCAGTCACTGACTAGAGATATTTAAAATAATGTAGGACACTTTTTACTGGAAACTATACATTTAGCATTATCAGGGCACACACATATTCCCCCATTGCATTATTATACGTTATATTCCACATTATATATAATAGTTTAATAACACTAAAACTCTAAAAACTTGATTAATTTTTATTTTTGGTGAACTATCCACAATATATATTGTCACTATCCACGAAACATATTGTTGCATTTTTGTATTGCGATATTGACACCCCTACTAATGAAGCGTCAATCTGCATATATATCTGTGTTTCTGTGTGTTGTGCAGGTGTGCGTCTTTACTTTAGCAGCATCCCTTTTGCTCCACCAAGCGCCAAACACGTCCCGGCCCGGCCCAGCATCCTTTCACTGGTTCATGTGCGTCTGCCGCCCGGATTCTCTGCGTCCTCCACGCTCCAGAAACCAACTAAAGTACACAAGGCCCTGTACAGTAAAGGTGTTTTGCTGATGGCCTCGTCTGAGACCGAAGACAGCGATGTTCTGTGGTGCATCAACCACGATTCGTTCCCCTTTAAAAAGCCCCTCATGGAAGCTCAGGTCAGAGATGAAGCCACTCGCTGCCTATCGGTTTCTTTTTATTTAATTTAAGCAAAGTGTCTGCGGGTCCTTAAAGTTGAAGCAAATTTAAGGCCATAAAAAGTCTTAAGTTAGGGATGCATTGATATGAAGCCGATACCGATAGTTTTTTATATTTGAAAGCCGATAACCGATATATTAGCTGATATGTAAATCCAAATTTTGTATAATTACATTTTCTGATTACAAAAACAAAAGTCCCACCATTTAAAGACATGTCCATGTTCAAAAAGCAATTTAAAAGCATCATGTTGAACAGTGCGCATCTAAAGAGTCTCAGCTGAAGGAAATAATCCACTATTTATCGGCTTTAATATAGCGGCCAAATTTTCTTATCGATAACCTTACAAATGAACCTATATCGGCTGATAACGATGTCTTAAATACCCTAACTGTTGTGAGACAATTCTTAAATATCATTACAAGAGGTCTTAAATTTGTAGAAAGAAAAACAGCATCAAAAGGCTGAGTGTGAATATTAAACCATATTAAGTGAATATAATTAGAATTTTGACATCCCTTTTCTTAAAAAATGGTGTAAAAACTGAAATGTTACTTTTATCATTTTATAAAACTTTTTGTTCTTGTCAAAATCTGTGCGATTTGAACTGCAAAGATGTTTAGATTGTCATTTTATGGTTTGAATGTCTCCACAGATCTGTCTGCATACGGTATTAATTTAATTTATTTGTGCAGGTTATTAAAAAAGCTAAAAATGTGATTTTAAACGGCATGCGGAGATTCCCTGTTTAACCTTGCCTACAGCATTGAGAATCGTGGCGTTGTATAGTTTAAAATAGGGCTGTGCAAAAATTAATTCTGATTAATCGCATCCAAAATAAAAGTCTGTGTTTACATAATATATTTGTGTGTGCTGTATATAATTATTTTGTATATATAAATACCTATGCATGCATGTATATATTTAAGAATTGTTTGCGCTTAAATTCTGTATATATATATATATATATATATATATATATATATAAATACATAATCTATATTATATAAATATAAATATTTTATATATGAATAACACATTTTCTTAAATATATACATGCATGTGTGTGTATTTATATATACAAAATAATTATATACAGCACACACAAATATATTATGTAAACACAGACTTTTATTTTGGATGCAATTAATCGCAATTAATTTTTGCACAGCCCTAGTTTAAAATAAAAACAGCAACACAAACAAACAAACAAAATCGATGTAAGTAGAAATACATAACGATATGTGCAATATGTTATAACACTATGAAACAAATGTCATATCTACATGCAACCGTCTGGTGGTTTCTTCATTGTTTGTCTGTTTTTAAGATAGCACTCTTGTTTTTCATCTTTTTCTTCAGATGATCGTGAATGTGGACGGTCACTCGTGGGCTCTGTGTTCAATCGAGGAAACGAAGGCTCCCAGAATCGTCACACCCCTGAATAAAGACTTGATTCCAGTCACTGATTCGCCTTTAGTCGTCCAGCAACACAACGTCCCGCCGCAGAAGTTCGTCCTCTTGTCCGCTCAGGTGTGATTTATCTTCCCGTCGATGACGCTGTGTGATATTCGCCACGTTCTTCTTCTCTTACTGTTATCTTTGCCGTCTGCAGGGGAGCCACATCTTCCACAAGCTGAGGCCGGTGGATCAGTTGCGCCACCTACTGGTGAGCAGCGCTGGGGGCGAGAGCGAGGAGATCGAGAGGTTCTTTAAGCTGCACAGGGTACGGTTCATCATGCTTATTCCTTTAATATATCAAAAATGCGTTTGTCAATTAATACAAAATATATCGTCTCACAATATATCGCAGTACAAAAATGCAACAATGTACATATTGATAATATTTATTGTGTATAGTTCTAAAAAATAAAAATGACACTGCGAGAGTTTTAGTGTCAGTACTATATAATGTTGAACATAATGCAATGGGGGAATATTTGTGTGTCCTGATAATGCTAAATGATTTGTTATCAGTAAAAAATGGGCTAATATATTTTAAATATATCCAGTCAGTGACCAGATTTGTCTAAAATAATTCTGTTTTTTAGCTTCACAATCATGAATATTGTTATTCTGGTGTCTCTATTGTCTAGTATTGGGCTTCCAACACCAAGTCCATCCTATTCATTTACACACACAATGGAATATCAAATTTAGCCTTTGACTCAACTGCAAATTTCTTGTTAACCTTTAATCGTATGTCTTGGAGTATCGCAATAATATAGTATCGTGACATGAAGGAATCGTTACACCACTAATGAACATTGATCTCCGTTCACAGGAAGAGCAGGCGTGTGCCACGGCGCTGATCTTGGCCTGTTCCACTGCAGCGTCTGATAGAGAAGTGTCTGTATGGGCCACTCGAGCGTTCTTCAGGTCAGATATCATTTATCTGCTTTTTATACGAACAATTTTATTTTAACAGTCATAGTAAACAAATATTAAAAATTTGTTTAAAAAAAATTTCTAGTGAACACATGAGAGAATATCGAATCATTTTATATTAGGGCTGTGCAAAAATTAATTCCGATTAATCGCATCCAAAATAAAAGTCTGTGTTTAGATAATATATTTGTGTGTGCTGTATATAATTATTTTGTATATATAAATACACACACATGCATGTATATATTTAAGAAAATGTGTTATTCATATATAAAATATTATATATTTATATAATATAGATTATGTATTTATATATAAATACAGAATTTAAGCGCAAATAATTCTTAAATATATACATTTTAATTTGGATGCGATAATTTGGACTTTTATTTTGGATGCGATTAATCGCATTAATTTTTGCACAGCCCTATTTTATATACATTTTATTTGCACCAGTATAACACTAAACAGCATTATAATTACCACACACACACACTACTCGCTCACCAAGGCTGTATGTATTTGATCAAAAATACTGTAAAAACAGTGAAATGTTATTACAATGACAGTTTTTTCAAGTAAAATTGTTTTAGCCATTGAATGAACTGGTCATATTTTCCAGAAAATAAGTTAAACACTGTGAAAATTACTCTGAGAAATTAAACCGATACGTCGCATCTGTGTATGAGTCACATTTTTTAGACTAAGCAAAGAGTAAAGCGAAACTCTAACTAGTGAAGTGTGGGAAACGCGTTACACCAATAACATTGGCTTCACGCATCTCTCACTCGCATGAATCTGCATGTTTTGCGTGCTTGACGTTAATTTAATTCTACAAGATACTTCGGTTGAACTCTACGGCCGACAAAATCATCATGGAAAGACGTGATTCGGTGAATTGGCGTGATGCATTTACACAGAAGGTGTTTTTTTGCAGGTACGGTGGAGAGGCTCAGATGCGTTTCCCATCTGCCATTTCTGCTCCCAGTAACGTCGGCCCGCTCTTCGGCTCCCCCGTACCAGGTGACAAACGTTTCAACCTGCCACACAAATCTAGCTGTAACATTAACCCTGTCAAATCACACTAGAAGCTGTCAGTGTTGACTAATGTCTAATCTGTAGTCTGCTGTGATTGTAGGATCCCCAATGCCTGTCGGCAGCCCCCTACCAAACCCCAGTTTTCTTGCCACACCTGCCCCAGGTATAAAACCACCCCTCAGACCAGTCTAGCTTCACTAATCTGTGTGTACTAGTATATATGATGTTAAAGAGGACCTATTATTTAGTTGTCAGGCTCTACTAGAACAGGTTTTCCTGCTTGAATGTTGATTATTCTCCATTGTTGCGGCTCCTCTCTTCCCAGTCTGTCAGTATCACTCTGTTTACTTCCTGTCTCTATGAAGCCCCTCCTTCTGACAAGCACACTGTGCTCTGATTGGTCGGCTGGAGCAGTGTGTTGTGTTTGGGAAATGTCCCGCCCCTTTTCATAACCGCCAGTTTAACACACTACTAACTAACTCAACCAGGCCCCGCCCCTTTATTCTGCATATTAATTATCATAATGAGGAATATTGTGACGTGTTCGTTCCCGGAAGAAACTCAAGACTACAATGGAGGCGTTTCAGGAGTTCAGAAACACTGACACTGATATAGAGGAGAACTGGAGCTTCTTCATGCTCAAACAGCAACATCACACACTAAAGAGAGATGAACATGAAATAAAGCGTAATAGGTCCTCTTTAATGCAATCATCCTACACAAGTAAAGAAATCAAGTGTGTGTCTGTCTCTATTCCAGGCCCATAATGCATCTTGTTGTTGTCTTTGTCTTGTTGTGTTGCATGTTATTCTAAATAAATAATTTAATGCGATAATATCTCAGTCGAATAATCCTGATGGATGCGTCCCATCTTGCTATTTCCTGCTGAATATTGTTTTTAAAGGTGCAGTGTGTAATATTTTGGAGGATCTGTTGACAGAAATGCAATATCATATACATAACTGTTTTTGGTGGTGTATAAAGACCTTACTTAATGAACCGTTATGTTTATTATAGGGCTGTGCAAAAATTAATTGCGATTAATCGCATCCAAAATAAAAGTCTGTGTTTACATAATATATTTGTGTGTGCTGTATATAATTATTTTGTATATATAAATACACAAACGTGCATGTATATATTTAAGAATTATTTGCGCTTAAATTCTGTATATATATATATATATATATATATATATAAACATACATAATCTATATTATATAAATATTTTATATATGAATAACACATTTTCTTAAATATATACATGCATGCATAGGTATTTGTATATACAAAATAATTATATACAGCACACGCAAATATATTATGTAAACACAAACTTTTATTTTGGATGCGATTAATCGCAATTAATTTTTGCACAGCCCTAGTTTATTAGCTTTGAGCGTTTATCTCTGCACAATGTCGCCTTACATGTTTCTACGGTGGCCCTAAACGGACAAATGCGCTTCGTCTCTAGATGTAAAGAAGCTATAGCTAAAGTCAGCAGATAAAACACTGACACAATCATGAACAATTGACAATAATATTTGTAATAACATATCGTTTTACTGAATAATCGAGTAAACCTAATTTCTTAATTTATCTTTGTAAAGAAACCTCATTGCTTAACTGGCTACTGTTACTGTCTCATACGACGACATCACTTCCTGTCCGTCACCGTAACTTCTGTCGGGTGCAGTTCGCAACCTCACCACTAGATGCTTCTAGAAATCACACACTGCACCTTTAAAACATGTGTTTGACTCTCATCAGGCATGTTCCCGCCAACCATGTCGACCCCTTACACCGCAGCTACACCCATGATCCCCAGCGGTGCCGCTCTCACAGCTGTGTCCTCTGGACCTGAGGTCATCTTCTCTGGAAAACACAACGGCATCTGTATTTACTTCACACGTATACTGGGGTCAGTCAGCGTTACGCTTGCCTTGACATTTCGAAAGCTCATAACAGTCTGTTTTGGCTGATTATTTTATAAAGATGCGCTTTATTTTGATGCTTGAAACAGAAACATCTGGGACGGGAGTCTTTCGATGGAAACCACCATTAACAAAGGGAGTCAGACTGTGACTTTTGTGAGTAATGAGAGTTTTTACAGTATTTATACATTTTTTTTGTGTGGGTTTTTGAAAAAAAAAAATTCAATACATTTTTATTATTGTTACTAATGACAGATTTTAGAGTAGTGGTTTTTGTTTTTATTTATTGTGGGTAATTTACAGATTTTAGAGAAATTTAAATGCATTATTGCTTTTATTTATGCATTTAGTTCATTATTGATTTTGTTTGATTAATGACTGAATTTGGAATTTATTTTATTAATTTATTTAATTTTGTTTATATTTTTATTGTGAGCAATGACAGATATTGATAATTATTTTACAAAAAATGCGTTGTTTTTATTTTTGTGTATTGCGCGTAATTACTGATTTTTGAGAAATTTCAGTGCATTATTCCTTTTATTTATGCATTTAGTTTTTTATTGATTTTGTTTGATTAATGACAGATTTTTGGAACATTTTTACAAGAAATGCTTTTTTGTTTTATTAATTTATTTTTAATTTTGTTTATTTTTTACTGTGAGCAATGACAGATATTGGATAATTATTTTACAAAAAATGCTTTGTTTTTATTTTTGTGTATTGTGCGTAATGACAGATTTTGGAGCATTTTTGTAAAACGTGTTTGTGTTTTATACATTTTTCTATTATTTAATTATTTTTTATAAATACTTTTTGTATTTAACTTTAACTTTACTTTTTGTATTTATTGTTTATTGTGGGCAATGACAGATTTTAGAGAAATTATTGCTTTTATTTATGTATTTAGTTAGTGATTAATGACAGATTTTGTAGGTTTTTTATACAAATCCTTTATTTTAGTTCATGAATTCATTTTGGTTTTTAATTTATTGTGAGCAATGACAGATATTGGATAATTTAAAAAAAAAAAAAAAAATTGGTTTTATTTTTGTTTATTGTGAGTAACGATTTTTACTTTTCCGCTCCGCTTGTGTTCGAGTTTTTGTAGTGCATCACTTCCAGCAACTTTTTAGCCAATCAGAAAAGTTCTCTGCCTGTCAATCATTTTGTGTGTTTAGGTTCAGGTTAGTTTCGCATAGCCAGACCTTTAGTTTGACATCATAATGTCTTTGATTGGCCAAGGACCGCCAAGACGCCAGCTGACATGTAGGGCGTAAAAATGTAACGTCAATGTTCCTACAATAACAGACTGTCTTGTAAAAAAAAACTCTTAGACATATTTTAAAGAGTCTAATCATTCTTCACATGCTTTTGAAACCCCAGTGTTTAATTGATCCCGGAAAGCGCTTATTGTCACGAATTTAAACGCGACATTCAACTTTGAATTTTCCGAAATGATTTTGTGTGCCATATTCATCAGACGTTAGCCAAATCTGAGACTAGGTTCAGGTTGACCTCTTTGTGTGGTTCATTGATAATGTGGTTTGACCTTCAGCTGGAGAGCACAGCCAGTTCATCGGATCTGGAGCTCGTCCTCATGGAGCTTCAGGGATTGAAGGAGTTCCTGGACAAAAACTCCCAGTTCAGTCCGACTTCTCTGGGTGTGGCCAAGTAGGTCCCTGTCACCTCCTCCTCATGTTAAAGTAATGCATGTTTCTTGTAGCCATGTGGTTTTCTAACTAACTCGACCTCCTCAGTTTCAGCTCACCAGCAAACCTACAGCAAAGGCTTCTGGGATTCATGCGACCGGATGGTTCCAGCTCCCAACAAGTACAGCAGGAGCTCCAGCGGAAGTACCACAGTGAGTTTCAGTGTGTGTGTGTGTGTTAGGGACGGGCATTTTTCAAAAATAGTGTATTCGAAAATTTGGGCTCATAAAAATAAAATACTCAAATATTTAGTAAATCAGAAATTAGTGAATTAAAAAAATTTAGTGAAGTGAATCAATCAAAACTAACTTTATTCTAGAGCCAAACAATCTGTTACTGTAATCTGCTGTTATCACTGTAAAGCTGCCGTGAAACTCTAGATTGTTAAAAGCGCCGTATAATGAAGGTGACCTGACATGTTTGTTCGTCAGCGGAGGCTCAAGCGCATGAGAAGGCGTCTCTTCAGGCCATGCAGCAGTTGATCCATCGCTCCTGTCAGACGCTGGCGCTCTGGAAACTTCTGTGCGATCATCAGTTCAGCCTCATCATCTCTGAGATGCCCACGGTACGACCCACCGCTCGCGCTTTCCTGAACACAGGCCAAACTCCAGCAATGAGAATATCCTGCAAAGTGAGAGATTTCAAGCCTTTATTTGTTATAATCTCACAGCTTATGAAAACCCCAAATTCAAAATGAGAATATTGTGAAAAGGTTTTCATATCTGTAATCCATAATCATCACAATTATAACAAATAAAGGCTTGAAATATCTCACTTTACATGTAATGAGTCTATATAATATATTAGTTTCACCTTTTTAAGTTGAATTACTGAAATAAATGAACTTTTGCACCATATTATAATTTATTCTAGAGTTTCTAGTGTGTCAAATTCATATTGAAAAAGGGTTGCGTGGTGTAAAAAACGTATATTTATATTTTATGCGATATGAAAAGAGGACTTGAATAGCTCTCCAAGTCTTCATAGGCCACGTTCACAGTGTTTTTGACCAATTCAATATGACTATAAAATAATACATTTTATTGTGGTTATTACTGAATTATAATATTATTGCACTGTAAAATAGTCGAGTCAAAGTTTATTTATAAAGCACTTTTTAAAAACAGCAAGTGTTCATCAAAGTGCTGTACACGCATATAAAAAATACTTTGTTTTACTGTGAAATTACTGAAATGGTCCTTGCAATCTGAGTCTGAAATTTTCACACGTTATAAAATGAAAACGACCTCACGTTGGCATTGCTTCTGAAACTTTCATCCGTTATAAAAAAATTAGGGTTTTTTCCCAAATTTCCCAAAAATCGGGTTGTCTCTCCATACCTTAGACCCAATGTTTCCTCTTTCTTTTTCTCTTTTAAAGAAGAGAGATGACAACAATATCATCCTCACTGCTTCAAGAATCCATTTTGTATTGTTTGGCGATTTTTTTTTTTTTTTCTGGCAATGGTTTAATTAATTTGGATTAGACTCGGTAAGCAAGGTTTCTATGATGACTCTGAGTGTGAAAGGACCTGCAATTTCTTAATTATTAAACGGTTTTGAGCTTTTATTTTGACGGGTTCCCGCCAACTAAAAATATGCAGTCCTCGTTTCAGAATGAAGCACGGCACTGTGTTCATTTAACTGCTAGCGCATGTTTATTTCATTAAATTGCAGCCATATTCCAATATCGATATATTTATATATAAAATGCAGTCCTATATTGAAACGTTGATGTACAAACGATCCTATCATTTCCCTTGCTGGTTTTCTTCCCCCGCCAGGAGTTTCAGGATCAGATTAAGGGCGTGAGTTTTAAGGACGTGGTTGTCTCTGGACGCGAGCTAAGCGGCGCGCTCATCACCGCGCTCATAAACGTGTACATCAAAGACAGCGCGTGTGTCGACACGGTCAGCGCTCACCTGAGGGACATCTGCCCTCTGCTGTACAGCAGTGACGACAGCACCTGCTCCAAGGTACCGCACAGAACACACACACGGTACACACACACCACACACACACACACAGTACAAAGATGGAAAAATAACTTGAGGCAACTGTGGGAAAGCAATCACTCAGTTTCACTCAATTTTTTGGTTGTTTTTAATTATTATTTATCCAAAAATTGTTTTCCTATTTAGTTTTTTATTTGAGTTTATTTTTTATTTAATTCATTTTTTATTTTACATTTTAAAAAAATTTAATTTTTTTTTTATTGGATTTATTTATTTAGTTTAGTTATCTTGGGGGGTTGTTTTTCTGCCTGTATTTTTGTTTTTTATTATTATTATTTGTTTATTTTTTTACTTTATTACAGTTTTTCATTCTATATTTTATTTTTATTTTTTAAACTTTAGTATTTAGTTATTTTATAATTTTGTTGTTTTTCTTTAGTTTTTAGTGCACATATTTATTACTGAGCTCATTTTTATGTATTTATTATTTACTTGTTTAGTTTCTTAGTGCATTTTTTATATTCATTTAAAAAAATGTAAAGTTTATTTTAGTTTAAATTTAAGTGTTTATTTTATAGATTTTTTTTATTTACCTTCGTTATTTTAGTTTTTTGTTTATCTATGTATTATTATTTAAATATTGTATTTATTTTGTTATTTTTAGTTGTTTTAACTTGATTAATTTATCTTTTATTTATTAGTTTAATTCATTCCAGTTTTTTCATTTTTATTTGAGTTAATTTGTATTTAGTGGAATAGTTCGATATTTATTTATTTATTTAATTTCAATTTCAATTCTGCATTCAATTATTTCAATAAAATTCAATATTCTCAATTCAATCTTATTCCACTTTGGCTCCTTGCCATGCCGCCTTAACTATTCCATGAACAATTATTTTGTTACTTTTGAAGTTAAAAATACTTCATGATATTTCTGCTTTTTCAAGTATATCTTGTTTTAATCGTACTTTTTGTTGTTTTTTATCCATCTACATGTTGTCATATGAGCAACCAGTCATTATAACTGAAGGTCTCGGTTGAATACTAGGTTGAAATCAGATCTCTGTCCTTCCTCACAGGCCAATGAGCTTCTCCAGAGCTCCAGACAGATCCAGAACAAGCAGGAGAAGGAGCGAACGCTGAAGGAATCCCTCCGTCTCTATCAGCAGATCAGCCACCACACAGACCTGCCACTCGTGTGCTCTCAGTACCGGCAAGGTGAGTGTCTGCTTTAAAGTGATGGTTCACCCAAAATTTAATTTACCCCATGATTTACTCACCCTGAAGTCACCCTATGTGTTTAGATGCCTCTCGCGGTGCAAACAAACAGGGCTGGGCAACAAACTCAAGCTCCTCCCACAATTCTCTTTAAAAATGACTGTTTTAGACTTGGTGTTCCTCTACGCTAGAGCAAAACTGTTTTGTCATTCCGTTGTGCGTCAAGTTTAAGAGTTACTCTTTTGGAGTAAATCGATGCGTATGCCGTCTATAAGCTAGTTATTGCTCTTACACAAAGACATCACTTCACTTCTGAAGGCCTTTATTAATTCGCCAGAGCCTGTGGAGCACTTTCATCATGAATAAATGCACTTTGATGGACTTCCAAAATGGGAAGAGCCAGGACATTTTTTTAATATAATTCTGATTGTATTCGTCTGAAAGAAGAATGTCATATACACCTAGGATGGCGTGAGTAAATCATGGGCTAATGCAGAGGAACTGAACGATGTGTGTGTTGCTTCTGCTCCCGCTCAGTGCGTTTCTATGAGGGAGTGGTGGAGCTGTGTCTCACGGCCGCTGATAAGAAAGACCCTCAGAAACTGGGGCCGCACTTCTACAGGAACGGAGAACCAGAGGAGGACTCCACCGGCCAGCAGGCCTTCCAGGAGAGGTCGGCACACACACACACACACACACACACTCGTCATTAGGGCTGTCAAAATGGCTGAAAATCTACATTTATTTTTTTAAATATTACCAAAATACAAATTGTATTAATTTTAAAGGCAATATCATGTTAAAGGAAAAAACTGTATTGTCTCCAATGTCCACAAGAGGGCGCAGGTGAGCACAATTAGCTAATATAAACTCAATCCAGCATCGCATCTTTTATTGAAGTTAAATGACATTGACTTTTTTTAACTACTTTTATTCAGTGAGTATTCAGAATGATCATTTTTATTTGTCAGCCCTACTCATCATCATACAGGTGCTCAGGTAGAGGTAGGTTTGAATCCGGTCGTAAATAAATAATAAAAACCATTTATGACGTTTTTGTCCAGACTGTCCTGTTATAAATGCATCACGGACACCATGCAGGAGTTGGTGAACCAGAGTAAAGCGGCTCCTCAGTCTCCCAGCGTGCCTAAACAACCCGGGCCGCCCGTCATGACCTCTGACCCCAACATGCTGAGTAATGAGGACGCTGCCGCCCATGTGAGTAACGTGCCCCCTGCTAGACCTTCAGTTTAAACCTGTTTGATGCAGTCTTATTTTAATTTTACAATGGAAGTCCTTGTTAAAATTTTCAATTGGCTTTTATTTTTATATTTTCAGTTTTCATTTTGGTTGAAGTTTTAGTAATTTTTCCATGTGCAAATATTTTTTTCTTCTATTTATTTAGTTTTTAGAAACTTGAATATTTTTTTTATTGCAGTTTTTATTTTATATTTCTTATTTTTGATTTAGTAATTTAGTACCAAAGTTGTTATAGTTGACTTCAACTGAAACGAAATACATTTTTATTTTTTATTTTTATTTTAGGATTTTAGTTTATATATTTTTGTTTTTCATTTAATTTAAAATTTTTTGCTTTTATTTATTTATTTTTAATTAGTTTATTTATTTTAGTTTTTTTATTTACATTTGTTGCATAAGTGATTTTTATTTGTAATGTTTATCTTTTTTTTTTTTATTTAAATGAAATGTAAAAAAAAAAAGAGAAACTTACACAAATTAAACTAAATAATCAATTGACTTTGATTTTCACTTTTTTGCCAAGGCAACATTTCTAATTTTCATTTACGTTTCCCACTAGTATTAGTTTATTTTATTTCCAGCCTAATTTCAGTGAAAGAATAGGATTTGTAAAGGTTTTGGTTGAATGAAGCATAACGGCTCTGATTCCTCACACAGTTTGAGCAGATGCTGGGTCTCGCTCAGAGATCTCAAGACGAGCTCTTCCACATCGCTCTCTATAACTGGCTCATCCAGGCCGATCTCACCGACAAGCTCTTGGAGGTATGTGATGACAAACACAGATTAAGGTGTCGTTGCTCTGAGTGTTGAGTTTTCTCCTCTGTCCAGGTCAATTCCCCATACCTCGAGGATCATCTGATGCACATGATCAAACAGGACCAGAGTAAAGTGCGTAACATGGACCTTCTGTGGCGATACTACGAGAAGAACCGAAGCTTCAGCAAAGCGGCGCACGTGCTGGCGCGACTGGCAGACATGCACAGGTTAGCCCCGCCCCCTGGAATCTTATTGGTTCAAAATCACTCCTCATTTTCATTAAACATTTATGGGAAAGGAATCACTGTTTTATTTAGTTATTTTTTTGTGCACATTTATTATTTAGCTTATTTGCAATTTAATTTTAGTTTTAGTTTTTAGTTTTTTTTTTTAATTTTTATAAATGTTGTGTTTATCAACTTTTTTAATTAGTTTAACTAATTTACTTTAGTTATTTTGTTTTTCTATGTGTCTCAATGTATATACTGTTATTTTTATTTATTGTTTTTTGTTTAATATTTTATTTTTTGATGAATGTTTTTGAAACAAATAAACTAAAATAAAGAAAACAATATTAAAAATATATAAATATTTTATATTTTTTCTTAAATTTATTGTAGTTGATTTGATTCATTCCAGTTTTTAATTTAATTTTAGTTAATTATTTATTTACATTTTATTTAGTGAAATGGTTATATTTTTATTGATTTAAATAAGTTATTTTATTTAAAGTATTAAAATTCAATTATTTCAATAAAATTCAAGTATCTGTGTACCACTTTGGTTTCTTAATAATTCCATGAACAATTCTTTTGTCACATCTTACGTTACAAATGCTTAACGATAATTTTGCCTTTTCAGGCATACTTTTTTTTTTGGTATTCTGGTTTTGAAAATTTTATATGACCCCATAAAGGTTCAATTTGCCTCAATGTGGTTGTGTCAACTGAACTTGAGTGGTGAATGTTTTGTGTGTGTGTGTGTGTGTGTGTGTAGCACTGAGATCTCTCTGAAGCAGCGTTTGGAGTACATCTCGAGGGCCATTCTCTCGGCCAAGAGCTCGTCCTGCGCGTCCTCCCTGGGAGCCGACGGAGAGTTTCTGCATGAACTGGAGGAGAAGATGGAGGTAATGACCCCGAAGCAGCTGCTGATGACCTGAATGAGACATTTGTGTAATATAATAGACCCTTCGCAGGGTGTTTGATTGACATGCGATCTGACCAATCATAATCTGCCATCTGCCAAATCTGCCATTTTTGTCCGACAAAATCACACATCGACCGCCAGCTACCGGCCATTTTAGTTTCTTATTTAGAGTAGAATGTCATTGAGGGGAAAAACAACAACAGCTCATCCAAAAATTAATATTCAGTCATTTTCTCAAGCACGTAATCCAAACATGTATGTTTATTTTCCAAATATCCAAATATTTATTTTTGAAGCTACTTTTTAAATGATATTTAGGGAGTAATTTCTTTAGATTAATTAATCGATACATCATGTAATTAATTCTATTTATTTTTTTAATTCATTGCTTGCCAGCCCTACTAATTATATATCGATATTGCTATATATTATTAAATAAAATATTAAACAAAAGAAGAAATATTGTTAATGTAACTGTACTGTAAAATTCAAAATGGATATTTAAGAAATATAATAAAAATAATAATACTTAAACTAATATTAACATTGTAATTTGTATTGTTTGATTTAGTAAATTTTCACATTTTGTATATAAATCTGATACTACATATAGACATAGATTGCTTTAAGGTCTTTAGGAGCTCAGCACACGAGTCAGGCACATATGTGATGACTTCTGTGATGTAAAGTGTTCCTCTTATTAAGAGTTGTATAAATTAGTTTTTGATATTTGTGCAAAATTGATTCCCAGGCCCCAGCGAGGATCGAACTCGCGACCCCTGGTTTACAAGACCAGTGCTCTAACCACTGAGCTATGGAGCCAGACCTGTTCGGCATCTGGGCGTCTTACTGTTTAAAGCACACAAACACAACTTTGCATAGCACGTCAAAGGGTGTGTCCAGCACTCCCTGTAGCTCTGTTTAAAGTAAAGGAATGATGGATGACTCGTTTGTCATAAACGTTATCCTTCTGTATGCATAACTTTGTAAATAGTGTGTGCTAGGATTGGACAATTTATATATATATATATATATATATACACACAGAGAGAGAGTCATGTGAAAAAGAAAGGACACATGATTGAATGCTATGGTTTTATTTATCAGGACATAATAAAAGAATCATCTGGTCATTAGCATGTCTTATTACGTAAATACAACCTCAGATGAACAACAACACATGACGTATTATACTGTGTCATTTATTTAACAAAAATAAAGCCAAAATGAAAAAGCCATGGGTGACAAACTATTAGCACACAGCGACTGCTTCCATAGGAATTAAAGTCCCCCTGTAGTCAATCATTTTATCCCTTAAAACTCATCTTTAATCACCAAAATTACATATTTAAGTGTTCATTTAAGTTCATGTGGTTGGCGATCACACGTTGATCTGATTGGTTACAGGGTCATTTGTGACGTCAGAAACACCAGCGATTTCAAAGCGTGTTTTTGAGACTGTCTTTGGTTCACTGCAGTTTTAAGGAGGAAATACTCAGCAATGCTGTCCACTTGTCAACTTTTGGATTAAAAACACCACAGACACAACATTAAACGCTGGATTTACACCACCGAGGGACTTTAAGATAATTTTTTAAGGAAAAAAAAAGTTTAAATGTGTCATTTTGGTGTTTTAAGGGATAAAATTGACTACAGGGAGACTTTAAAACATGCTAGCAATGTAAACAACATGCTATATATTTTTAAAACCTTCAAGCTGTTATTTTAAGCTGTCAGACCAACATCAAACTTTTACTCATCTAGTTTATTCCTTAAAGTCTGTTTTTGGTCTTTAAAATGTTGGTTAATGCCCGTGATGAATCCTGCTTTGGTCCTCAGGTGGTGCGGATTCAGGTGCAGATCCAGGAGTCCCTGCGCAGACAGTATTCCCAGCATCCCTCAGTGCAGGGAGCCATGACACAGCTCGACTCTGAGCTCATGGACATTACCAAGGTAAGTTCAGTTCAGCCAATGTGAGCTTTCTGATCGGTTGTGTTTGAACATTTCCTGAAGGTGATCGCAGTTGATCCGTACTAGGGGTTGAACCGATTATTCGACTAGTCGACCTTAATGCAATGCTGTGACGCTTTAAGCGTGACGTCGACTAGTCGCGTTGGTCATGTGACACTATATGATTGCGCTAATTTTGATAATATATGGCCGTGTTGCAGGCGACAACAGATGAAGAGCCCAGGGGGTCATTGCAAGAAAGCAGCATTGGTACATAAAGTGTATGGAAATACTTTACTAACTTATAGCCTATTGTTGAAAACGAAAGTAAAAACATGACGCACGCTCACTGTTTTACCGGGAAATGAGCAGTCTCTTTTAAAATCATTCAAACATTAGCCTATTTTTTTAAACATATTAAAGGGTTAGTTGACCCAAAAATGAAAATTCTGTCAGTATTGACTCACCCTCATGTTGTTCCAACCCTGTAAGACATTCGTTCATCTTCTGAACACAAATTAAGATATTTAAGATATTAAGAGGGTGAGTAAATACTGACAGAATTTTCATTTTTGGGTGAACTGACCGTTTAAAGTGACAGTAGCCTAATATTCCTGCTGTTATCCGTGTCATTAATGTTAATAAAACAACAAAATACAGCTTCTACAAAGATGAACCTGTATTCATTTATACAGTGAACAAATAGTGTTATTTTACATTTTTTGGCTTCCTTATTCATTTCTGTACCTGAACACAACTGTTAGACTTTATAACTTGTAATCCCTGCTTGAACTTCAGGTGAGCTTTAAAGGAGTAGTTCACTTTAAAAACAACGTTTGCTGATAATTTACTCAACGCCACGTCTTTCTTTCTTCAGTCGGTTTTTGATGAAAACATTCCAGGATTTTCTCCATATAATGGACTTCAATGGGGTCCAAACGGTTCAAGGGCCAAATGAGAGTTTCAGTGCAGCTTCAGAGGGCTTTAAACGACACCAGACGATGAATAAGGGTCTTATCAAGCGAAACGATCGGTTTCTGTTTAATTATATGGAGAAAATCCTGGAATGTTTTCATCAAAAACCTTCGTTTCTTTTCGACTGAAGAAAGAAAGACATGGACATCTTGGATGACATGGGGGCGAGTAAATTATCAGCAAAAGTTGTTTTAAAAGTGAACTTCTCCTTTAAGTAATAAATGAAAAACAAACTGAGTGCGTCTAAAGAACCGTGAATTTTGTGATGCGTTGCACCGCTAACGTTTCCTCTGTTGCTTTCCTCTCTGAAGCTGTACGGCGAGTTTGCGGATCATTTCCGGTTGTCGGAGTGTAAGCTGGCTATCATTCACTGTGCGGGACATTCGGATCCGATCCTGGTGCACTCGCTGTGGCAGGAGATCATCGAGAAGGGTAAAACCGGAGACTGTCTTATATATCGGGTTGCATGCGGGTCATCTAGTGGCTTTGGTAAGACCTCTCCAGTTGGGTCGTGTGTGTGTGTGTGTGTGTGTGACGGCTTGTTTTGTGTTTCAGAGCTGAGTGACAGTGTGGCCATGAGCCCGGCGGACCGCATGAGAGCGCTGAGCCTGAAGCTCGTGTCTCTGGGAAAGTTGTACGCTGGAACGCCGCGGTACTTTCCGCTAGGTACCGTTTGCCTTCATACTTTTTAGCCACTGACTGATTCTCATTTAATCTGAGAGAAACTATATATCATCACAGAAGAAGCTCTACACGGCAACCCGTCAAAATAAAAGTTTGGTTTAACTTTAAAGAAAAACAGTACAATATCACTTTTGTACATTTACAATGTACTAGTGCAGTGCCCGGGCAAAATCAGTTTTGGTGTGTTTTTAGTAATTGTGGGTTCATTGTTACAATTAAACAGCAAAAGTTCAGTGACTTTTTTTATTTGCGCATGACTTAATGTTTATCTGACAGTGTCCATGCTTCTTTTACCGATATATTTAATATGTTTTGCATTTCTAATCCAAACAACATCAAACTCGGCTCTGCACTTACTCGCGCCCGTAGCAGAGACGCGTCAAGTTTGAAATCCATCGGACTAACGGTTCGAGAGATATGTGAATAACACACACAGACGTTTCTGTAATTTATAGATAGATAGATATCTTAATGTAATACTAGAACTACTACTAATAATAATAGTATTATTTAAAAAAAAAAAATTTCATGTAAAATTGTTGTGTATCATCACTTCATTGAAATTACTGTTTATGCCTTCATTTGATTACCAGAAAAATTCAAATACACAATGCGGAGAGAGAGAGAAAAAACATTTCATTTTGTATTATTATTATTATTATTACGATTATTGTATACAAATTAATGATCTGCTGTTTTTATTAATTCAATTAATTAGATATATTTTGGATTAAACCGTTTGTATGGAATATAGACTAAATAAAAAGGAAAGTAAAAATAAAATGGAATTTGAAGAGAGAGAAAAAACATTAAGAATGGAATTTTTGTTTATAACTGTTGATAAATTGCTGTTAAATTGAACAAGTTTCATGATTTCACTACTTTTTGAGTAATACAATTATATGTAACCACCTGGAAAAATATTGAATCCTGAAAAATTAAAACAGAATTAACTCTAGGTATTAAACTAGGTATTTTGTAAAGTGTGCTCATGCTTAAGGTTGGCTGCATTAACAGTTTAATTAATGTTTAATAACATTAATGTTGCAGCCTCTGATATAACATTCTCTGTTCATAAAATTGGTTTGGAAAAAAGTATCTTTCAGGATCCGGTATTGAAGTCATCTGGGGCCGGTTCCACAAAGCTAGTTTAGACCGGTCTATATTGATAGACAAGTCTAACGTTTGCCCATAGACTAGTCTAATGCAAGTTACACTGTTTCACAAAAATAAAGACTGACTTAATTTAGACCAAAACAATTAGACACCTTAGGCCAGTGTTTCTCAAACTGTTTCTGCCATTCTCCACTTTGAAGGCAACAAAATGTCAATAAACTAGGCTTTAAGGTAAAATGTATTTTATTAACATGACATTTTAAAAACATAAACATGACCGTATATAAAAATAATAATGCAATTGTGTTTGTATTTTGCCTCTGATAACATCAAATTCAGAAACGGAGAAAATAAGTGTGGGCTAGTTGTGCTTTGCTTTACTATTTTGTCACTTCGCAAACTGCAAAAAGAACAAACACAATTGAAAAAGAATAATAACAACCTCAAAACTAAGCGGAGGTGGTAAAATCCTAATAATGTAGATATTTTAGATGTTTTTATAATAATAATTGTGTTTTATAAGCTACTGTGTTTCCCACAGTATTGTGTGTGTGTGTGGACCTCGGTCGAGGGGCATGCTCCCCCGAAGAAAACATTGTTTTGTAGCCTGTTTTGTAGTAGGCTACAGAGCCAGAGACGGAGACATCACAACTATTCAGTGTTTTCAATAATGTTGATTTATTTTTGGCTTCAGACATTTAAATTCACATTAAGTTACTAAAAAAGCAATACGTTTAGAGTTTGTCAAATACACACTAATGTCTATGGAAGTGGCAATAATAATTATTTCCATTATAATTGGATGACACGTATTATCATATCAAATAAGCGGCCCCTGGTGTCAGTGTGGGTAAGGATACCCAGCTCTAATCACCTGTGTGTTTGTGAAGCTGAAGTGATCTTTCATATATTTGTAATGTAATCTTGTGTGTTTGGATGTGCTCTTCAGATTTCCTGGTGAAGTTCCTGGAGCAGGAGGTGTGCCGGTGTAACTGGGACGTGGGCTTCGTCACCTTCACCATGCAGGAGATCGGAGTTCAGCTCCCGCGCCTGCTGGAGGTCTACGACCAGCTCTTCAAGACACGGGTACACTACTACTTTTTTTATTTTATTTTTTATTTTTTATAATTATTGATTTATAAATGTGTAATCCTCTTAAGGATTGCTTAATGGTAGTTCTAAATTTATTTAACTATTTTTTTTTTTTTCATAAATTTCTTAACTATTTTACTCCACAATACTTAACCTATATTTATTTACTATTTTATTTATTTTATTTCAGTATTTTTTATTAATCTATAATCCTATTAAGGATTGCTTAACAGTAGTTATTTATTTATTTACTTTAAAAAGTATGTATTATTATTTAGTAATTAATCCATAATATTTTAAGGATTGCTTAGTAATATTTTTATATTTATTTATATTTACAGGTGAAACTCGAAAAATTAGAATATGGTGCAAAAGTTCATTTATTTTAGTTATTCAACTTCAAGGTGAAACTAATATATTATATAGACTCATTACATGCAACGTGAGATATTTCAAGCCTTTATTTGTTATAATTGTGATGATTACAGCTTATGAAAACCCCAAATTCAAAATTTGAATATTGTGTAAAGCTTTTCATATCTAATCCATAATCATCAAAATTATAACAAATAAAGGCTTGAAATATCTCACTTTGCATGTAATGAGTCTATATAATATATATTAGTTTCACCTTTTAATTTGAATTACTGAAATAAATGAACTTTTGCACCATATTCTATATATATATATATTATAAGCAATAAATGATTGTGTCTGTCTGCAGGACCCGTGTTGGCAGCGCCTGAAGAAACCTCTTCATCTGGTGCAGTGCATCCATGTGCTCCTGTCGGGATATGTGGATGACCCGAGCCGTGTGCCCACCTACGACAGGTGAACATCATCATCTCCAGATCTGCTCTACATTTCACATCACACTGTCTCTCACTCCCTCTCTCTCTCTCTCAGACGGAGGTTCACCAACGCCTGTCTGGATAATATCTGTGGTTATCTGGTGGAGCTGCAGTCCTTGAGTCCGAACGCTGCCCTGCAGGACATCATACGCAACTTTAAATCCCTTCAGGCCAAACTGGAGAAGCTCCATTGAGGACGCACCATCCGACGGGCTTTCTGTTCTCTACAGGTGCCTGACCGAGCACCAGGGCTTCACTCTTTATATTTACCAGCCATGGAAATGCCCAACAGAGGGCCACAATAAACACTTCAGATGCGTACAATTCCAGATATGAGGGTAAATCTTGTTAATCATTGGTATCTGTACAGTATTTGTTCCCGTGAGGCACTTACTCTAGACATTTTCTACTGCTCAAAACGTGCAAACTGGATAAAGCAAGCCGTTATAATATTCACCATATCTATGGCAAATTTCCCATCAATCCGGTTTTCAGTTTCTTCTCTGAATGGAGACATCACGCTCTCGGGTGTTTTGTTCCAGCAGGCGAGCGACTGTTTTATGAAAATGAATCATTTTTATGAAAGTCTGAATCGTTTTCAAACACCATTTAGTTGTGTGTGATATGTATTGCAAATGATTTTGAAAAATAATAAAAAGTTTTTTTTTTTAAATCACAATTGTGTAAAATTTATAATTTCCTGAGATATTGTTTTTCTGAAAGCAATTTAAAGATTTGACTATTCTTTCTAATTTACATAGCATATAAATAATTTACATTATATATAGAGTATATAGAGAGATAGTTATAAATAAATAAAAATATTACAAATTATTTAATTAAATAATATACACACAATTGAAAATGGCAAATTATAGATGTATATACATATAAACAACTTATTTGTAATTTTTACTATTTGTATATTCACGATAATTCGCTGTATTGTATTATCCTTAACGTTTTCTTGAACAGATTTTTATGCTGATGTCACAGAAAAAATAACATGACGAGAATTGCATTCATATGCAGATTTATAATTTGTTAAGTGACATAGCGAACATAATTACAGTGATTGCTGGCAGCAAAGCACAGGAGGGACAATCATTTCAGTTTTGTGCTTTGGTGGTGGAAAAATCATACAGCGGGTTTATATCCCTTCTTCATCCTATTTCATACAAAACTAATTAGAAATAACATGTATTTACATGCACAACTAATTATTCAAACTCTATTTACATGTTTTCACCATTAAGCTACAGACAAAGACTTTTATTTCAATTCACTGGTCAATTTTAAAGGCTTTTCATGATGTGTTTATTCATAGTGAACAGAAAACATCCAAAATACACATTTGCGTCTAGATTTCATATGCAATAAATCTCTTTAAAGGCTGTGAGTTTGTTCCTCCACTTCAACATCTTTACACACACACCAAACTTTACAGTCAAACCAAAATGCATTCAGACACCTTCACCATTTCTCACATTATCAGTGTATCCGCTATAGTTTAGATAATGGTGATAAACATGAGCAGAACTCAGTGGATATTCGACTGGTTCTGTTGGACTCTCACACATGAATTATGTTGAATATCTGTTCAATTGAACTCCACAATTAGATAATACCAGTTTAGCTCAACCAGTGACCAAGCAATGCTTCATGTTGTTCAGTGTGTGTGGAAAAAGAGCAGAAAACACACTTCAGCAAAACATCATCAGCTCAAAGTGGA
The DNA here is from genome assembly GCF_016745375.1 of Pimephales promelas. Next base: position 38,907,758 of record NW_024121210.1, on the reverse strand, counting down.
GGAATCATATTTGGTCCCTCATTATCACTGTTAGTCACTGTATGAAGAATATTTGGGAATAATAAGTCACAGTTTAAATGAACTATAGTGTCCTAGTGAAAAAATATTCAAAATTAGGCCTATATGCATGGTGTCTGGCTAATTTTAGCTTTGAGGTTTTCCTTTTATTCCTAAAACAGTTTGCATATTTAAACACAAGGTTTCAGACACTTCTCCATTTGTGTTGTTGTTGTTGGTGCTCGTCATCAGCAGCAGGAGCAGTCGAGTTTCTTCACCCCGTGCAGATACACATACGGGACGAAACAAGTGTAAGCTGCTCCTATAAAATTGGTCAACTTCACCGCCAGGATTGAGTTTCTGAAGCTGCTGTAGATGCGAAGCACGAGGTGTGTGAACCAGCAGATGATGAAGATCGACGCCACCGCCACCACACTCTTCGCCGCGCGCGCCTGGCTGCCACTCATCGCTTTAGTCTTAGTGGCATTTGCCTGTGTTCCCGAGTTATTATGAACACGATTTTTTCCTACTCGTTTCTGGCTCTGCATCAACACTAAGACGATCTGCACACTGGCGTAGGTGATCCCAACAAGAGGAACGGCGTTGGCCAGAAGAAGATACAACCCGTCATACGTGCGTTTATCCGCGAGCGTTGGGAAGCGTTCCTCGCAAACTTCTAAACTCTCATTCCCATCATGTTCCGCGATAAAAAAGTGGGGAACGCTGAACATCAACGCCACGCCCCAGCTCCCAGCGATGAAAACGGTGACGAGCCTCAGATTGTCCATCTGAACCGGTGCTCCTCCTCGTCTGACGGATCCCACGAGCTTCTGGTGCCAGTACATGCTGATGAACATGGTGGAGAAGATGCTGCTCGTCTCGGAGAGGTCGGATGAGAACTGAAGCACGCCACAGTAGTTTCTCCCCAAGAACCAGTTGTTCACAAACTGTGCCATGGTGTCGGGCAGGTCCACCAGGCAGTTTGTGATGAGATTGGACACGGCCAGGTTAATGAAGAGAAGGTCATTGGGACGCATTTGGGATTTGGATTTGGGAAGGGAACGCAAACCCAGCCAGAAGTTTCCCGTGATTCCAGTCACGCAGAAAAACGCTCGTATAGACGAATCGACCCAGTCCTGAACCTCCATCTCAGAGCTGTTCTTTCCTCCTGAAGTCTTTGCGTTTACAGATCTAACTTTATAAGGTGTGGGTGAAGGTCACGTCACTGAAATCTCCTCCCATAATAATGCTGAGCGCTAATTATGTGAGTGAGAGGAAGAGAAATGTGTGAGTGCTGGGATTAACAAGTGTCGCACAAATTAGACCAGGTAAAAAATTATTTTAAGGAGATCATGAATGGCGAGATGCTCAGCTTTTTTTTGTTGTGCTCAAACACCCCTTAAAGGGTTAGTTCACCCAAAAATGAAAATTAAGTCATTAATTACTCACCCCCATGCTGTACCAACCCCGTAAGACCTTCGTTCGTCTTCGGAACACAAATGAAGATATTTTTGATTAAATTTGAGAGCTGTATAACTACCACATTGGCTCCTAAAGGACTGCCTCTTGACGGCCCAGAAAGTCAATGAAGAAAATGTTTAAATATCCCAAGTGACTACCGTGGCTCAACAATATGTTTATCAAGCGACGCGAATACTTTTTGTGCGAAAAAACAAACAAAAATAACGAGTTTATTCGACTATTTCTTTTCTTCCTTGTAGGCCAGAACGAGATCCTTAGATTTCCACGACGCATGCGCGACTCAGCGAGAATTGCGATCTGCTCACACCAGCTTACACTACTTCAGATCGCAATTCTCGCGCATGCGTCGTGGAAATCTAAGGATCTCGTTCTGGCCTACAAGGAAGAAAAGAAATAGTCGAATAAACTCGTTATTTTTGTTTGTTTTTTCGCACAAAAAGTATTCGCGTCGCTTGATAAACATATTGTTGAGCCACGGTAGTCACTTGGGATATTTAAACATTTTCTTCATTGACTTTCTGGGCCGTCAAGAGGCAGTCCTTTAGGAGCCAATGTGGTAGTTATACAGCTCTCAAATTTAATCAAAAATATCTTCATTTGTGTTCCGAAGATGAACGAAGGTCTTACGGGGTTGGTACAGCATGTGGGTGAGTAATTAATGACTTAATTTTCATTTTTGGGTGAACTAACCCTTTAAGAATCTGAGAAAATGTTAAAGTCCCCCTCTGCTGAACAAACTTGACACAAACCAATGTGTGCGTTGATAAGTGGACAGCATTGCTGAGTATTTCCTCCTTAAAACTGCAGTGAACCAAAGACAGTCTCAAAAACACGAAATCGCTGGTGTTTCTGACGTCACAATCAGATCAACGTGTGATCGTCAACCAGTGGATCTCTGAGTGAGTGAGTGAGTGAGTGAGTGGAGGCGGGGCTCATCTGCATATTAATAGATCCGCCGCGCATACTAAATGAGGCGAGGGTGCATATAGAATATTAGGAAAAAACTTGAATAGGCTGTCATTTTGATGACAAATTTAACATCTGTCCTGATTAATAGGCTTGTTTGAGATGAGCAAATTCTGCGCAGAATCGATCACCGATGATCAGCGCGAGATGCATGCCGGTTAGAAATGTGTCCGAGAACGGTCCGCCTGGCTCTGATGTCATGCCGACGTATGTCAAAAAACTCTCGCGAGCGCAAGGCGGAAGGGTCGGATTCTGCAGTCGCGCGCAGTTGCTCTCCACCGACTGCGCTGATCAAAAGCATGATGGGAAACGACTTGCTGACGACACAGCTTAATGCTCATTGGTTTAAACAACATGATGAAGGTAAATTCCATATTCATTAAGCTAAATTCTCCAAATCAAGGCCATGTTTTTTTTTTTTTTTTTCTTTAATTGAAACTGATATATATTGTGAATCTCTTAAACGGGTTAAAAATAAGAAAGCTATAGTCAGTAACTCAAATATACTAGGCCTACTCTAAAATGTTCAAGTGAAAAATAGCTCTCATTTTATAGATGATGAAGTTTGTAAGTCTGTCTATTTAAGCTAAGCTTATTTTGATTTATTTATTTATTTTATTATTAATTTTATTCTGATGTTTATTTATTTGTCGATGTATAATAGGCCTATTTGTTTCACGAATTGGTGCTTGTAGGCTATGTTTGTAACTTGCATTCTAATAAAAAAGTAAAATAAATAAAAATAAAAGAACAACAGATGAATTGTTCTCTTTTAAAATGTTTGATTTTAAAACTGATATCATGTTTTATGTGTATACATATATGGGTGAATAAACTCTCTGACAGTGCCATATGGGTTATATTTCATTTTTGTTAAAACAATAAACACGTCTGTATTAAAGAAAGAAAAAAAGATTGATAAACACATATTTAACAAGTACTTTGGGTGTCTTGTTCATTATATTTATTTTTATATAAAAGCAACAGAACTTAAAGGAGCAATGTGTGACTTTTAGCGACATCTAGTGGTTCGGTTGCGAGTTTGCACCAGGTTTGCACTAAGGGCTCAGCCCACTGCTCACCCCTCCCTTTCGAAGAAGCTACGGTTGCTAAAACGGGACAAACATCTCGTCGGCTGAGACAGCAGAGAATAGCCAGAGTAAGCCAAGAGTGTGTAACATTGTCACTGTTTCTGTACCACAGTCCATTATAAACCACATCATGAATACTGTCTGTTTACAAAGCCATAGTCAGGTGAGGATCAAGGGTTTTAATATATAATTTAATAAAATAATAATCAGCTGATTGTCTCACAAACGTAACCAGCAGCACATTTCTCCCCACATACTGTAGCAAACCCATAATACAGCGAGGGAGCAGCTATATATTTTTTCTAACAGGGTAGTAATAGTTTAGCTGGCTAATATGAGCTGTTACTGTGGCTGAGCTGGGACGCGTCTGCATGAGTCCAAAGGTCGGAACTGCGCGCGCTGTTACAATCATGTCATCTCCGCATCCCATAGATACTATTTACTACACACAAAAGGCTTTTTTTCTCTGATTTTTAAAATTCTTCGCGATCGACTTTAGTGATAAAAGACTTTAGTAAAAGTCTCTATCGACGAGTTAGTGATTCCTGTAACGTACTGTTTTACGGTCAATGACATGAATACTAATCATCAGCTGTCTCACGAACGTAACAGCACATCTATCCCCAACATAACAAACCCATAACACAGCGAGGGAGAACTAAGTTACATGAAACAATCCCAACTACATATTTTACACCACTCACAAGGGAAAAGTCACTACTCACGGAGTGTATGGCTAGCTTCCAGCTTTCCGCTACTTCTCTTTCAAGGTAGTGATGAAACGCGTTCTGTAGCACTGTGTGTTCGCGCTCGGCTACGGTAGGAATATGACGTCACAACATGGCGACCTTCATAGAAGGGGATTCCCTCGGTTATGGAGCTATTAATGTCTCATTCTAAGGTAATAAAAACATTACGGCTAATTAAGTAAGTTCTTTATACACCACTGAAAACATAGTTATGGATGTCATATTGCATTTCTGTTAATAGATACTCAACTTTGTTACACATTGCACCTTTAAATCACATCCAGTTTATTAGCAACACGTGCACGAGCGTGAATCCCGTTAATCCCGCGATATCCGCCTTTGATCTCACAGGTGTCTGATTCACTGCGAGAACCGAGATCTGTCCGGCTTTATTGCGCTTTTTTCACTCCTCCCCTCACTGCAGCCGCCTACTCTCGACTACATTGCAGGCGAGGCGAGGCGCATCTCAAACAAGCCTGATGTTACAAACGCTTTTTTAAAATTTCGGACAAATCTCGTTTAGCCTAACGTGACGATAGCCTACTCCGAGAAGTCTTCGAGGTTTGTTCTACAGTGACCATAGACATATACACTAGACCTCACCTTGGATACGGCAGTTCATTAGAACGAATGCGTCAATAGAGCCGCCATCTTGAAACAGGGGAGCCCCTCCACTTTAATGCATCAGCGTCAATGTAGTAGACACAGGTCTAACGCAAATAAAATCACCATAAATCATCATGGATGCGATTTTTCTTGTTTTTTTGGTTTGTTCAACGGTCAGACATGTATTTATCATTGATTCCAGAAAGAAAAAAATATATATATATTTTTTTTTTTTTAAAACATTCTTCCTAGTTCAGATTTCATCAGTGAACTTCATACGCTGCACAAAAGTCCGCCACCATCAATGAATTCGAAGTAAAGGCAGAGATAGCAGCGTTACCAAGCTACTTTCTATGACAAGACCCCTGTTCCAAGATGGCGGCGGTTTTGACGCATGCTTAGAACCCCCAGGTGAGGTCTAGTGTACAGTGACACGCACACATATTAAAAACGTAGATTTTTTCAAGCGGCTATGTTCATTTTTTAAAACGTGTTTGTTTGTTTCTAAAATGTTTCTAATAAGTTGGCGAGCGAGAAGTGCGCGTGTGGTTTACGTTGCAAACGTCCATTTAGGCTATCGTCAAGTTATGTTTACCACAGACCTTATTTGAAATAAATTGAAAAAGCTCATTATATAAACCCATAGGAAACTTTCCGAGTTTTGACGTCATACGAAATAAATGGATTTCTCCCGCCGAAAAAACTTTAATGCTTGGTTGTCCAGTATGACGCAAGGATTTCTGTGCATTTGACTGTAAAAAATTAGCCACGGCAATAATTGCGCTTATAAGCAGGTTTTTAATTCGTCAAGTGGCATAAACATAATTGCAGTGACGTCTGGTCGTAATTATCAAAACACAAGAGTACAATCATTTTCAGTTTCTTTCCTTTGGTGGTGTAAGCTACACCCAATATATTTCACAGTCTGTGTACTTCATTCTTTGATGCCTCTGCATGTTCCTCTAATTTATTTTTTTATTATTTATTTTTTAAGGCAAAGCACTGGTCAATTAGATGTTTGGATATTTTGCTTGCAACTTGTCCTCCTTCAGAATAATGGGACAATTACATCCAAAATACAAATTTAAGTATTTGTTTTATAGCTCTTCATCTGTAGTTTGGTAGTTTCAGATTTTTCTTCTCTTCAGTAGCACTTTCAAACTGTTGGGAGCATTTTCTGATTCATTGAGATATTCAAAATCCCTTAAAGGACACTCTTTAACTCTAATATGTCAACAAAATAATAATAAAAAAAGGATTTTGAACCTCCAATCTTTTCAGATTACTGTTCAGGAAAATATATGCAAATGAGTGTATATTTAATTAGACAATGCATAATTTTCATATTGTATGTTACGTGTTAAATTACGTGTAAAAAGTTTTAATTGCTAAATATTTCATTAAAAAAGAATGTAATGAATGATGTTCAATTATTTACTTATTATTATTATTATTATTATTATTATTATTATCTATTAATACTATTTTAACAAATAAAAAAATTGTACCGTTAGTATGTATCCTATAGGCTAGTATAATCTTGATAGTCGATATAGACGCAATTTCGAGGGAGGACCCGATTAGTCATGAGTTCTGCGCCTAAAATCAAACAAATGCAATTCAAAATTATAAAATGATATTATCCAGCAGCAGCAATGCTTAAAAAGAGATTTGGTTTTGAAATGGAGCCATGTGTGCTCTTCTTCTATTCCAGGAAGATGAAAATATTGAATATTGTTTTTTCTCTTGTCCAATGATAAAAAAGATTCAGTCATGAATTGGCTGGAAATAAAAAAATGGAGAGAATTATAATTGAAGTTAGAGCAATTCGTTTTGGTAACAAAACCCTTCCAAAGGAACGTTTTAGAATTTACAATATCATTTCAATTATGGGGTAAATACCATATTCATAAATGTAAATGGCAAAACAAAAATACATCCGGTGTTTAAAATTGACGAGGGAATACTTTGCTTCTTTGAAACTTAAGACTCCAGTGATAACATTTAGGCTACTCTCTATGAAAATGTCTCAAAATATTTATCATTATAATTTGTAAAGCTTCCATGTCACTTTAGTTTTAAGAATAGCCTATATTATGAAGACTGAGGACAATGTATGTGAATAACTTTGAAGTGACTGAAGTGCCTTTGCTTAATTTATTTTCGGCTATTTTATATTTGTATTGATTATCTCATCGAGTTTTGTTCTATTTAACTGTGTTTAACTATGTTCTGCACACGAGTCTCGTAACGATAGATCTTGTAAAGTGTGTTTTGTAAATAAGTGTGTTTAGAAAGAAAAAAAAGTCATGAGTTCTGCGCATGCTCGAGAAGCCTTCCGTCGTCTTCTGATCGCGCTTGCGCACTGGCTGCGCTCGGATCATGGCTCGGATGCGTCTGAAGCTTCTATGGAAACGCAGTGGGAAGCATGGGATGTTTGATGTTTGGAAAACCGGAAGTGGAGGGAGATTCGAAACAGCGGATAAAATAGACACGGAAGTGTTGATTAAAGTCATGGGATGATGGTAGAGTATAAAGACACTTTAATATCCGTTTAAGACCGTACAGAACTACGGTGTGTGTGTCTGTGTGGATATAGTTTGATGTTGTGTTTACAAACCGCAGCTAACGGTATTACTGCGCATGCTAATGACAGTTATTTATTTCTTAAATATTATTCGTTTAATCGTATTTGTTGGCATGTTATCATTCACAAATCTTTCTTTCATCCATTTTAAAAACGGTGATGTTTATACTAATAGTGTAACGTAGCTGTTGTTGTAATACAGTATTTTGACTGCTAATTTGATTTGCGGTTAAATTATGCAAAATAATAATAATATGGTTAATTTTAGATGAAAGTTTATGTACATAAATACCTTATATCTGATTTATCTTGCTAACTACGTGCTGTGGTTAACTTCTTTAGTCATGCTATGAGCATACTATGTTTATTTGTGCTTGTTCTGATAATTTAGCTGTAAACCAGTTAAAAAAACAGAAAAATACAGCATATAATTCAAAGGTTGTATTATACTCTGCTTCAATATCTTGTTTAACATGTTATGTGGGCTGTAAATATGAGTAATTTGACTCATTTTCCCTGTGTGCTGCTGTGTTTAATTCCCACGCTCCACATGAAGCTGAATGTTGTCGGGAACAGAGCTGCTGGTCCTCTGAAACTCACCGTCAGTGCCGAGAATGGATGTGAAGTTCGAGGTTTTGTTGTCGTCCAGCATCAAGCGCCGCAAGCCGTGGCCCAGATTCTGCTGGCTTGGCCGGGTGAGATCATACTAATGCACATTTTTACTTTTTTAATGCTTTGAAACTAATGTAATGATTTCAAACAAACACCAATATCAAAGTCAAAAGTAATTTATTGTCATGTGTACGTACAAGTTACCAAGTACAATAAAATATTTGAACTCTACTCCACAGACAAAATACAATAAACCTTACTGCTATATAAACAAAATGTGTATATATGTAGATAAATTACGAAATAAGCGCTAAGCAACAAGATCAGTGGTAAAATCAGTAAAATAAAACAAAATGAGTGACATAAGAAAATAAAGTGACTTTTTTAAAACTTTTGACGCAACCATGTGTTTTATCAGTAAGATTGTTGAATGTTTTTGAAAGAAGTCTCTTCTGCTCACCAATTCTGCATATTTAATCAAAAATGCATTAAAAACAGTGATATATTATCGTTTAGTTATATAATTTAAAAAATAGTTGTTTCTTATGTGAGTATATAGTAAAGTGTAATTTATTCCTGAATGTTCAGCATCATTACTCCAGTCTTCAGTGATCCTTCAGAAATCACTCTAATATGAGGATCTGATGATCAAGAAACATTTATGATTATTATCAGTGTTGAAAACAGGATTCTTTGATGAATAGACAATTAAAAAGAACAGCATTTATTTGAAATATAAAACATCAGAAAGGATATAGAAAGGGTCCGTAAGATTTTTTGGGCGAAAGAAATTAATAATTTTATGGACACATTAAATTGGTCAAAAGTGACAGTAAAGACATTTATAATGTTACACAAGATTATATTTAAAATAAATTCTGTTCTTCTTTTTAACCGTTTTCAACACTGATAATAATCATAAATGTTTCTTGATCATCAGATCCTCATATTAGAGTGATTTCTGAAGGATCATGTGACACTGAAGACTGGAGTAATGATGCTGAAAATACAGGAATAAATTACACTTTACTTTATATTCACATAGAAAACAGCTGTTTTAAATTGCTATTTGACTGTTTTGTATCAAATAAATGCTGTCTAGCTGAGCGGAAGATTCCTCTTTTTACTGATCTTAAAGTTTAATGCATGCCAACACTGTTTTCTTTCAGGAAAAGGAGGGTGTTTTTCTGCTAGATGACAGTCGGATCAGTGAAGTACATTTGCTTTCGGGACGGACCAAAAAGAAGATCCCCAAACTTCAGCCGCTGTTGCAGAGGGTGGTGTCCATGTCAGCGTCTCAGAACGGTGAACGACTGTCACTCATCAGTGTGTGTGTGTGTGTGTGTTGTGATGGGATCACACATGTGTTCATTCCTGTTATTTGCAGGCGTGTGGCTGGTGGGTCTGCTGGTCTCTGGAGAACTCTTCCTGTGGAACAAAGACAAGGATTTGCTAAAAACGGTCTCAGCAGTTCCTGCGCTTCATCAGCTGGTTTCTTCCATCAAAGGTCTGTGTAAACTCTTAAAGCGTTAGTTCACCCCAAACTGTAAACTCTGTCAGTAATAATGACTTTCCCTCATGTTGTTCAACCCTGTCAGACTTTCGTTCATCTTCAGAACACAAATGAAGATATTTCTGATGAAATCTGAGAGCTGGATCACTCCTCCATAGGCTTCTAAGGGATTGAAACTTGCCAGTCCAGAAAAGTTATTAAAGACATCGTTAAAGGGTTAGTTGACCCAAAAATGAAAATTCTGTCAGTATTTACTCACCCTCATGTTGTTTCAACCCCGCAAGACCTTCGTTCATCTTCGGAAAACACAAATTAAGATATTTAAGATATTAAGATCGCTCCTGCATACAGTCCATAGGCTTCTTGAGGGAATGACACTTGCTGGCATCGAAAAGTCATTAAAGACATCGTTAAAATAGTCCAAGTGACTACAGGGGCTCAATCTTAAGTTTATCAAACGACAAGAACACTTTTGTGCGCAAAAAAACAACAAAAATAACGACTTTATTTCAACTATTGGTTTATTTCTCCCTCTGCGCGAGTCAGGTTACTAGTTTAATAGCGTAAGCTTCTGTTATTGTACGTCACACGCATCACACACACATGACCAGCGTCGGCCAATAGTGAGCCTTCGTGTGACATGGAGAAGGAAGTGAATAGTTGAAATAAAGTCGTTATTTTTGTTTATTTTTGCGCACAAAAAGTATTCTCGTCGTTTGATAAAGTTCAAATTGAGCCACTGTAGTCACTTGGACTATTTAACGATGTCTTTAATGACTTTTCGATGCCAGCGAGAGTCATTCCCTCAAGAAGCCTATGGACTGTATGCAGGAGCGATCTTAATATCTTAAATATTTTAATTTGTGTTCTGAAGATGAACGAAGGTCTTACGGGGTTGAACAACATGAGGGTGAGTAAATACTGACAGAATTTTCATTTTTGGGTGAACTAACCCTTTAAAATAGTCCGAGTGACGACAGTGGCTCAACTTTTCCTGATGCACATGCTGTAATCATCCTCAAACTAACGCCTCGTCTTCCGCAGGTTGTGCGACTACACTCGGACTTTCTCTGCTGGTTTCGGAGAATGCGCAGCGAGTTTTCCTGGCCGCTCTCACAGGACAGGTGTTCCTCTGGGAGTGTACGACACCTCAGGATCTAAGCGGCCCGCGGGACGCCACCATCACGGGGCGATGGAGTCACATATCATGCCATGAAAACACTCAACTGCCCTCCGTAAAGGACAAAGAGGCATCCGTTCATAGTGTGTTTGTGAAGAACCAGGTAAAAACAGTGAATGAGTCTTAGAGCGTTATTGTTTTGTTGACTTAATTTGTTACAATGTTGCTTTTTCTCCTTGGTTCGGGTCCTTTTCACAATGCAACCTTTCAAAGCGAACCAAAATGTGTTTATGCAAGTCACATGCGAGTACAACTGTCCTTTAATTGGTCAGCGATTCCTTATTGTGGCTTTATTTGTAACTGTCGAGACACTATACGAATGTAGCCGTCATTGGCGATGTTAAATTATAAACTCCGTTCTTATTAATACTGCAGCATATTCACTTGCTCTCTGGATCTCTCAGCGCTGTCGAGAGGTTGACCGTGTAAAGACACACGCAAACACTGTCCGGATGTTATAATGCAGCTGGAGCAGGAATCAGGGCTTCGTCAGGACGGAGAAGCGCAAATAAACAACATATGAAGAGTTCAGATGCAAAAGCCTCTAAGTGCCATTTGAAATTTTCTTCTAAAATGATCATTTTTATCAAGCTTGTATATTTAAGTTCAGTAATTTCACTTAAATGGCAATGAAGATTACCTATTAATTGTCATTTAAGTGAAATTACTGAACTTAAATATACAAGCTTGATAAAAATGGTCATTTTAGAAGAAAATTTCAAATGGCACACAGGAAAGCTTGTTATATATATATATATATATACATACAGGTGAAACTCGAAAAATTAGAATATCATGTAAAAGTTCATTATTTCAGTAATTCAACTTCAAGGTGAAACTAATACATTATATAGACTCATTACATGCAACGTGAGATATTTCAAGCCTTTATTTGTTATAATTGTGACGATTATGGTTTACAGATAAAGAAACCTTTCCACAATATTGTAATTTTGAATTTGGGGTTTTCATATCTGTAAACCATAATCATCACAATTATAACAAATAAAGGCTTGAAATATCTCACGTTGCATGTAATGAGTGTATATAATGTATTAGTTTCACCTTTAAAGTTGAATTACTGAAATAAATGAACTTTTGCACAATATTCTAATTTTTCGAGTTTTACCTGTATGTATAACAACATTAAGATGAAGAGGAGCTCTTTTGGTTTTCCACTATGATAACTAATGTGCTCACTTACAGAATCAGACACTACTGCTATTTATGTAGCACATTTTCCGTAATGAATTATAATAGCGTTGGGTCGGATTGCTTCCAACATCTCGTTCAGGCGTTCATCTGTGTTCACACGTGCCGAACACACCAGGTTCTGAAACAAAGCGCCCTTAATGTTTCTGCATACAGTATGTGTTATATTTGGCTGTGGTGTTTGTAGGCAGTCGGTGACGCGTGTCTGAGTGCGTTTGTGTTCAGTGCTGACGGGACGCTCATCGTCACCTTGCTGAAAATCCAGTGGGACTCCACATGGGAAAACAAACTCAGGTCAGATGATGCTAAATGTGCGTTTATTTGTTCGAATTTCGCCATCATTTGTTCATTTCACTTGGAAATATTGTTTATGGTGATTTGTTATTATTATTATTATTATTATTAATAAATGTAGTTATTTATTTTATGATTTTTTAAAATTATTTTTATTATAGATAATTTGTACTCTATTAAATATATGCAAGAAAATACAATTCAAATACAGTGCAGGAAGAGATTATTTAAAGTCTCCAGCTACATTAAACCATTAAAAACAGTCAATATAATCATAACAACTACAAATATTAAAAACCACAGATAGGCAAAAAGCATGCACATGTAATGTATATATTTGCAATATGTAAGCGTGCATATGTACATGTTTGTGTGAATGTGCATACATATGTCTATCTATGAAAAATATGTATGTATATGCATGTTAGTGCCTTCAGAGAGGACCGTAATGTACAGGTGAAACTTGAAAAATTAGAATATGGTGCAAAAGTTCATTTATTTCAGTAATTCAACTTAAAAGGTGAAACTAATATATATTATATAGACTCATTACATGCAAAGTGAGATATTTCAAGCCTTTATTTGTTATCATTTTGATGGTTATGGCTTAAAGCTTATGAAAACCCCAAATTCAAAATGAGAATTATTATTCCTTTTTTTCACAGAATGTTGTGCAAAGGTTTCCATGAGCTGGAATCCATATTCATCATAATATAAAAAATAGAGGCTTGAAATATCTCACTTTGCATGTAATAATGAATCTATGTAATATATTAGTTTCACCTTGAACTTTTGCACCATATTCTAATTTTCGAGTTTCACCTGTTTTTATCAGAAATAATGAGTAATAATATATGCGTTTATATATAATAACAAGCTGTTTTTATCCAAAGCAACTTGCATTGCATTCAAGACACGTACTGTATAGTGTTTGTTCAGGTCATGCATTCCCTGGCCTCTCGATCTTTATTGCTGGATTGTGTTTTGTCTGGCAGTTCAGCAGGGTTCAGTGTTCACTGGTCCTCCAAGTGTTTCCCGTTCAGCCAGCTCCTGCCTCCATGTAAACCAGTGAAGTCCAGAGGGTCTCTGGTTCCAGCCTTCTCTCCAGACGCTCAGCTCTTAGCAGTAGTCCTGAACCAGAAAGACCCCAGGGTAAACTCAGCATATAAACGCCACATTCAGACCTACAGGCACAGGAATGACGTGTGTGTGGTGTTAAACGTGTGTTTCTCTGTGATCGGAAAGGCCACACAGGTGTTGTTCATCAGCACTCAGAACTTCGTGACGGTTTCCAGCCTGTTAGGAGGATGTGGCGTTAAGAAGCTCATTATTCCAGCTAAATATGTTAGGTGAGTGTTTTAAAAGACATCTGATTGGCTGATTGTATGAACAGGTTTATAGCTTGTATGGAAAGATGTTGCCTGACTGCTGCAATGACATATCTGATATTGAGCAAGTCTGTGATGTTGTTTCCCTCCCCAAGATTCAAGATTCAACATTTTTATGTGTCACATGCACAGATAAATAAACCTATAAACCTCGTCAGCTGCTTAGACTCAGAAATAAAGATTATAAAATAAGATGTGCATGAAATATAGTAGGTAAAATGGTGAAATAAGACGTGCATTAAATATGAATAAATAGTGGGTAAAATAGAATGTGCATTAAATAGCTAAAAATATAAACTAAGATTTAAATATAAATAAATAGTTGGTAAAAATGGTAAAATAGGATGTGCATTAAATATAAATGGTAAAAAAAATGGTCAAATATTATGTGCATTTAACAGAAGGTAAAAATGGTAAAATATGTACTTTTATGTACCATCTGACATATATACTTTCATCGATTTTGTTTCATGTAAGAATCTATTGGTGACCAAACAATTGTTCTGAACGATTGTATGTTGTTGTGGCTGTTTTTTTCTCTGTGTTTTTTTTTTTTTCAAAAGGAAAAAAAATAAAAAATAAAGTTTCAAAATATATATAAGTTAAGATGTGAATTAAATATAAATAAACAGATAGTAATAAATATGATGTCCAGTGCATTAAATATAAATAAATAGTAAATAAGAAATGATAATGATAAAATAAGTAGTAGTAATACTAGTAAAAAACAAAATAGCAATAAGGCAATGAGTAGTCCAATGTACAGAGAATGTGTAAGAACAGGAAGTACAAAAATACAGAGTATGTTGCGAGGGACGGGAGTAACAACACTAGTATGGTGAAGTATAACGGAGAATCCTAGCTTTGAGAAAGATGTGTGTTTTCCTGCAGGTCGTACTGGGTGTGTTCTGTCAGCTGGACGCCGGAAGGGCTTTATCTGGCCTGTGTGCTGAAGAGAGGCTCTCTGCTCATGCTGGCTCGTCTGGGGGGACTCGTCTCTCTGTCCACCACAGGATGTAGTGTTGAGTTCGGCGCCGCCCACTTCCTGCCTCTTCACCCGCTCGTCACCTACAGGTGATCTGATGTTGCTCACTGCCTGAAGGAAATTGATGTTGGGTTGGTTTTTTTCATGCCGTTTTAGAAACACAAATGGGGGAGATGAGCATTAAATATAAGATGTGCATTTTATATATATATATAAGTAAATAGTTGGTAAAATAAGATGTGCATTAAATGTAAATGGTTAGTAAAAATTATAAAATAACATATGCATTAAATATAAATAAATAGTAACTATTTATTTATATTTAATGCACATATTATTTTATAATTTTTACTAACATTTACATGTGCATTAAATAATATGTGCATTAAATATAAATAAATGGTAGGTAAAATAAGTTGTCAAAATGAGATGTCAACATTTTTACATCTGAATTCATTTTCATCCTACAACATATAACTTTTAGGTTTTTGACTTTTTTTTTATAATAACATGTTTATAATAACATATACATTTTTTATTTATATTCCTTTGTAATTCTCTTTTTATTTTATTGTCATAATTTTATTCATTATGGAAATATTTACAGATGTAATAAAATTAGTTATGAAAAAAAGTTTTATTATTTTATCATAATGTTGCTGTTGCTTCAACATATCTTAGGTTTTATGACATGTTTATAAATAACAATTAAATTTTTTAATTAATTTAAAATTTAAAAAACATATAAAACTAATAATTGTACTTGTTATATGAATATTTACACATTTAACATTTTTAAAAATATTGAAAACCTTTTACAAATAAATTTTAAACAAATTGCATTTTACAAAAAATGTGTTTAATTATAATGTTGTATTTATTAAAAAAATATATAATTTTTCTAATACAAATAAGGACCTTTCTTATTAAATAAATACTTCTTTTAATCATCTTTATTCATCTTTTTCTTCCTCCTCCACAGGCATTTAATGCTTTATTTAATAATCGCATCATGGCATAAGGCATCATTTCCTCTCACATTTGCAATGAGCAACATTATAAAAAATATGATGCCAGATGTACGATAATTATCGTCTTTGTATCCTAATTTTGATCAGTAATGAAAAAATCCCATAATTCACTATAAGTTCCATCTCATCTCACGTAGCCCTATATCTTCTCAGCCAATCATCGTGGGGAATGACTCTAAAGTTAAAGTTCCTTTTGTATATTTTATACAAAGTTGTATAACATTAACATGTCATCTCTGTAAGAATAAAAACAGTTTACGTCCTGCTCTAACGCTCAGGTCAGTTGTTTCTACGCGAAGGTCGATAATTCAGCAATAAAGTGGTCAACAAGTTGTTGGTCAATAAATATCTGTATTCTGCACGGTTGACTCATCTATGATACTTTTCTTCCAAATACGATCATTTTGAGCTTGTGTTACGATACTTTGACATTTCCCATCTGACAACACTGTTTCCAATTTCATCCGTAGCGCTCCAGTGCCTTTGCAGATACAAGATGGCGGCCTGTCCAGCTCGAGCGCGTCGCTCCGTGACCCCATGAGACAGCGGTTCTCCGTGACCTGTCATCCTCGCCAGCCGCTCCTCATCGTGTCCGACGGGTACATGATAACTGTGCTGAGGATGAGCAAACGCCCGTCCGCTGTCGGGATCATGAGCGCCCTCCTGCTGGACGCTGCCCGGGGGACTGGAGAACATACGCGAGGTCCTGGCCTCATCTCAGGTCAGCAGAGGGGATGGGAAATCAATGTCAATGAGCCGCTCACAGTATACAGGTCTTTCCTTGCCATTAATGCTGGATAACACTCTCACACACACACACATCTCCTTCCATTAATAATAATAATGTCTAGTGTGGCGGCTCTGATATATATAAACCTACCAACGTTCGTTGCCATGGTTTTGGAATGAGGAAAAAATGACGTTTTAGTTGCATAACATCGGTTAATGGAAACGCCGTCATTTTGCAAAGGTTTTTTATCGATATTTAGAAAAAAAAATTGGTCTGAAAGGGTCTTTACATTTGCCCAAAACTAGGGCTGTGCAAAAATTAATTGCGATTAATCGATCCAAAATAAAAGTCTGTGTGTACATAATATATTTGTGTGTGCTGTATATAATTATGTTGTATATGTAAATACACACACATGCATGTATATATTTAAGAAAATGTGTTATTCATATATAAAATATTTATATTTATATAATATAGATTATGCATTTATATATATATACAGAATTTAAGCGCAAATAATTCTTAAATATATACATGCATGCATAGGTATTTATATGTACAAAATAATTATATACAGCACACACAAATATATTATGTAAACACAGACTTTTATTTTGGATGCGATTAATCGCAATTAATTTTTGCACAGCCCTACCCAAAACTATAGCTTTTTTTGTTATAAGGTGAGAAAAAGTAATGCAAAAGTAACGTGACGCATTACTTTTCTTAAAAAGTAACTAAGAAATGCAATTAGTTACTTTTTAAGGGAGTAACTCAATATTGTAATGCATTAGCTATCAAAGACACTGTTCACTAGTGTGTTCTGGGTGTTTCAGCCTCAGGTCAGGTCTAGGCTGGAGTCCATGTCCACTCTGACGTTCACTGGAAGTCTTCTGGCTCTGAAAGAGAAAGAAATCCCTCTGTCCACACTACCTCTCTACCTGCAAGGTACAGGAGACCTCGCACAGTGTGCCGAGACTGCTCAGGTAAGCTCATCTCAAACGCTCTTTGCATATAAAATGGACATTAAAGGGTTCATGGCATGAGAAATCAAATTTTCCTTGATCTTTTGTCATATAAGAGCCCGAGGTATTTATAGCATTAAAAAGTTCTCCTAATTATAAACAAAGCATTTAGTTAATCAAGCTGCAAAAACAGCTCGTTTTGATATTGGGTAATCTATGACATCACACGGGCAAATACATTTGCATATGACGTCTCCAGAGTAAGACGAGTGGTTATACATCATTACACCGTAGACCACGCCCACTATCCACATAGACTCCGCCCATTGGCCACATAGGCCCCGCCTGCTAGCCACATGTGTCACGCCCACTACTGGTCACATAGGCCACGCCCATTGGTTGCATAGACCCCGCCCACTAGCCACACATGCCACTAACCCTTTATTTAAAAATAACTTAATTAGGTTTAGGGTTAATTAAATTAATTTAAAAAAAATGTATAGTGATTAAATCTATATAAATTACTCCAAATGTACTTTTTAAAACAAAACTTGAAACTTATTTTAAAACTTAATTTTTTTCTGATGATTCTGAGTATATCTAGCTGACTGTTTTTATGCTTCATGCTTTTGTTTTATTTTTTTGTTTGTTTTTAATTGAATGTTGTATTGTTTATTAGTACCTGATGTGAAGCACTTTGAACACCTGATGGCCTCTATAAAGTGCTATATAAAAAAAACTTGTAAAAAAAAATAAAATAAATAAATTACTCCAAATAATGAATAATATTATCTCTTTAGGATGAGGAAGATCATGACTCTGATGAAGAACCGTACGCCTACTCACAAATGCAAGATGGAGGCAAGCTTGAGTTTGCGTCGATGTTTGACACTCTTCATGCTCAGGCACAAGCAGATCCAGAGTCCACGTCCTCAGATCTGCCGGAGGATCTGAACCGGGTTCACAAGAACCTTCTGAGAGCCTGGGCTCTGGGCGTTTCTCTGGGTGGGTCCATGGAGCAGAGAGAGCGTCTCCTCAGATACACAATCCTGTGCGTCGTTCGCCTCTTGAAGCTCCTCAGGGTCAGCGACTCGAAGAGTACGAGCGCATGGCTCACACGCGCCCTTCACACACTCAGAGCTCTCCTGTCGTTTCTGCCGTGGGACGCCACACACTCCTCAGGCACGGGTTGTCTAGGCGTCACAGTGGAGCTCACTAGATGTTTCGTAGACATTTTCGTCCCGCTTTCATCATCGGGTGTAGCTCTTACATCACAGAACTTCAGCGCAGCGCTCTTCGTCCTTCAGCAAGCGTCTCGGAGCGTGGATCGGGCCTACACCATCCCGTCGAGAGCGTTGCATCATGGGGAGGATGGCCAGCGAACATATTCCTCTGACATGTTTTCTGTTCCGATATTACAAGAAGACACTGAGACAGTAACACAGACTGCACGACAACTACCTTCTAATAGGTACTTTTTGGTGTTCAAGGCTTTTTCCTAAATTTCAAACTTTTTTTTGTCAGTCGTCATCTATTACGGTTCATAGTTTCCACACAGAACACCCTAGTGACTTCAAAGCCACATAAAAACACTCAGAACAAATTAACAACCACATAGTAACACCCTAGCAACCACCCAGAACACCCTAGTAACTTCATAGCGACATATAAACAATACTCATATAGTCTTGGCAACCACCCAGAACACCCTAGTAACTTCATAGCAACATATAAAAACACTCAGAACAGATTAACAACCACATAGCAACCACCCAGAACACCCTAGTAACTTCATAGCGACATATAAAAAACACTCATATAGTCTTATCAACCACCCAGAACACCCTAGTAACTTCATAGCGACATATAAAAAATACTCATATAGTCTTGGCAACCACCCAGAACACCCTAGTAACTTCGTAGCAACATATAAAAACACTCAGAACAGATTAACTACCACATAGCAACACCCTAGCAACCACCCAGAACACTCTAATAACTTCATAGCGACATATACAAAAAAAACACTCATATAGTCTTAGCAACCACCCAGAACACCCTAGTAACTTCATAGCAACATATAAAAACACTCAGAACAGATTAACAACCACATAGCAACACCCTAGCAACCACCCAGAACACTCTAATAACTTCATAGCGACATATAAAAAACACTCATATAGTCTTGGCAACCACCCAGAACACCCTAGTAACTTCATAGCAACATATAAAAACACTCATATAGTCTTATCAACCACCCAGAACAAGGTAGTAACTTCATAGCAACATATAAAAACACTCAGAACAGATTAACTACCACATAGCAACACCCCAGCAACTACCCAGAACACTCTAATAACTTCATAGCGACATATTAAAAAAAACTCATAGTCTTAGCAACCACCCAGAACACCCTAGCAACTACATAGCAACATATAAAAACACTCAGAACAGATTAACAACCACATAGTAACACCCTAGCAACCACCCAGAACACTCTAATAACTAAGCGATATATAAAAAACACTCATATAGTCTTGGCAACCACCCAGAACACCCTAGTAACTTCATAGCAACATATAAAAACACTCAGAACAGATTAACTACCACATAGCAACACCCTAGCAACTACCCAGAACACTCTAATAACTTCATAGCGACATATTAAAAAAAACTCATATAGTCTTAGCAACCACCCAGAACACCCTAGCAACTACATAGCAACATATAAAAACACTCAGAACAGATTAACAACCACATAGCAACACCCTAGCAACCACCCAGAACACTCTAATAACTTCATAGCGACATAAAAAAACTCATAAAGTCTTAGCAACCACCCAGAACACCCTAGCAACTACATAGCAACATATAAAAACACTCAGAACAGTTTAACAACCACATAGCAACACCCTAGCAACCACCCAGAACACTCTAATAACTTCATAGCGACATAAAAAAACTCATAAAGTCTTAGCAACCACCCAGAACACCCTAGTAACTACATAGCAACATATAAAAACACTCAGAACAGTTTAACAACCACATAGCAACACCCTAGCAACTACCCAGAACACTCTAATAACTAAGCGACATATAAAAACACTCATATAGTCTTATCAACCACCCAGAATACCCTAGTAACTTCATAGCTACATATAAAAATACTCAGAACGTCTTTGCATTAGCTATCATCCAGACCACCCTAGTAACTTCATAGCAACATATCGAAACCACTCAACGTGTCATAAAACCACATAGCCACACCCTAGCAACAAACCACATGGCAAGCACTACTCAATTTGTTTTGGTTTACTTGAGTAAAAACACACCCGGATAGTCTTAGCAACCACCTAGAACTTCATAGCAACATAAAATAACACTCAGCACATACTAGCAATCACATAGCAACCCCATAACAACGACCCAGAGCAACCCAGTAACTTCATAGTAACATATAAAAACACTCAGATAGTCTTAGCAACCATCCAGAACACCCTAGTAACTTTGTTGCAACACATAAAAAACAATCAGAACATATTAGCAACCACTTTCCACCACCCTAGCAACCATCCAGATCACCCTAGTAACTTTGTTGCAGCACATACAAAACAATCAGAACATATTAGCAACACCCTAGCAACCACCTGGAACAACTAAGGAATTAAAACCACTAAGAACGATTTTAAACCACATATCACAGTAGGAACACTGGACTGTAATACCTCTAGCCCTTTGAGAAACTTGTTTTATTCTGTTAATACATTTGAAAAAGGTTTTTAACCAAGTAAATCCAAATTTAGTCTTTTTTTTTTTTTAGAAAAAAAATAATCTTAAACATCTTTAGTTTTATTTTTGAATTACTAAACCTGGCTCTCGCCATGAACATAACTATAGAAGCTGGTTCTAGTTAAAGTAAAAAAGAATGAAAGGAAGACAACACCCTAGCAACCATCACACTAGCCTCATGGCAAGCACTACTCACTATTTATTCATTTTGAAATTTTTTATTCTAACAAACGTTAGAAAAAGTCAACAGCCTTGCCGTTTTGGCCTGAGGCCTCTGTTGTGTTTTTCAGATTGGCGGTTATTTGGCGTGAGCTGTACAGATTGGCTTTGGGGTACCAGCAGGAGTTACGCCACCAAAGAGGTCAAGGGGTCGTAAAACACGAGTTGGAGAAGATGTCCGTTATTATAGCTCAAGTCCAGCAAGCTTTACAGTCTGCAGGAGATCGTCTTGAGGAGAGCCACGCATTGCGTAGTTTCACCGGTGAGCACGTGTAACCAATAACAGAAGCGTCTTATGTTTATGTTACACCATCATATCATAATAATGTTCTCCATCCTCAGGGGAACAGCACTTTATTTTAGGTGAATATGCGGAGAGTGTTCAGATTTGGAGGGCTGAATTATGGGCAGAGAGAGAGAAAGGTCAGTCCCTGTTTTTATTTCAGCTCACATTGCCATGTTAAATGTCACATGTCACTCACTACATCCGTCCTGCATCCCGCAGCAGGTCCAATGACGTGTTACCTGGAGACACGCCACTGTCTGGCTCTTCTCTACGCACAGCTGTTTCAGTATCGCCTGCGAGAGGCTCATGGTCTCTGTGACCGTCTGGCACATCAACTTCAGTCGCGTGCAGGACGAGAGGAAGAGGACGTGCCAGGAGGGGCTGGTAAGCTCATTACTTCTGCTGACACAATTTCAAAAACTCATCACCAACACAGTTTATTCCTGACATCTTCACTTAAAGGTGACCTATTTTGCCTCTTTTCACAAGATGGTGTCCCCAGAATGTGTCTGTGACGTTTCAGCTCAAAATACCCCACAGATCATTTATTATTGCTTGACAGATTTGCCCCCATTTGGTTGAGCAAATACGCTGTTTTTGTGTGTGTCCCTTTAAATTTAAATGAGCTGCTGCTCCGCCTCCTTTCCAGAAGAGGGCGGAGCCTTTACTGCTCGTGCTTTGGATACTCCGGCAACAACAAAACTGGAGAATGTCACGCAGCGAGAATGTCACGCAAACAAAAGACTTTTGTTTTGTAATCAGAGGCTCAAGTATTATATAAAAACTTGGATTTGGGCTTTCAAAATGTAGCTTTCTGTAGATTGTCTACAAACCGGAAGGTTGGTGGTTCAATCCTCGGTTCCACCTGACCAAATCTCTTAACTAATGCTGTAAACTATGGGAGTCTAGTTGTAGCCTATAGGCTTCAATGAACTGTTTTGAAGCTATACAAACACTTAAATTACACTTTTATTTATTTTTATAATAAGAAGATTATATGAAATATAAACATTTAAATGGTGGCTGTCATAAAAACTTGCCAGATTTATTCAAATATGCATTAAATATTGAAGAACATTACGATTATAATGCATATGTAATATGGTGTATATACAGTGGTGTGAATAAGTTTTGGCCCCCATGCTAAAGTTGCCTAAAAAGAGGAATAAAAAATCATCTTTTGGATGTTGATCTTAATGCCTTAATTAGAAAAATGAGGAAAACTCCAACCTTTAAGGACACAAATTTTCTTTGTGAATGAATAATGTATCATAAATAAATAAATGTTTTTCCTTAAAATACAGGGTGCATAAGTGAGGGCACCCCTATGTTAAATTCCCATAGAGTCAGGCAGATTTTTATTTTTAAAAGCCAGTTATTTCATGGATCCAGGATAATATGCATCCTGATAAAGTTCCCTTGGCCTTTGGAATTAATATATCCCCACATCATCATCACACACCATTCACCACACCTAGAGATTGGCATGGGGTACTTTCCATAAGATCATCTTTCAATGCAAATCAAACCAGCTATTAGGCTAACTGAAGTAAAACCATGCCAATCTCTAGGTGTGGTGAATGGTGTGTGATGATGTGGGGATATTTTAATTCCAAAGGCCAAGGGAACTTTATCAGGATGCATATTATCCTGGATCCATGAAATAACTGGCTTTTAAAAATAAAAATCTGCCTGACTCTATGGGAATTTAACATAGGGGTGCCCTCACTTATGCACCCTGTATTTTAAGGAAAAACATTTATTTATTTATGATACATTATTCATTCACAAAGAAAATTTGTGTCCTTAAAGGTTGGAGTTTTCCTCATTTTTCTAATTAAGGCATTAAGATCAACATCCAAAAGATGATTTTTTATTCCTCTTTTTAGGCAAATTTAGCATGGGGGCCAACACTTATTCACACCACTGTATTTATCAAAATGCTCCTCTCTAGAGTTATTTTCTCTTGCTGACTAACGAGTTTATGTGGGTTTTCTGAGGTAAATATGACGATACATGACATTGATTACAAGCTGTTTAACTGACGTCTTTCGATGAGCGAATCAATGTGACATGATCCGGATTTCGATAAGTTGTACTCTATCTTTAACACACTTTCAGATGCTCATTCATGTTTATTTGGCGCTGTGACTGGTATTATTCAGCCGGAAGAGAGATCAGCGCTGCTGCTTCTCTTGGGCCACAGCGCCAAAACGCTATTTATGTTTTTGAATTTCTAAAGAAAATGGACGTAATTTGAAAATTGAGACTTTGTTTCATATCAATAGTAACAAAGGACAAAGATTATTGCGATTTTTTTTGGATGCGCGCAGCCGCGAATACAATGATCCATTCATTCAAATAAAAACAGGATGACTAATCGATTCTTGAGATTTAAGAATCGATATCGGTTCGTAAAAATGAGAATCGATTAATATCGAGAAATCGATATTCATTACCCAGGCCTACTATAAAGGATGATTGTATCGGTCAAAATGTTCATATCGGTGCATCCCTAATTCTAATACGCCATCACTTGTACCCTGCAGAGGAGTGTGTGTGTGAGGGCTGGCTCTCGGGGCCGGTGGGGCGTGAAGCGGCCTGCGCAGTGGTTCAGTCTCTGGGCAGGTTTATGGCTGCGTACTTCACCAATCACCCGCTCTGCATCCTCCCGCCACACAATGTGGACGTGCTGCCGCCTCTTCACTTACCAAACAGTGAGTTGAGGGAAAACAAAATAATTTTTTTTCACAGTGTGGCTATTTCTCTGCACAGTATGCTAATTTCTGAACTAATGCGTAGTTTACAATCAGAGCACTCTGTATCCCATAATGCAATGCATTGCACTTGACCTTCAGTGTCTAATGTGACTGTTGAAGCAGGAGTTGATGAGTGTAACGGAGATGCTGTTTCAGACACAGGTGTGCGTGTGGTGGAGTTGTCTCAGGCTCGTGCAGCCGCGGCGGTTCGTTTCGATCAGCTGTCGGAGGTGTGGACGGTGGATTACGCTCTAGAGCTCCTCCTGCTGGGCGGGCTGATCCCTGAGGCCGTGTGGATGGCACAGCGTCTGGGAGACTGGAAGATGGCGGTCACCCTCGGCCTGGCGTACACCAGCCACTGCAGTGGCCATTTAGACTTCAGCAGGTTTGTTGTTGTTGGGGTAACTCATTACATCTAACTTGAGTTATGTAATCAGATTACTTTTTCAAGTAACTAGTAAAGTAACGCATTACTCTTAAAATTTACAACAAAATATTTGAGTTACTTTTTCAAACAAGTAGCGCATGTTTCTGGGGGTTTAACGATACCCTCATGTCACGATTTGATACGATACTATTGCGATACTCGATACTGATGATAAAAGGTTAACAGAAAATGTGCTTTTGATTAAAATGCTCAATTTGATATTACATTTTGGGTGTAAATTAGAGCCAGATTGATATATCGGCAGACTGATATTATCGGCCGATATTAGGCATTTTCCAAACTATCGGTATCGGCAGTTATAATGGCCGATAAATAAATATTTAAAAAATAAAATAAAAACGGACGAAACACGCTTGAACCATGTCACGAGTGTTGGAGTTGTATAGTTTGTCCACCAGAGGGCACTCTACACCGTTCCTGTTGGCAACACTCGTTGAGTTGGTCACGATACATACATTGCTTGAATAACAATTAAAAGAACATCTCCATCAGTTCTCTAAACTCAAATAAGCATGACAAAATTTGTGACTATCATGTCCAGTTTCAAATAAATAAATAAAATATCGGCCGATATATCGGATTTTAAAACCCAAAAATATTTGTATCGGTATCGGCCTTCAAAATCCTTTATCGGTCGGGCTCTAGTGTAAATGAATGGGCTTGGACTTGGTGCTGATGGACAGGACAAGAAATCTTCATGATTCTGAAGCTGAAAATACATAATTATTTTCGACGAATATGCTTGCACTCTGTTACTGACTAGATATATTTAAAATGTAGGCCACTTACTGGTAACATCAGAGATTTGGCATTATCAGGACCCACAAATATTCCCCCTATACATTATACTCAACGTTATATTGTAGTTTCATGTAGTACTGACTTACACTAACTATACATATTATCACTAGCCACGATACATGTTGCAGTGTATCTGCGATATATTGTGACGCGATATATCGTTACACCCCTACAAGTTACGCTGTTTTCACATTTATTGACCGAAGCTCAGAAATGGAAGTGCAGAGGCGTTGTGTGTAAACATGATGGTTATTGTAGTTCTAGACTAATTGTGATTGTGCATTTACTCCTCTCATTTGCACAAAAAAAAAATCAATATTCCTCAAAATGAATAAAATCAGTGAAATGCAGAATCAGAATACTATGCAAACCTCCAAAAACTAAATATGTTAAATAAAACATGCATTTAATCTCACTTTATTGACCAATGTACTTGCTTCTGGCCTCCGATGATTCAGTTAAACCATTGGCAAAAATTACTATAGTTTTTTTTTTTTTTTTTGTAGATAATTGTTAAACTTTTTCTCATGCATCCTCTTCTAATCTAAAGGTTTGCTTGAGTGGCGCCCTAAAGCTTATTATTTCACTTTTGGTGTGAAAGGGTCTTTACATCTGCATAAAAATATAACTTTTTTGTTATAAAAAAATAAGCCCAGCCCAGGTGAAAAAAAGTAACGCCAAAGTAACGTAACGCAGTGCTTTTCTAAAAAAAAAAGGAAATTTAGTTACTTTTTAATTAGTATTATTTTATGTTTATTCCTGTTCGATCATTATTGCTGTTCCCTTATGATGTTTTTATTACTTATTGAATAAAAAAATTAATAAAAAAATACCAATTTATTGCAAAATGTCTGTAAAGTGTTTTGAATTATCACTAACCATCCCTTCTTTTGTTCAATTATTTGAATAATCAAATACTGAGTGACAAAAATGTTTGCATTGTGTTCCCTTTCTAACCAAATGCTATTGTTTGATTGTAATCATAACGCAAAACCTGATACTTATCTAAAAAAAATTGTTAAAAAAATAATTAGTTGTCTTTTAGAATATCTAAATCTATATCTAAATAAAAAAAAACGAATAAGATAGAGAAATCATGTCTAAAACAACAACAGAAATCAAAAAGCCTCCCTATGTATTTATATAGGAAGCTATAGGCAGCCTACAGGCTGTACAGGACATTGCACACATGTAACTATTTTTTAAAGCCACAAGGTGGCGCTCTTCTACTTGAACATTTTTTTTTATAAAGCTGGCACTCTATTTTGATGTGAATTGTTGCATTTATTGAAAAAAAAATAAATATAAAATAAAATATATATATTAATTATAATGGAAAAAATAGCTCTTAAAAATTATATAATTAACGCAAAGTATCATAGAAAACTCTGAAAATTCTAAATAATAATCAGAAAATATTATAGAACAAAAATATATTTGAACGGTTATCCTGGGAAAAAGTAAAGTTCAATTTTAAGGCTTCGTCCGTTTTTGACCGGGAGGAAGCTAAGTGTAACCCATTTACGAAGAAGCCCAGAGGGTTAAGGGAGTAACGCAATATTGTAATGCATTCATTTTTTAAAGTAACTTTCCCCAACACTGAGAATGAATGTCTGGTATCCTCGCTTGATGCCACAGTGATGTTTTTCCCGTATTTTCCTCAAGCCTGCAGTGGAAAGAGCTGCACCTTCCCACCGAGCTGAAGCCTGCGGGGATATTGCACGATCAGCTGGAGAAGTTAATGCTTGGGTCTGAAGAGGATGGTAACAAAGGTAAATGCTCTAATGCTGCCTGAATCATAATCATAAACTGTTTGTTTGTTGGCCAGAGTTTTTTTCTCTCCATTCTCTCACCTAATGCAGTTTTGGTTCCTTGCCACTGTCGCCTTTGGCTTTTGGCTTGCTTAGTTGGGGACACTTAATATTCAACAATATTATTGATGTGTCTGCATTAACATCATTAAATGATCCTTTTCACAGCATTCTTTGTAAACCCTAGAAATGGTTGTGTGTGAAAATCCCAGTAACTGAGCAGATTGTGAAAATCCTCAACAACCATGCCACGCTCAAAATTGCTTAAATCACCTTTCTTTCCCATTCTGACATTCATTCTGGAGTTCAGGAGAATAGCCGTTTCGTACGCAAACTTCGGACTTGAGTCCTTGGTAGTTCGGACTTGCCAAGTTCGGACTTGATCACGTCACTCGGCACACTCTGGCTACTCCGGTTATATCTTTATATATTTTAGGCAACAATAAAACAAAATAAGCTTCAACTCACCCTCTTTTCGTCAACATTAAAACGAAATATGTTATAAAAAAAAAAAATCAACATTAGCCTATGGCCATGTGGTTCAGGCAACGCGATTCTCTTCACTGCATATCTTAACAAAATGAACATGATCTTTTTTGTTTTCATTTTAAAAATATGACACATTGATTTTTATTGGGATTTATCAAACAGAGACAGGGTTGTGTCATTTTATTTTATTGTTCATATAGTGAAGATTATGTAAAAAATATTGTTAAAGTTAAATAGCCTAAAATATATAAAGTTATGACGCTTAAAAAAAATATTTTTTTTTCCCATGGAACAAACCATAGTTTAATGAGACCAAAGATAGGCTTATACACAAGACGAATTATACATCTAGACTAGAGAGATCAGAGCCGGCGGCAAACGAGGATAAGCTGCTCCAGTCGGGGTTGATCTCGCTGAGTGCCGCTGAAGGCTTGGATGTCAGAACTACGAAAACGTCAGATGCATTTTTCAGATAGGCGCTATGTTTATAAATAAACTACAGATTTGAGATTTAAACAACCACATTCTCGCCTGAAACACTCTTAAAATTGCATTTCATGACTCAATAACAGTAGTATTTTGATATTTCGCGGATTTTCTCCTCTCCTATTGACGCTTGCTGGTTGGTACGAGATGCATTCTGGGATACCTGGCCATCTCAAGTCCATATTATTAAAAATAAAATATTTAAATAAATATATTACATAAAACACTTAATCTTATTGTTAACTAAAACTATTATATAAATAAATTTCAATATATGATTAAAAATTAAATATTTCAATAAGTATAAATATTAGATGAAACACTTTAACCTAAAAAAACTTAATAGAAAATTTTAAATGATACTTTGTTAACTAAATAAAATTAGTTTATGCTGAAGGACTAAAATGACTAACAACGGAAAAAAAAAAAATGATAAATGATATTTAAATATATAAAAATAACAAGCACATTAGACAAATTACTAAAATATATATATATATATAATACAATATATTTTAATAGATGCTGCTTGTGTGTCTCCTTTAGACGCAGCGAGTGTTGAGGACGTGGATCTGCTTCAAGTCTCAGTGCAGGAGATCCTGAAGGCGTCCGTCATGGCGGAGGTGGACGTCGTCTCTCAGCCTTTAACACGACTGATGAACGCAGCCAAAGAGCGAGCGACATCACTTCCTGCGCTGGTTCCTCCTGCGTTTTACCTGCCCGCTCCTCCTCTGTACTGTCCACAGCCTTCACCAAACACACAGGTCGCTCACACACACACACACAGACGGCATGTCATGTCCTTCTCATCTCACAATACGATATTGACAATATAACCAAGGCTGACCAAAGTGCTATACAGGACAGAATAAAATAAAGGAACACACAACAATAGATAAACAATAATTGTACCTAAATCAAGGAGTATTAAAAGCCAAAGAGAATAAATAAATCTTTAAAGGGAGCTAATCTAATGTGCGCTTTGAGTGCAGAGAAAAATTTTAGTAATTCAACTTAAAAGGTGAAACTAATATATTATATAGACCATTTTGCAAGATGTAAACAACACTGGCTTAGAAGCACTTCCTGTTTCAGTTTTTTAACACTACATAAAAGCTGGGATAAAATACAACCAACAGAACATATAATACTGAATCAAAAAGTTAAACAAATATCTTTAAGATGTTTTCTTTACATGTGAAATAAAGAAAACAGTTACAAACCGAAACAGGAAGTGTTTCTGGACCAGTCTTGTTTACATCTTGCAAAATGGTCTATGGACTCATTACATGCAAAGTGAGACATTCCAAGCCTTTATTTGTTATCATTTTGATGATTACAGATATGAAAACCTTTTCACAATATTCTAATTTTTCATATCTGTAATCCATAATCATCACAATTATAACAAATAAAGGCTTGAAATATCTCACTTTGCATGTAATGAGTCTATATAATATATTAGTTTCACCTTGAAGTTGAATTACTGAAATAAAAGAACTTTTGCATTTACGATTTTTCGAGTTTTTTTTTTTTAATTGTTTGCCCACAATAGAAAATTTACATTTACAGTATCACAACAAAGTTCTATTCGTATTATAGGGCGTACACAACATATAAGACAGTAATAATTGAAAGAAATTAAGATAACAACGACACATAAACAAGGTCACATTGACTTAGAGCATCCTTTAGATTGGAAGTTAAAGGAGTAGTTCACTTTAAAAAAAAACTTTTGCTGATAATTTACTCACCCCCATGTCATCCAAGATGTCCACGTCTTACTTTCTTCAGTCAAAAAGAAATTAAGATTTTGATGAAAACATTCCAGGATTTTATCCATATAATGGACTTCAATGGGGACCAAACGGTTCAAGGTCCAAATGAGAGTTTCAGTGCAGCTTCAAAGGGCTTTAAAGGACACCAGACGATGAATAAGGGTCTTATCAAGCGAAACGATCGCCCATTTCAAAAATAAATAAAAAAGTGTAACTTTTATAAGCACAAATGCTCGCCTTGCTCTGTTCTGTGATGAGCGTTTGTGACTCTCCTGTTTGAACTTGTTCATCAAAATGAATAAAACTTTTTTCGAGTCATGATTTGAAGGGTCCTTGATAAGACCCTTATTCATTGTCTGGTGTCGTTTAAAGCCCTTTGAAGCTGCACTGAAACTCTCATTTGGACCCTGAACTGTTTGGTTCCCATTGAAGTCCATTATATGGATAAAATCCTGGAATGTTTTCATCAAAAACCTTCATTTCTTTTCGACTGAAAAAAGAAAGACGTGGACATCTTGGATGACACGGGGGCGAGTAAATTATCAGCAAGAGTTTTTTTTTAAAGTGAACTACTCCTTTAAGGGAGTTCCTTTA
This sequence comes from Pimephales promelas, assembly GCF_016745375.1. The sequence continues at coordinate 38,876,907 of NW_024121210.1, read as the reverse complement.
TATATTCCCAAAGAGAGGACCATATGGACCAAAATCTGTCCGGATTTTTCGAGTTTCACCTGTAAATGTAATTAATTATTAATGTAGAGAGGTAGACTTTTCCAAAGTTTTGAGCCTGCAGTCGCAAAATTGTGATCGTCTTGTTTTTTAAGTGTAGATCCAGGCACAATCACTAGATCTCAGAGTTGTAGGAGGAGTGTCTTTAGCTGTGTTTCGGTCTCATCAGGACTCTGTGAGGGATCCGGCTCTGGTTCTGGAGACTGAGACTCGCTGTGGGGTTTCTGGGCTGGTTCAGAAGGTTCTGATGATCTTCAGGGCGGCGCGCGGTTCTCTGCCCGCCGCGCAGTGGTACATCAGCAGCCTGCATCGCTGCAGACACTTACTGAACAAGGTGAGATCCGATGATTTTATTCTCTCTTTGCCGTTTCCCACTAAAACTGACATTTAGGCTCAATCCCAATTCACCCCTTGGCCCTATCTCTCCGTTTAGCGTGTTCACGTCTAGAGGTAGGGTGTCCTGATTCTTGTTGAGATCGAGGGGTAGGGCTACATAGCCCTTGAAACGGAGATTTTTTCAGAGGCACACTCCAAACGGAGGGCGAGTTGGCTTTGCTAACGGTTAAACATTTAAATTTAGCAGTAGATGATTCCAACACGCACGTTATTTACTCTTATAACATGGTCTGGGTGAATACTCGATTCTGATTGGCTGCATGGTGTCCGTTAAAAAGTGATAGAGGACACCTAGTAAAGTAGTTCTGGTGAAACTGCCTGTTTACCATTCGAAATGAATAAATAAATGCGCTGCCCACAACAGCTGTGAGTAACCATAGCAACAGGCAGTCAAAGTATCCGTTAACAATTTGCTCTATCAAAACAAACATCTAACATTAGTTAGATATTACATAGCCTACTAATACAACAATGAACGACTTCGTTATTTCTTTGAACATTTATGGAGAATATGGCAACTTTGACGACTGGGATGCTGCTGAAGAAAGAAAAAATGTAAATAAAACGGAGAAACGTCGCAAAAAAAATGACACCGCTGCTGCTCTGAATGAGACCCTGCGGGAGTTTTACGCAGCAGGAGGAGAGTACAGCGTTTCAAGCCTAAGAAGCCTGTTTGATTCATTGTTTTATGTGTAATAAATAAAAAAATAACTATGCCTACCTTTGTGTTTCATGAAAAAAAAAAATGCATTTTTGAACCTGAGGGGTACAAGCTGAGCGGACTATAAATATCTCCGGTTGCTAAATAAACCAGGCGAGTTATTATTTGTAAAAAACTAGATTTAGCCTAATTTAAATATAACCTAGCAGCTAATGTTTTAAAAATGTTTTATTTGGCAAGTGACCATGGTATAAGCGAGTTAATGCCCTTCGAGGTGTCCATTGTCAGGTTTTAATGGACTTCGGCGAAGGCAACGCCTTTTAAAACCTGACAATGGACACCTCGTCGGGCATTAACCCTTACTTATAATAATATATATTAATTTAAATTAAGAAATGGTATAATAAATTACCTTTCGGATCAGAAAAGACATGCATTTCGAGGAAGGGATGTTATAATCATCATGTTTATTCAAAGTTAAGAGCAGCTGCGCTGATTGTCAGTCGTTGTCATGGAGAAATCCTGTACAAACTCTGTAACGGCAGAGCCATCGCCGACGACTGATGGCCTATCGGGTTCATGAAGGGTTGTTCCATTTCGTAAGGGAATATTTCAACCCCTTGGCCCTTGTAACTCTGTTTTAAGGGCCAAGGGGTGAATTGGGATTGAGCCTTGGACCATTCAAGCCGTTGAATTGCAGGATTAGTCCACAATTTAAGGGTTAGTTCACTTTAAATTATCAGGAAATTTTAAAATTCTTTCATGTTCTTTCTTCAGTGGGAGAGAAATGAAGGTTTTTGAGGAACACACTCCAGGATTTTCCAGATGTGAGTTTCAGAGCAGCTTCAAAGTCTCGACACGATCCAGCCGAGGAATAAGAGTCTGATCTAGACAAACAAGCGACATTTATAACAAAACACACATTTATATACGTTTAATTATATCACTAATGCTGGTCTTGCTCTAGCTGTGATGCGCCACACATTACGTCATCACGGTGAAAGGTCAAGCAGACGAACAGATTGAGTGTTTATAAACCGAACATGCAAAGACTAAGACAAACGTCATTTACAAAAAAAATATAATTATTTTGAAGTTGGAGGAGAAAATGATATGGAGTTTTTCGCTTTATCCTACATTTTCCGCGTGACCTTTCACCCTGATGTGTCGCATCACTCGTGCAAGACCAGCATTAGTGGTTAAAGTATATAAATGTGTGTTTTGTTGTAAATGTGGGCTGGTTTGTCTAGATCAGACTCTTATTCCTCGGCTGGATCGTGTCAAGCTGCACTGAAACTCACATCTGGAAAATCCTGGAGTGTGTTCCTCAAAAACCTTCATTTCTTTCCCACTGAAGAAATAAACACATGGACATCTCGGGTGACGTGCGGGAGAGTAAATTATAAGGACATTTTCATTTTAACATGTTTGGATGTTCTTTTAAAGGTAAGTTGCGCTAGACATTTCCTCCCAGTGAAATGGAACAAGAAGAAATGTGGGCGGGGCTTGATTGTGTCTGTGGGGAATTGATTGGATGGTTGTGGTTTGCTATTGGTGGATCTCATGTGAGTGACAGGTGGCCCCGCCCTCATCATCAGAAGTTATTCTGATCCAAGAATGCCAGGAAACTGAATTTAACACAATAATGATGTGCACCAGTAAATCATTTATGATAAATACTGCAATATTACATCAAAAATCAAGAATTGTTCGTTTTGATTTCATGGTGATTTTAAGAATCTTCTTAATGTTTTCTGTTGGTAGATCCAGAAGAAAGCGTCCGAACCCAAAGCCGAATTGATTCCTGATGGACTGAAAAAATTCACTCATCGTGGGTTCTTCCAATCAGGGCCCAGCAAAGACATGGATGGTGTCACCACGCAAATAATAAGTATGTTTTATATAATTAACTCTCAGATCTTTACGTGAGTAGTGTCCATTTGAAGTTTTGTGTATTTATGTGAGATTTGTGCCTTTGTTCAGCATGTTTCCGTGAGTTGTGTGCGCTTTGCTGGATGCTCCATGTGAGGGACCAGCTCACTATTACCTGTCGAAGGTACCAGACTGCAAGAAAACGGGAGAAAGACACTCAGGTGCGTTTAAAGAAAACGGTAACACTACATTAGTTAACATGAACTAAGAATGAACAAGTTAATATTAATTTAAACATTTACTAATTCATTTTTAAAATCTAAAGCCGGGTACACACTGTGCTTTACGATTGTTGCTTGTCAGACTGTACAAACATGTAAGTCATGTTAAAAACGGACGCACGCAAGAGAACTTGCCCAGAGTTTTACATCATCAATCAATGACACATCAATTCGGTGATGTGAGCTACATTAGGAAGCGAGCTAAAAATTACATGCGGGATTGAAACGGTGGCTACAAAGAAATCTCTAACGTCTATTTTGGTCATGGCTTGTCTTGAAAAACGAAGACAATTTGAAGGTTGTCGTAGGTAGGAGAACTCACTGCAGGACTGAGAGCCAAATCTTCTGACCCTGCCAGAGTTTCATCTGAGGTCAAATTCGATCGTAACGGTCATTAATCGGCAGTCGGTGGCGATTAATCGAAGAGATTTTAGCATAGGATCGGAAAAATCTTTTAGGATTCACAAAATTTGGCCAAAATCGCACAGTGTGCACCCGGCTTAAAGCGTTAGTTCACCCCAAAATGTAAACTCTGTCAGTAATGACTCATGTTGTTCAACCCCGTGAGACTTTCGTTCATCTTCAGAACACAAATGAAGATATTTCTGATGAAATCTGAGAGCTGGATCACTCCTCCATATGCTTCTAAGGGATTGAAACTTGCCAGCCCAGAAAAGTTATTAAAGACATCGTTAAAATATTCCGAGTGACGACAGCGGCTCAACCTTCAGTTTATCAAGCGACGAGAATACATTCTGTGCACAAAAAACACACCAAAATAACGACTTTATTCAACTCTTCATTTCTTTCTCTGTGGGCCTCGAGTGAGTTCACATACGTCAGAGAACATGAGGGTGAGTAATTACTGACAGAATTTTAATTTTTGGGTGAACTATCCGTTTAAGGATGTATTTGTGAGCTAATATGAACAAACAATGAACAGCAGAATGTTGCAAAGATGTGAGCTGTCAGTCCATGTGTTTGTGTGTCAGGTCAGTGACGCGAGTGTGTCAGATGTGTGTGTTGAGGCTCTGTGCTGGGCTCGCCGACTCCTGCCGTTCTGCCGGTTCATGAACGCAGAGGAAGCCCTGCAGGACTTAGTGCTCAGCCTGCTGTCCGAACTGCCACCCAGTCATGTGGTAATAACATTCATCACTAATCTAAACTCATTCAGGATACCTAAGGCTTGTCAAGTAAATCTAATAATGTCTTTTTGTGACAAAAATAAAGGTTACCAACTAACTAACTAAATTTTTTGGACATGTACCGTTGTAATGTTTGGTATTCTTTGGGAGTTAGTTAGGACCTTAATTGAACCAGGATAAAATAAAGGTAACGAACTAACTAACAAACGTAGTTAGTTAACTTGTTAGCAGTTTTTTAGACATGCACCATTGTATTTGTTGCTGTCTTAGTATTTTTGGGGAGTTAGTTGGTCACCTTTAACCAGTTTAAAAATATAGATAACTAACTAACATGTTAGTACTTTTTGTGCATGAATCATTATAATGTCTTAGAATTTCAAAGTAGTTAAATAAATGTTACAAACTAAGTCCCAAAGAATACTATTTCACTATTATGTGGGAGTTGGTTAGTAATCCTTATACACTTTATAAATTTAACCTAGTTAAATAAAGGCTACTAACTAACTCTCAGACAGTATTAAGACTTTATGTGTCCAAAAAACAATCGTAGTAAATATGTGAATAACTGTATCTGATACATCACTGTACCGTCACAGTACTTTAGCGCATCACTCTCCTGGTGACTCACAGTGACTCAAAACTCGGGTGTAATTTCTGATGTTCAGACAGCAGAAACTCTAGCGAGAGTGTTTCCTGACGAGAGCGAGTCTGTTCGCGTGCCGCTGCGGGAGAAGTACACGTCACTGGTGCAGAGACTGAGGCCCGTGGTGGTGCCAGACACCTCGACACCAGGCAAGAGATGCTTTAAAAGGAGTAGTTCACTTTAAAATGAAAATTAGCCCAGTGCATCTATCCATGATAAAAGTGCATCCATCCATCCATCATAAAAGTGGATATATCATCATAAAAGTGCATCTGTCCATGATAAAAGTGCATCTATCCATCATAAAAGTGCATCTATCCATCATAAATGTGCATCTGTCCATCATAAAAGTGCATCTATCCATCATAAAAGTGCATCTATCCATGATACAAGTGCATCCAATCATCATAAAAGTGCATCTATCCATCATAAAAGTGCATCTGTCCATGATAAAAGTACATCTGTCCATCATAAAAGTGCATCTATCATCATAAAAGTGCATCTATCCATGATAAAAGTGCATCTATCCATGATAAAAGTGCATCTATCCATCATAAAAGTGCATCTGTCCATGATAAAAGTGCATCTATCCATCATAAAAGTGCATCTGTCCATGATAAAAGTCCATCTATCCATCATAAAAGTCCATCTATCCATCATAAAAGTGCATCTGTCCATCATAAAAGTGCATCTGTCCATGATAAAAGTCCATCTGTCCATCATAAAAGTCCATCTATCCATCATAAAAGTGCATCTGTCCATCATAAAAGTGCATCTATCCATCATAAAAGTGCATCTATTCATCATAAAAGTGCATCTATTCATCATAAAAGTGCATCTATCATCATAAAAGTGCATCTATCCATGATAAAAGTGCATCTATCCATGATAAAAGTGCATCTATCCATCATAAAAGTGCATCTGTCCATGATAAAAGTGCATCTATCCATCATAAAAGTGCATCTGTCCATGATAAAAGTCCATCTATCCATCATAAAAGTCCATCTATCCATCATAAAAGTGCATCTGTCCATCATAAAAGTGCATCTGTCCATGATAAAAGTCCATCTGTCCATCATAAAAGTCCATCTATCCATCATAAAAGTGCATCTGTCCATCATAAAAGTGCATCTATCCATCATAAAAGTGCATCTATTCATCATAAAAGTGCATCTATCCATCATAAAAGTGCATCTGTCCATCATATAAGTGTGTAAGTTGCACTTTATCCACAAGTAGACTGCGTTTGGCCGGAAGCTAACTCCGATTGTATTGGTCTGAAAGAATAAAGTCATATACACCTAGGATGGCTTGAGGGGGAGTAAATCATGCGCTAAATTTCATTTTAAAGTAAACTACTCTTTTGACCAATAGCTCACCCAAAATGATGATTCTTTGCTTTGTATATAAAGCAGCGCTTCAACCCCTAACCAGATGTGCTCGTGTCCACAGTTGTGCCTCCAGGAACTGAGAGGGGAGATGAGGGCGATACCATGATGATTCTGATCCAGGATCAGCTTCGGCAGCGACGCCGGGAGCTTCGGCGCCTGGAAAAGTATCTGGGAGCAGCGGAGCCGTACTTGTGGGAGAGAGAGGAGGAGGAGGACAGGGGAGCTGCCGCCTCCATACTGAGGAGACTCTCTCTCGGGACCAGTTTGAGTGACAGCACCCTGACCGACGGCGGACGCCCCCTGGTGTACAGTGAAGGAGACACGGCTGAGACACTGTCAGAGACTCTTCCCCCAGAGCCGCAGACCCAATCTGCACACAGGTAATCCTGCTGGCGTACTGTGCTCTACGAGCTGCATGATGCACTGAAATAAAGCCGTGATATGGCTTAGTGCGAATATCTAATCTAATCTAATAGACTGTATGTAGCCACGCCCCTTTTCAGCGCAATAAAATAAAAGTTGATTTGTTTAACTTTTGAAAATTAAGTAAATATTTGTGTATATATAGTAGTGGTGTGGAAACTGATTTAAAAACATAACTTTAAAACAAAAAAGTTTGCTTACATAATAAATATATATATATCTATATATATCTATATATATATATATATATAAATACTGTATATATAAATATATATATAGATATATATAGATTATAAAAATTATACAGTATATGTGTGTGTCTGTGTATATGTACATATGAAGAGTTCAGATGCAAAAGCCTCTAAATGCCATTTGAAATGTTCTTCTTTAATGATGATTTTTATCAAGCTTGTATATTTAAGTTCAGTAATTTCACTTAAATAACAATTAATAGGTAATCTTCATTGCCATTTAAGTGAAATTACTGAACTTAAATATACAAGCTTGATAAAAATGGTAATTTTAGAAGAAAATTTCAAATGGCACTTAGAGGCTTTTGCATCTGAACTCTTCATATGTGTTTGTGTGTGTATACAGTATATACACTCAGACAGACATATATAATATGTATATACACTACCGGTCAAAAGTTTTAGATCAGTTAATGTTTTTATAAGAAGTCTCTTCTGCTCACCAAGGCTGCATTTTTTATTTATTTATTTTTTTTAAACACAAAACAAAACAACAGTAATGTTGTGAAATATTATTACAATTTAAAATGATTGTTTTCTATTTTTAATATATATTAAAATGTCATTTATTCCTCTGAAAAAAGCTGTATTTTCAGCATCATTACTCCAGTCTTCAGTGTCACATGATCCTTCAGAAATCACTCTAATATGAGGATCTGATGATCAAAAAACATTATTACTTTCAATGTTGAAAACAGTTGTGCATTTTTTTTTCAAATATTCTATGATGAATAGAAAGTTCAAAAGAACAGCATTTATTTAAAATAGAATCTTTTCTAACATTATAAACGTCTTTACTGTCACTTTTGATCAATCCTTGATGAATAGAACTATTGATTTCTTTTTTCCCCCAAAAAAAATTTAAATAAAAATTCTTACTGACCCCAAACTTTTTAAAGGGTAGTGTTTAATGTTACAAAACCTTTGCATTTCAGATAAAAGCTGTTCTTTTCATCAAAGAATCCTGAAATAAAAATGTAAAAAACAGTTTTCAACATTGATAATAATCATAAATGTTTCTTGAGCAGCAAATCATCATATTAGAGTGATTTCTGAAGGATCATGTGACTCTGAAGACTGGAGTAAATTCAGCTTTGATCACAGGAATAAATTACACATTACTATATATTCACAAAGAAAACAGACGTTTTAAATTGTAATAATATTTTGCAATATTAATGTTTTTTTGGTATTTTTTAATCATATAAATGCAGCCTTTGGGAGAAGAATAGACTTCTTTTAAAAACATTAAAAATCTTACCGATCTAAAACTTTTGGCCGGTAGTGTATATGTGTGTGTGTGTGTATATATATATATATATATATATATATATAAACGCATATATTAAGTAAAAAAACATTTATTAAATTAATTAATTAATCAATGTGACCGCACTAATATGTAGTAATTTTACAGTTGTCCTATAACATAAAATTATTTTTTATTAAAAACTACATTTTTATATTACAATACTGTAGTATAATTTCAATATATTTCTTGTTTTCTAATACTATTCACAATAAAACCATAATTTATTACTTTATAGTCATGTGGAATTGGCCAAAATAGTTTTTATTTTCTGTGAAGATGCAATAGATTTACATTTAGCAATGAAAGTGCTGAAAGTGTCCCTCTTTCGGTGTGTTTTTTAGCTCTAAGACGGCACAGTTTCATGATGCACCTGAGAAATCAAAACAACCCAAAGAGTCGAGCCGTGTGGGTTCTTCAGTGCCGACAGTGGGAACCTGGGAGTTTGAGTTGGAGGATGACGAGTACATGCTCTTCCTCGATTTGTTCCTCAGTTATGTTCTGGGAAAGGACAGATTAGACGCCGAGGAGTCCGAGCTTCCTTTACTGAGTAGTTTCTCACAACGTTTTCATGCTAGAGAGCTGCACTCGGTGACCTTTGACATGTTGACGTCTCTCAAACGCCGTCAGAAGGATGGACGTACGCGAGGCGCACGTTTGCCCCTGTTTCGTGCCGGTCACTGTTTCCAGAGTCTCCCGGTCACTCCCGAACCTTCACCGGTTCAGGACACTCACGAGACCACGAATGCCACGTCTCCATGGACTCTTCCTGGAATCCAATCCAGGGAGCATCATGGTCTTTTCAGCCGCCGTCGACACCATACGTCGGTATCCAGAGTGAATCGGGCCGGGTCAGGATTCAGGATCCTCTCTCCGGATGAATTGGCCCTTCAGATGCAGTTGGACTCCTCGATGGAGATCCGCTTTCCTCGACTGGCTCGGTTACTCGAGTGGATGATGCGCTGGGCCGACAGGCGGGTTCTGCTCTCTCAGCCAATGGGAAAGAGGTCAGAGGGAAGTGATGCGGTGGTCATCAGGGTCAAAGGCTCGACCCCTGCGCTTCTGTGTGCACTGGAGCTGCTCGGGGAGAGATACAGCGCCGCCCTTCTGGGAGAAAACACACATCACTCCCATAATGAGGTAAGGAGTAGTGCTTTAGATCCAACCGTTTATTCCATATTCTTCATAACAGATGGTGTCATCTAAAGTCAATCAAACAAAAAATTATTATTATTATTATTTTTTTTTTATCAGTTCTGCCTAGAAGTTACATTAAGCATGCAATGGGAGTTGTTTCAATATCTTTTTGATTTTATAAACAAAAATCTCGAATGGATCTTCGAGGATGGAACTACATAATTCATGAGATATTGGTAGAAATGACAATATACAAAATTAAACAATTTATATAAAAATAAATAAATATATATATACATACACACACACAAAATATTATATATTTATGTTATATAATACATTATTTTACACATAATTAAAATCTGTAACATTTAAACAATGAGAGAGTAGTTAACTTTACTCTGATCTTATATACAATTTGTTTTCTATTTTTGTTTATTGACATTAATTGACATTTGACTTTTTTATTCGTATACTTTTATATATTTTGAATTAGCTTCATTTTACTTTGTTTGATTTTGAATAATTTTGTTATATCCTTTTGTCATTAATATTATTATTTTTAAAATTTGACTTATTGTTTTAATTTATTTTTATTTCAGTGTTTGTTTTAATTTTAATTCAGTTTTTTGATTGTAGTGCTTCAACTTACACTTATTTCAGGTAGTAGCCATACAAGGCAACTTTTTTTTTTTTACTTTATTTAATATTTCTAATTAATTATTTCATAGTTTTAATAGTTTTAGTAAATGATAACAGCCCTGATCATGCATTGACACACTGACATAGCAAGTGAAGTGTTCAGTTGTGAAATCAGTCCTTTTCCTAATCAAATCTAGTCACATGATCAGATCACATGACATGGATGATTATACCAGGGCTTCAAGGGTTACATTCTGTATATAGTCCGTATTTTAGTTTATAGGGCTTCAGTTGACAAAAACACCCTGATCATCCAGAACATGACACCACCGGAACTTGATCAGAAATGTGAAAGAGACGCTGAACTATTAAATTATTACATTTGTTTATTAATACATTTTTAGCTAACTGTGATTTTTTATATGTCAGTTAGCTAAAACTTAGACAGTTCCCTCTGACAACAGATCACTCTAAATTGTAATGATGAAATGAAATGTGTATTGTGAAAAGCGATATACAAATAAATGTGAAATGAATTGAACTTTCTTGTGAAAGCTGTTCCATCAGAGGGCGGGGCCTGAGGCGCCAGTGCTGCAGCCAATCACAGGCTGGGGGAGGGACCGAGACAGCAGTGTGGACACGCCCATCACTCTCCACACACACAGCCATGAGTGAGTCCACTGCACACATCTGATCAAAACATGACTGATAATAAACCATGCCAATGTTTTACTGATACAAAGGACTCATTAATTAATTTATAGCAATATTTATTTAATTTATATTTATTTATTTATCAATTGTAAAATAAAAATATATACAGGATATACTATACATATATGCTGTATATGTAAAATTGATATATACATTTATATTTATATATAATTATTAATAAGACTTAAATATAATTTTATATCAATTAGATTTATATTATTATAGATACCATTATTATATTATCATTATATTAAATTATATTATCATCTTTTTTTATATTGCCATCCGTCAGTTTTTTTTTTTTGTTTTGTTATTTCTTTGAATGATGTAGTGAAAAAAAGTGACAAATTGTCTCATAAATATTTGAGCTTATTCGTCTTGATTCTGTTAAATGTGTCCAGACAATCAAGTCAAAGCTTTTAAAGATGTTGCAGGTCAGAAGTAATTATGAACAACGAGTTAAAGAATTAACAAATAAAAAAAGCTTGCTTTTACCGATGTTGTGTGATGTTTGATCCCAGTGTGTGTGAGCCAGAGGATGTGGTGGATCAAACAGACGATCAGCTGTCTGAACATGAAGACACGATGACCTCTGATCTACAGAATAACGTCACTGAGATCAGACAAACCACTGAGGCTGGAGACGGTCAGATCTCTGTACTACACATCACAAACATTTACATGACTTTATGTAGGTTTCTGTTTTAGAAAACATTTAATTTAATATTGTCTAATTTAAAGGTGGGGTAAGTGGTATTTGAAATATAGAGGGAGATTTGAAGAAAGACTGCTGAAATAGCGATGAGACGATACAAAAGAGAAAGAAAGGCTCAGGAGAAATCACTGGAAAATAAAAGGTTATGTTTGGGCAAGAGCTTTGGGACCCGTGTTAATATTAGAGACGCTTTGATTCGGGTCCACACTAACCCTAACCTGCACTGAGTAACACTGGGTAACCCCGAGTAACATGAGTAACACTGAGTATTATATGAGTAGCACTGGGCAACACTGGGTAACATGAGATTAATACTGGGTAACGGATCAGTAACACTTGATAATGTGAGGAACACTAAGTAACACTGGGTTACGCAAGAAACACTGGGTAACATGTGAGGAACTTGAGTAACACTGGCGAATAAAATAATTTGGTCAAAGTATTATTTTGAAATTATTCATTTTATACTGATCACTATTAATGTTGTTACTGAATCATTATAACTGTATTATCAATTGTTGTTCACTGTTGTTTGGTTTACAGTTGATAGCAGTGCTGATGATGTCACCGAGGCATCATGGGCCAATCAGAGCAGAGCTCACAGAGATCAGGTGATTGTGTGCTGTAACACTGGGCAACATTTTTGTCTGTCAATAATAGTTATAAATTTACTAATATTTATTTATCAGTATAATTTATATATTTTTTTCATCTGTCAATATAAATATGTATTCTTTGATTGATTATTTTGTTATCAATTAATAAAAATTTATAATTAATAAATATCTAGCATAAATACTGATTTATTAATCAGTATAATTTTTATATATATATTTATTAATCAATATCAATTATATTTTATTAGATGCAAATAATCAAATAAAATAATCATTATCTTTTATTGAATAATACATCCATTTATGTATCGTAGATAATAATTTGTTATTATTATAAATTATCTATCAATATCAATAATATTTATTCATTCATTCAGATTTATTTATCAGTATAATTTATATGTATTTTTGATAAATATCAATTATATTTTATTAGATATAAATAATCAAATAAAATAATCATTATCTTTTATTAATCAATACATCCATTTATGTATCAGTAATGTATAATTAAAATATATTATCTATCAATATCAATAACATTTATTAATCAATAAATCAATTTATTTATCTATCATTTTATAATAATTTATCATTAAAATATATATCAATTTCAATATCAATAATATTTATTAATTAAAAAAAGTTATTTATTGATTATTATTAATTTACACTTAATATACATGTTTAATAATTATCTACAATTTAGTAAATTATTAATAATATTTACTTATTCATTTATTTAAGTTGATCGTTGATTATAAGCATGAAAATGTGCAGTTAGTTCAGTAGGTCCAGATCTGTGTGTAAAACTAGTTCTCCTGATGTTCCCACAGACCATCACACTGGCTGATCTTGAGTGTCCCGACACACCCCAACATTCACTACATTCACAGTGAGTCTGCACATATCAACTTTAACCTTTGACACATGCCTGATGATTTCAGTTATTAATCACAGGCAATCACTATTGTTTCGGTTGCTATGCTGACGACAAACAAAGCTCAAACACTCATACCTTCGTGTGTTTAATATCAGCTAATGTTTGCGTTTCAGATCTCACGTAGAGGGAAATCACGTCTCCTGTGGAACACACAGGTAAAGATAACCTAATCTCACTGTCATGAAGGAGGATTTGAGAGATTTTCTGTTATCTCACCTGTGTTGTTCTTCCAGACCTGAGGTTTCTGCCTCCGTCAGTGTTCAGCATGTAAACGGACCGACGGACACACATATCAGAGGTCATCCTCCTCACAGCGAAGCCCAAACACCACCAGACCCCGTCAGACAGCTGATCCACGACGAGTTATTCAGGCTAGTGCAGGTGCGTTTCAGCTTCAAGACTTGCCCTGTCAATCAAATGCTGGAAAACCTCGGCTTGGACACCACGGCTGCGTCTGAAATCGCCCCACATACCCTTAAATAGGGCGCTATTTAAAGGGACAGTCATTTGTACCGGTGTTCAAAACCATAGTGAACGCATTCAATCACACAACGCACTGCAATAACTGATATATGCTCAATGGCTTGAGAATACCCATAGTGCACTGCACTAGAAAAACGTCTCGAGATCGGACTCAAGTACTACAGCATTACTTAAAGCTCTCTTGACGTTTTCGTTACCACATCAAAAACTACTAGCCTAACATATAAAGTTCAAACATTATTAAAAACAAGTGAACATTTAGTAATAAAATAAGAACAAACACACAAATTGCAAGCAGAGATGAATACTAAATAACAAAGTTACAAAGTCTAACAGTTCCCTTGTGTTTCAGCTGCAGCAGATCAACTTCATGAGCCTCATGCAGGTCGTCGGCGCGTCCTTCGGAAACCTGCCGCTCTCTCAACCCAGCATGCACCAGTCTAATGTGAATGTGCCACAGACCACTGCCATACCTGCACAGCATCCGCCTCAGCACATCGCTCTTACCCATAATGCCCAGCACACTACATGTGATGATACCAACCTCCCAACACGAGCTACCAGGCCTGAGAGGGTTAATCATGACCAACATCCTGTGAATGTGAATTCTGGCTCGGCTCTGAATCCAAATGTTACCCTCAAAACTCAGGTAATATTGGTAATTACATGTATCATTTACACTATCAGTCAACGGTCATGTGGACTGGGTTCAGTAGGATATTTATGCTTTTAGAAAAATTATATTTTTATTCAGCAAGGATGCATTAAACTGATCAAAAGTGACAGAGAAAGACTGTGTCAAAATATTCTATTTCTAATAAATGTTGTTATTTTGGACCACCAAAGAATCCTGAAAAATAAAATGGATCAGTTTCCACAGAAATATGAAGCAGCGCGACTGTTTTCAACACTGATAATAATCATAAATGTTTCTTGAACGTCACATCATCATATTAGAGTGATTTCTGAAGGATCACTGAAGACTGTGCTGAACATTCAGGAATAAATTACACTTTACTAGATATTCACAAAGAAAACAGCGGTTTTACATTGGAATTATATTTCACTGTTTTTACTGTATTTTTGATCAAATAAATGCAGCCTTGGTGAGCAGAAGATTAAAAAAATCTTACTAACCTCACATTTTTAACATTTTTTTTTAATACTATAAAAATATATATAAAAAATTTCACAAAAATATTTGAAAACATGCATTATCGTAATTTTTGTTAAATTGTATGTTTCATGAGTTCAGTAATTAGACATGCTTTTTGTTTACTAAAATATCATATAAACATTAAAATGGAGTCATAAATAAATAAATAAATAATACAGAATTTGGGAAAAAATAAAATGGATTTGATTGGAGCCTCAGCTAGCGTGGTACTCTTAAAGCCCATTCACACCAAGAACAATAACTATAAAGATAACTATAATAGTAACCATATTGGATGAATGATTACCAGTGTTGGGTGTAACTAATTACTAAGTAATTAGTTACTGTAATTTAATTACTTTTCCCTTGAAAATGTAAAGTAAGGGATTACTCTTCATTTATCTGTAATTTAATTACAGTTACTTCTGATGTAATTGAGGTAAATACTGTGTATAGATCACAGCGATTCGTATGCATTTTATAAGGTGTCTAAATCGTACGACCACACTCGTACAAATTTGTATGAATTATTGTAAAATATATATGAAAAAAGTGTGAAATGTCATGAGATCAGACAGGAAACAATAGTGGGTTTAACATCAAAATGTATTGTCTGATGCTAAAAAGTATGTTTTTATAATGTAACCTTCTCCACCTTGGTCAGTTTAAGGACAATTCATGCAATTTTATAGTATTTGTTTGAAAGAATTAAAACAGATTCATGTCTATCCTTCTATTATTCAGCTGGTTGAGATTGATATGGGATTTTGAAAGTAATTAGTAATTAAAAGTAATTAAATACTTTTTAGAGATAGTAATTAGTACAGTAATCTAATTACACTGTTGAAGAGGTAATTAGTAACTAGTAATTAATTACTTTTTTAGGGTAACTTACCCAACACTGCCGATTACACTGTTCATTCTCCACATGGACTGCAGGTTTGTCTGGTGCTGGAGCTCTTTAAAGCAGAATGGATTCTGATTGGGTGTCAGTGCTTTTATCGTTCTTTAGCTGGAAAAAATGGTTCAAAATCATTTTTTTTTCTCATGTTCTTGAATCTCTCACAGGAAATTCATCAGTTGACCATTCGCTCAGACTGGCCAGAGAACGGTCAATCTCCCGGCCGGAGCTTCATCCCGACGTCACACGGGCTTCTCACCACAGCCAATCCTCACTCGGCATTTAATGCTGTTTCTGAACCTCCAAAACCACACGGCCTCAGACTCCTCCAGCTAAACCCATCTCAGAGATCTCCTCCTCTTCCTCCTGTGAAGGATTCCTGGGGTCCCGATCCCTCATCTGTCCCGAGGGCTGAGGATCGTAACCGGACCCGAGCCGAATCACACCGCTATAACACACACACACAGGAATCTCTCCGTCCTCACAGATCTGTTGCTCTTCCTCTTCTGCGGTTTCACCCAGAGACCCAGAGAACTGTGACATTGCCACGTATCCCACAATGCACCTTGCCAAAACCCAGTCTGGGCGTCACAGCCACGGGCCGCTATCCCAGAATTCAGCTTCTGCACAGAGATCCGGATCCACCCGCCGCTGTGAGTTTACATTTAGTTTGTCTTTCTACTTTACTTTTCACCGTGAGCAATAACCACATTTACTCGTCACTTTACTCGTCACTTTACTCATCCCTTTACTCGTCACTTTACTTGTCCCTTTACTCAACCCTATACTCATCACTTTACTCATCACTTTACTCATTCCTTTACTCGTCACTTTACTTGTCCCTTTACTCAACCCTATACTCATCACTTTACTCATCACTTTACTCATTCCTTTACTCGTCACTTTACTCATCCCTTTACTCGTCACTTTACTCATCACTTTACTTGTCCCTTTACTCAACCCTATACTCATCACTTTACTCATCACTTTACTCATCCCTTTACTCGTCGCTTTACTCGTCGCTTTACTCGTCACGTTACTCGTCACTTTACTCATCCCTTTACTCATCCCTTTACTCATCCCTTTACTCATCCCTTTACTCATCGCTTTACTCATCCCTTTACTCATCCCTTTACTCATCCCTTTACTCATCCCTTTACTCATCGCTTTACTCATCCCTTTACTCATCCCTTTACTCATCCCTTTACTCATCGCTTTACTCATCCCTTTACTCATCCCTTTACTCATCACTTTACTCGTCACTTTACTCGTCCCTATACTCATCACGTTACTCATTCCTTTACTCGTCACTTTACTCATTCCTTTACTCATCACTTTACTCGTGACTTTACTCATTCCTTTACTCATCACTTTACTCGTCACTTTACTCATTCCTTTACTCATCCTTACTCATCACTTTACTCGTCCCTTTACTCGTCACTTTACTCGTCACTTTACTCGTCACTTTACTCGTCACGTTACTCATGTGGCAGCAGGTGAAGATAATCGGTGTGTTTGTCTTGTAGGATGTGCGGTTGGTCTCGGCTCCTTTACGGACTCCTCGTCTCATCCCACTGGAGGAGCTGTTGAAGTGGACCAACGGCAAACACACCCAACTACAACTCTTAAACACACACCCCGTCCCGGAGAACAAGCTCACGACGACCAGCCCGTCCAACAAGAGGTCATGCTGTGTGCCCAAACCTTGGGCTGCGCTTCCATTCAGATGTTCCTATTTGATTCACAAGCTCTCAATTTGATTCACAGACTCTCTATTCGATTCGCAAGCTCTCGATTCGCAAGTTCTCGATTTGATTCGCAAGCTCTCGATTCGCAAGTTCTCGATTTGATTCGCAAGCTCTCGATTCGCAAGTTCTCGATTTGATTCGCAAGCTCTCGATTCGCAAGCTCTCGATTTGATTCACAGACTCTCTATTCGATTCGCAAGCTCTCGATTCGCAAGTTCTCGATTTGATTCAAAGCTCTCAAAACGCAAGTTCTCGATTTGATTCGCAAGCTCTCGATTCGCAAGTTCTCGATTTGATTCACAAGCTCTCGATTCGCAAGCTCTCGATTTGATTCACAGACTCTCTATTCGATTCGCAAGCTCTCGATTCGCAAGTTCTCGATTTGATTCACAGACTCTCTATTCGATTCGCAAGCTCTCGATTCGCAAGCTCTCGATTTGATTCACAGACTCTCTATTCGATTCGCAAGCTCTCGATTCGCAAGTTCTCGATTTGATTCGAAGCTCTCGATTCGCAAGTTCTCGATTTGATTCGAAGCTCTCGATTCGCAAGTTCTCGATTTGATTCGCAAGCTCTCGATTCGCAAGTTCTCGATTTGATTCGCAAGCTCTCGATTCGCAAGCTGTTTCTCTTCGCAAGCTCTCGATTCGCAAGCTCTCGATTTGATTCGCAAGCTCTCGATTCGCAAGCTGTTTCTTTTCGCAAGCTCTCGATTCAAAGCTCTCAATTCGATTCGCAAGCTCTCAATTTGATTTTCAAGCTCCCAATTCGATTCAAAGCTCTCTATTCCATTCGAAAGCTTTCAATTTGATTCGCAAGCTCACAAGTCGATTCGCAAGCTCTCAATCTGATTCGAAAAAAATCAATTCATGGCCTTTGAGAATGGATTTTGAATCGACCACATAAATAAAATAAAAAAACTATTAATGGCAATTTTTTTTGTGCCCAGCCCTAGTCAAATCATGTGACAAATGATGATTTTTTTTGTTGTTGTTGTTGCAGATTTGTGTTTTCTGTCTAATATTATGTCTCATTTAGGCGGAAGAGGAGAGAGGAGAAAAACAAGGAGGACCGGATTGGAGTCACGTTCAGACCGGAGGACTCCATCATTCCTCCAGATGAGGTACGTGCGTCTCAAAACTGTATTTATGTATTTTTTCTAAACTCTTGCTTTAATAAAGATGTGACCTGGACTGTTTCTCTGTTTGCTCATGTGTGCAGCCTGCAGAAGAAGTGCCCGATCACAGCGACCAACACACCATTCCTTTAGGTGATTTCTTTAGTATTATTTATATACCATTATAGTATTTATTCATATTTTGTATTTATTAGTATAAATGTTTTTTTATTTATTTTAGATTTTTTTCTTTTGGTAATTATGTGTCTTTGTCATTTTTATTCGTTTTTTTTTTTTTTTTGTAATTGTATTACTTTAATTAAAAATTATTTTATTTCAGTCAATTGCCAGGACAACATTTAAGTTTTCATTTGTTTATCTAATATTTATATTTGCAGTTTTACTTTCAGTTTAACTATAATTTTGTGAAGAATATAAAACAATAATTTTGTGTTTCTGTCCTTTTTGTAATTTTTTTTTTAAATTTGTTTTTAGTTTTAATTTTTTTATAAAATTTTTAATTTTAGTAATTGTGCTGTGCATTTTGTCTTTTTTATTTAAAATATTTTTATTTAGTTTAATAAATTTTAATACAGTTTTAGTAATTGTTTTTTGTGTTTTCTTTTTTTTTTAATTAAGTCATTTTATTACAGTTTTAGTAATTTTAGTGTTTAGTGTTTTTATCATTTTTAAAAATATTTTTTTATTTAGTTTTAATTAATTTTATTACAGTTTTACTTTTGGTAATTTTATGTGTTTTTGTCATTTGTAAAACATATTTTTAATTTAGTTTTAATTAATTTTTATTACAGTTTTAGTAATTTAAGTCCTTCAGTTTCAACTTTATCAAGACAACATTTTTTATTTTCGTTTTTATGACATAATATCTATATTAAATATTAAGTCCTCCATTGTTGAGATGAAGTCAGTTCTGCTGTAAAGTTCATCGGTCAGTAAATGTGTGTTTGCGCTGCAGGCGTTGAGTGTGAGTCGAGTGGCCTGGCGTTGTTGGATCAGGCGTACGTCACCTCGGCTGAGCTTCATGCGTTCGCCTCCACACAGAAGAGACCGCCTGAGATCCAGGACGCCTGTACAAACACCGACACCGGTATGCGCTCTGATCGCTCATCCGCATATCGCACACTTTAAAGGGGGCATCGGACGCCCATTTTCCACAAGCTGATTTGATGGTTTAGGGTCTTCATGTAAAGTTTGTAACATACTTTGGTTAAAAACCCTTTTACCCCCTGACAGTCCATCAGTGGTCGTGGGCGGAGCTTAGGCATTATGACATCATACTGCTCAGAAAATCCAAACGGCCTGTTTATTGAGAGTGTTTTGGCTTTTTGAGGATTTAAAAAAAGGAGTGAATGGATTTTTTTTTTTCTTTCATTTTATGGTGGTTGTGTCCACACACTGCAAAGACACATTTATATGCAAACACAATATAAAAGTGAATTTTGCATCCGATGACCCCTTTAACTTCGCTAATGTAAGTTCTGCTTTGGTTTCCTCCAGAACTGCTTCGCTCCATCACAGATCAAGATGTTTCTGACCAGCCTCAGTCTCCTCCCAGCATGCCGTCTGCTCGTAAGTTCATGACAGGAATGTGATCCTCAGCTCTTTGTTGAATCCACACAGGGTCCAAAATGAGCATTTGAGACGCAGCAGATTCAAATCAAATTTGCCTTTTTTTATGAAATTATAAATTGCAAAATGATGCTTGGTTTACATTTTTGATCCATGGGATTTTTTTTTTTTTTTTTACTTGAGCACCATAAGCAAATCTAGAGGGAAAAAAACAATAAAGTTGGCCTACTGAAGGAAAAAAAAAATCAGTGACAAAAAAACTTGGAAAATATTTGTATTTATTAGTTTCTTAGAGAAAAAAAAAATCATTACTATTATACAGTGTATGTACTTTTTGTCTGGGAAATTATGCATGGAAAAAATAGCAAAAACAATTATATCCAGAACATCATTGGAATTATATTCATGAACATCATTGGAAGTAAAAGTATCAGTGGCAGAACATTGTGAAAATAATCCCAAAAATGATTGTGATTTAAATAAATTTGAAACTGCACAATTATCTCAATGATCAGGCAATCAATCCTTAATTGCAACAGGCCTACTGTATATATATATATATATATACCATTATAGTATTTATTAAGATTTTGTATTTATTAAATGGTAAATACATTTTTTTTTACCATTTACCAATTTACCATTTATTAATATCAATATATATTTTAAATGCATATTTAGTTTTGTATAAACAATGGGGAAAATATAGTATTTAGCATAATTTACCAGATAATTATCATTATTATATATTATTATATTGGGTGTTTTTCTGGGAAATTATGCAAAAAATACTATTTTATAGCCAGAAAAAAAATATGATAGGAAATGTTCACACACACCATCATTACACACATCTCATCAATATTATTATTTTATATATATATAAATGCCGTATTGTAGTTTTTTATTATTATTATTATTATTATTTTATACCTTTGTTAACTTTTGTATACAGTATGCATCCGTTTTATGTATGTTGCATGTTACGTCTGTGCCTTCTGAATGGTCTGGAAATAAAGTTGATGATGATGCTGATATGTCATTATTTGTGTACTGCTGTCGCAGCTGAAGGCGGGCTGCTAGATGTGGCTCCAGTCGTTCCTCCAGATGTGTTCTTGAATCTTCGCTTCTCTAAAGATAACTCCTCAGAGCAGCCGGAGACCAGAAGCCTTGCAGAGTCGAACGCAGATCTCGTAGGGGAATGCTGCTCTCAAAGACATCAGACCATCATCTCATCAAATAATATTTGACAGTTTGAGTGTTTTTTATGAGTAATTCTCTCTGTGTTGTTCTTGTATTGTAGAATCCTGAGGGTCGAAGGTTTATTAATGTGATCGATCTGACAGACGACTCTCTTCTTCAGAGTCTGCCTTCGTTTCCCCCGTCGTCTGCTGAGCTCCACCTACAAGCAGCTTTTGTCGTAAACCCCGCCTCTTCAGTGGCAAACCACACCCCTAAACCTGCCTTAAACTCCGCCCCCAACAACACTGAGCACTTTACTGAGAATCCGATTGGAGAGATTCCAGGTACGCTGTCTTTTAGGGAAGGGATTCCCAAACATTTTTGTCCTCCAAACCCCTTTATTATTTATTTATTTATTTTTTTTTTTTATTTCAAGCAAATACTGTAACAACAGAAATGATACACAATAATGATAATTGAAATGGACTGGGGAGAAGTAAAACTTTACTTTGACCTGAAATACAAGTTAATTTTTCAATAATAATTAATTCTCTGATGCCAGTTAATGGTCACATGCCATGCAGGTAAACAAATAGGTTTTATTACTATTGTTGTTGTTTTTTATGCTAATTTTACATTTTAAATGATTTAATTAGAAGCTTTTCATCAACCAAGTTTGGTTAGGGCATAAACCAGACAAATTCGGTTTTGTTTACTATTTAGTAGAGGTGAATGTTTTTCATAAAATACAATACAATGCCTTCAAGGTACAGTATATGCTTTATCAGTTAACACAAATTACATATAAATATATGTTTAAGACAGTTTCGATATAGCAAATAAAACTTATGAAATTAAATTAGCAATAACTAAATACATTGGCAGTCAGAAGTTTTTATAGAAGTCTCTTTTACTCACCATGAGGATGCATTTATTTGTTACAAAATGCTGTAAAAATAGTGAAATATTATTGTAATGTAAATCAGCTGTTTTCTATATGAATATCTAGTAAAGTGCAATTTATTCCTGAGATCAAAGTTGAATTTATCATCATTACTCCAGTCTTCAGTGTCACATGATCCTTCTGAAATCATTCAAATCATAAAATGTTATGAAAATTCAGCTTTGCATCACAACAAGATATTAGAACAGAAAACATTTGTTTTAAAATGTAATAATATTTCACAATATTACTTAATTTATGAAAAATCCAAAGCGACTTACATCACATTTCAAGTTACACATTTACATTCTTATCAGCTCTTGCTTTCCCTGGGAATCGAACCCATGATCTCAATTCTTGAGCGAATCCAACGCTCTACTGTTTGAGCTACAGGAAAGCTATCTTTAGTTATAAAAATGTATATGTCAACGAAATCAACACTGATCCAAACTATTCCCTGCAGGTGTGTGTGTGTCTCCTGAAGCTGTGCTGGGCGGAGACCCCGTGACTCTGAGCGTGCTGAAGGCCGTGAACAGGCCTGGTCTGGAGCGAGCGCTGATGTCCAGGAGTCAGATCTCAGCTCGGCTCTCAGAGATGGACTCGCAGCTGCTCAGACTGCAGAGCATCGCAGATCACATGGACAGAGAGTTCGCCAACACCAGACTGGTGAGACACCAACCACATGTGCTGGGGAACACAACCAACAAAACAACAGACTGATCCATCTTTTTTATAGTATATCATTAGACGTTCAAGCACAAAGTGCTGAAAACCTATTGTATTTGCTAGAAAGAAAAAAAAAATCCCCTAAAATGCATCGTGCAGCTCAAACCGTGTGGAGAAGCTATCCGAGTATGACCCCGATTGGCCCATAGGTGGCGCTACAGCAACCAAAAGTACTAAATTGCTCATAACTCCTAGACCGTTTGACTTAGCTTTAATGTTTTTACACCACTGTAATCGCTGGCTCAAGACGGACAAGATGTATATCTCGAATTTCTATTTGGAGCAACAACAAAAAAATGTTATTTCGGTTTTTGTCCAAGACCCACTTTTGCAAACTAGTCCCTGGTTTTTTGCCCAATCGGGACCAAACCAGTCTAGGCCTATTCTCTGGACTCTCTAGATCAATAATTATCGAAAAAAAAGTTGAAATTTTGCATTTGGTTGGCTGTAACAGGCTTATTTAGATAGTGGTCTGTGGCAAAATTAAGTCAAAAGCCCGTAAATCCCCCCCAAAAAGTCACAACGTCACAAAAATCGATGAGCATATGTGTCCTAACATGGTTAGGAAGCATGCAAAGCTTCGTGAGGATCGGATCATAGGTGGCTCTATAATCATCAAAAAGGTCTCTCATTATTAGGTGTTCAAGCACAGAGTGCTGAAAACCTATTGTATTTGCTAGAAAGAAAAAAAAATCCCCTAAAACGCATCGTGCAGCTCAAACCGTGTGGAGAAGCTATCCGAGTATGAGCCCGATTGGCCCATAGGTGGCGCTACAGCAACCAAAGTTTCGTGAGGATCGGATTATAGGTGGCCAATGAGTGGTGTTGTACTGCCCGCTGCTGTTTAAATTATTTTTTTTTTCACAATACTCAACTATAATTCATAGTATAACTTTATCAATTCAATCTTTTAACATTTACAACCACATTCAGTAAAAAATGACTATGATCCTGAAGTTGAAAATGAGTGTGTGAACTAAACTGTAGTAAATCATATTTTAACATGGTAAATTATGATAAATCATATTGGAACATGGTTAATTATGTAATATCACACTGAAATGTAGTATAATATGATAAATCATGTTTGCTACATAAAACTTAATGTCGTTTGATGCTTTTGTGCTTAAATGCCTTAAAGATCTGAACTGCTTGAACACCGATAAATGCTGCTTGCAGCTTTAATTATTATTATTATTATAGTTTATGTATTTAATCTAAGCAATTTTGTGCATGTCTCATTTGCTACAACTAAACTATAATATATGTGGAAAAAAAAATCTTCTATATTTATCATCTATTATTCACTGAAGCACATTCATATCTGTTAACTACCACTGACGACTGTTGTCCTGTTGTCCTTCAGCTGGTGAAGCGTGTCGAGGCCCAGAGCTCCTCCGTGAAGAAGCCGCTCTCCAGCGCGCTCAGAGTCACACGGGAAGGTTAGAAAGCGTTAGTCGCTTTATATAGAGAAAATACACAAGCCCATTGAACACGTGTGTGTGTGTGTGTTTCTACAGCGAGGAGTTACTGCCCTTCAGCGCAGCGGTTCGACCCGGACAGAGAAGATGAGGAGTTTCTGTCGTCCTCTGAATCGAGCCGATGTTCAGTCCATCAAGAGCGCTCTCCTCCTGAAGGTACATCATCATCTCTACTCCGCCATCGGCTAGTAAGCCTTCTCCTGCTGTTAGCATCCCATTGACTCACATTCATTTTGGCGTCACTTTGACAGCGAATAACTTTTCATCTGAGGCGTTTGAAGACTCCATTAGTCCATTGTTTATTTCTAAAGAAACACGACAATGTATAAAAGGCTCTGTTACTTTGTATACGTTATGGTCCACTAGTGGTCCGTGAGGGTACTGCAGGTGGTTTGTGAAAAGGCAAAATAAAATATGAAATATTTTACCAATAAATTCCTATTAAAAAGTAAAAAGAATATGTAGGCCTATATTTATATAAAATGTAAATTAAATTGTCATGCTATTGTGTGATTTACTAAAATAGTGACGCTCAAGGTCCGTGTCGTCAGAACCACAACACCGGATCGGTGAATAGCAACAGGTTAGGAGAGCATTTATTTAGTTGTTTGTTTTTAATATAGGTCTCTATTAGACAGACGAAACAAAGAGGAAGGGAAAGATGTAGAGGGTGACAAAGGAGGATATTACGTTCATATCGGGCTGGCAGATAGACTCCAATAGCTTTTCCTTTTGACAACTTTATTTTCAACCTGGAATAACGTTAGCCCTACTGTGTTTTCATTAAATGTGTAACGTTATAGGCCAGAGGCAAATATGTTCAAGTCTACTTTTTGAGGACTTGTAGAACTCTTAAGATTAATATTAATAATCCCCTAAAATCGCTAAAGGTTTTGAAATGCTGACTATATCCAAGTGTTCTTATTGCTGTATGGATTTCATACTCCATTGCTATGGAAATAAGCCTGTTGTTCAAATGAACCTCATTATAATATGTAATAAATAATATAACATGTAATATGTGTATTATGAGGTGGTCCGTGAAAAATCTTGATTACAAATAGTGGTCCACACACACAAAAAGTTTGAAAACCCCTGCCGTAGAAGCCGTTTTTGTAAAAATAGG